>JAQJVL010000691.1:0-441018 GCA_035578905.1 Stictocephala bisonia | reverse complement strand
TACGGAAGTTTTTATTTTAGGTTAGTTGTTGACTCTTCACTTCCAATGAATGGATGGTCCACAAGGAGTTCGATAACAAAAATTTAAAATAGAATAGGTCAAGATGTACATCATTTGTCTAGGGATTGTCTAGCATTGTAGAATAGGGATTGTCTAGCACAGATGAAAGAATACCACAAACAGCACATTTGCATTAGTAGCCACAATTCAGGTGCACTAATAAATCAAAGATAAAATGCTACTGTATGCATTATGCCTGTCGTACAAATATACATTATGAAGTTAGTCATGAAAAAGAGTTAGCAATTCCAACATATCTCTAATAATATTTCGTAAGTAATCATGACTTTTATATCCAGCAAAAATGTTTGCAATGGTTCAGTTTGTAAGCTACTAACGAACTGCATGACTCGCAAAGTTCTAACACTCGGGGAGCCGCAGTGCCGAGGTCTGGTCTCCCAGTGCAGCAACCCCTTGACTCGTAAAGTTCTAACACTCGGGGAGCTGCAGTACCGAGGTCTGGTCTCCCAGTGCAGCACCCCCATGACTCGTAAAGTTCTAACACTCGGGGAGCCGCAGTGCCGAGGTCTGGTCTCCCAATGCAGCAACCCCTTGACTCGTAAAGTTCTAACACTCGGGGAGCCGCAGTGCCGAGGTCTGGTCTCCCAGTGCAGCACCCCCATGACTCGCAAAGTTCTAACACTCGGGGAGCCGCAGTGCCGAGGTCTGGTCTCCCAGTGCAGCACCCCCATGACTCGTAAAGTTCTAACACTCGGGGAGCCGCAGTGCCGAGGTCTGGTCTCCCAGTGCAGCAACCCCTTGACTCGTAAAGTTCTAACACTCGGGGAGCTGCAGTGCCGAGGTCTGGTCTCCCAGTGCAGCAACCCCATGACTCGCAAAGTTCTAACACTCGGGGAGCCGCAGTGCCGAGGTCTGGTCTCCCAGTGCAGCACCCCAATGACTCGCAAAGTTCTAACACTCGGGGAGCTGCAGTGTCGAGGTCTGGTCTCCCAGTGCAGCACCCCAATGACTCGCAAAGTTCTAACACTCGGGGAGCTGCAGTGCCGAGGTCTGGTCTCCCAGTGCAGCACCCCAATGACTCGCAAAGTTCTAACACTCGGGGAGCCACAGTGCCGAGGTCTGGTCTCCCAGTGCAGCACCCCCAGGACTCGCAAAGTTCTAACACTCGGGGAGCTGCAGTGTCGAGGTCTGGTCTCCCAGTGCAGCACCCCCATGACCAGCACTTACCCCTTAACCTTTCTAGCTTAACGATAGTTCTGAAACCTCCCGAACAATATACACGTCATTATTTAAATTCCAACAGCTTTTGAAATGTTATAATGATCATTTAGATTTGAAATGCTGTTGATTTTTCTATGTAATTGAACAACTCCTATTCTTTTTGCCTACTTTGAGAGCTTCCCATGCCCTTCAGGGTGAAAGTGTTAAACAATGAAAACCATATTGCACAGCTACTAATAGGAGTGAATTTTGGACACTTAAACCTTTTAAATTAATCCAAAATTTGGGAGGATTTACAGTAACAAAACACAGCTGCATGTATTATATGTAAGGATGGTTTACATTAGGTCTTATGAAGTACAATTACAACAAACTATTTTATACATCTTCATTTGATTACTTGAATAGAATAAAATTTACAGAGAGGTTGTGGGAAATTCCTCTTATGGATATTACTAAGTTTGAGGACTTTTGTTAAGTCCTGAATATTTAAGTTGAATCATACAACGTATTACAATAGTTTATAAATATTTCGAAGAATTATTGAAAATATTGCTTTATAGAGCATTCATTTTAGTTCTGAAAGAGTTACAATCATGACTTGATTTGTCAGAAAACCAATAAAGAGGTTTGAGACAGATCGACCGTAAACAGTAAAGTCTCACTGACTTTGAAATTCTCAGTATTGGAGGTGAAACATTATTTTACTTCTCTGTGAAGGTGTGAAGATTTCTTGAGAAGGCTCACTGAACTATGAAATAGCATTTTTTATTTATTTTTATTTTTTACAAGACCTAGAAACTAACTTAACATAAAGATTCCTAGTTTTTCAAAGTCCCGTTCAGAGTTAAAATCTCAGTTAACTTTAATGTGATACAATTTTGTGCTAAAAATGTATGTACCTTATGAAAACTATTGAAACACTAAGGTTAATGCCCATATAATATACCAAAAGGATATTTCTGAAATTGAACATTTCGTGAACGTGTTATATTTTCAGTTTTGCTTAGTGTTAATCTTAAAAAACGTTCAAACAAAATGTAAGAATCTCATCTAGTAATTGTTTTCCAAATGCTCACCTTCTAATTGTTATTATTACTGTATGTACATTCATAGAACTTTTCATTTTTTTTTTTTTTTTTTTTTTTTTTTTTATCGCAGAAATATTAGATTGTATTAAGCTCGTCAGAAAGTTAGAAAAATACGTACGTTTGTACGTTATGTTGTCAAACAAATAACTTCAATAGAACTTCGTAATTTATCATTGTATTAATTTACATTTGTTGATATTTATAGTAATTAAATAACTTAATGGACTTATAATCTTTCATTTTCATCATAAACAACTCTTTTTTTTTTTTTTTTTTTTTTTTTTTTTTTTTTTTTTTTTTTTTTTTTTTTTTTTTTTTGAGACTAATTAAATGTATTTAAGTCTGATTAATCATTTGTACAGCTATTTTTAGCTAAGTTTCATTTACAGTTAACTATTCCTCATATTGTCTTCACCTAGCCAAATAGGGTGCTGATTGGCCCTAAGTTTTTTCTTAGCTTACCTTACGAGCTACCAGCTGCTTATAATTTCTCTTATCAGTTGGTCAGTTGTATATTTGGTAGAAGCTCACTTCATGGGCTAAAACTCCTTGTTCAGTCCTAATCATAGTCAAATACATTTAAAAACTGATGATAACTACCTGACGTTTATTTTTCATTGCACAATTAACTATTATCATGAATAATTACATTATAACTGTAGATATGTTGCTTATATTGTGACCTTCTGAAAGCACTGATGTGAGAGAGATGCACAGAGTGGTGGAAATAAGAAGCAGAACTAACTACTCTTCCTCAACATGTTCATGGAAACTAGGTAAACATTAGGCCGATTGCTAGCAGTGCAGTAGAAATCACCGCTCATTACATCATCAACAGCAGTGACCATTTTGGTTTGATCAACAGTAACAAATCAAACTTGGAACTACTGCGTGTATGGGTGGGCGGGTAGGTCAATACCTCTGTACGTGTATGGGTGGGAGAGTAGGTCAAATATTTGATTTGTTACAACCTACCCATACACGCACTGAACTATTGACCCACCCGCCCACCCATACACGCACTGAACTATTGACCCACCCGTCCACCCATACACGCACTGAACTATTGTTGGTAAGTGAGTAGTGGAAACTTGGAGAGTAGGTGTATGGGTGGGAAGTAGGTACAAATCAATGCCATTGTACGTGTATGGGTGGGCGGGTGGGTCAATTCCATTGTTCGTGTATGGGTGGGTGGGTGGGTCAATACCACTGTACGTGTATGGGTGGGTGGGTGGGTCAATACCACTGTACGTGTATGGGTGGGCGGGTGGGTCAATGCCATTGTACGTGTATGGGTGGGCGGGTTCCAAGTTCGTCAGTTCGCATAAATTATGTGAACCCGAGTTTGAAGATTGTTTACTAAGAAACTAAGAGGCCTATGAAAACTCTAATCATACCATTATTATCCTCGTTTAATTTAGCGTTATAAGATATGCACATCCACATTTTATTATAAGTTTTATTATTATTTATTCTAGTTGGAACTAAATAAGTACCGGAATTTTAACTAGTTTTCACAGCACATGATATTTACAACGTTATTACCTACTTAAAAACCCGTAAATGTACCGCATTTATTTTTTAATACATGGTTGATAGGAATTTTTTATATAACTTTTATAAATATTAGAATTTTAACTTTTCAAGAAAAAAGTTTTTAACATTTCCCTGAAACATTGTTGTCTTGGCTTTTAGAGGTCGTAAAATTAATTACTTAGTCTTGTTATACCTCATGACATTTATTGTCACCATACATCATTATTATATGCGTAAGTAAATGCAGTGATTTCATATTGATTTAAATCAATTTAACGTTCTTTTAAATTGAATTAAAACGATTTTAAACCATTGCATTTACTTACATATATGAAAGTAATATATCGGCCTTATATCTAAGTGATATATTTTTCACTTAAATATAAAAAAGGAGGTTAATTTCCATTTGTGTTATGTATTTTAAGCTTCATAAAAATTAATCAAATTTTTACTATAATTATTTTTACTATCAACCAAAAATAAGAGCATAAACCTTTTTGTTTGTGTATTAAAATATTAACTATTCAAACTTACAAACTAGAGAGTACAACAAATGTTCCCTTGTCTTAATGTTTTAATTTAATGTTGAGTTTTATTTTTCCAATTAATTTAATATAAACCAATACTGTGGCCAAAAGCCTCTCATAATTAAACACGACTTTAAATTATCTAAGTTACGTTTAAAGATAAATCATTCACAACGTGTGCAAGTATCTGTAATTATTTTTTGACAGGGAATATGGTAATAATTTTCCTTAGTTAACAGGAAACCAGTAATTCAGTCTCTTTGATTTAAAATAAATTATTAATCAACATGGTTAAAGTTTTTGCTATAGACATTGTTTGTAAATATATCTTGAATAAAATATGCAAAATAATGTAATTATACATGCATTGTAATTATACAATAAAATAATACCAAAATAAATTCCAAAACATAAAATCAGTAAAGTAAATCACACTTAAGCTATTTATGTTTAATATTCAAAAACAAAACTTTAATAATGGAAATCCTTATTAGAATGCACTGAAAATATTTCAAACAACTTCAAGGATTGTTTTGAAACGCGTAACATGCTATAAAATATGAACCCTTAGAGGCATATCTTGTTAAAATGTAAGCGATATCCACGTGTTATGTACAGCAATGTACAGCACAATGTACACAATGTACAGCATTGTGTAAACATATCACACGTTTTTACTGTTTACTGCTGTCTAGAATAATACCTCAGAGTACAATGCATGTGAGTAAATTTACGTAAAACTGTTAAGTGAGGTTAATAAGTCCTCTTGATGGAGCCATTTCATACTCGTTATATTATTGACTTAAAACTGTTAAGTGAGGTTAATAAGTCATCTTGATGGAGCGATTTTATACCCGTTATATTATTTACGTAAAACTGTTATGTGATGTTAATAGGTCCTCTTGATGGAGCCATTTCATACTCGTTATATTATTGACTTAAAAGTGTTAAGTGAGGTTAATAAGTCATCTTGATGGAGCGATTTTATACCCGTTATATTATTTACGTAAAACTGTTATGTCGAGGTTAATAAGTTTTCTTGATGGAGCCATTTCATACTCGTTATATTATTGACTTAAAACTGTTAAGTGAGGTTAATAAGTCATCTTGATGGAGCCATTTTATACCCGTTATATTATTTACGTAAAACTGTTATGTCGAGGTTAATAAGTCATCTTGATGGAGCCATTTTATACCCGTTATATTATTTACGTAAAACTGTTATGTCGAGGTTAATAAGTCATCTTGATGGAGCCTTTTTATACCCGTTATATTATTTACGTAAAACTGTTATGTCGAGGTTAATAAGTCCTCTTGATGGAGCCATTTCATACTCGTTATATTATTGACTTAAAACTGTTAAGTGAGGTTAATAAGTCATCTTGATGGAGCGATTTTATACCCGTTATATTATTTACGTAAAACTGTTATGTCGAGGTTAATAAGTTTTCTTGATGGAGCCATTTCATACTCGTTATATTATTGACTTAAAACTGTTAAGTGAGGTTAATAAGTCATCTTGATGGAGCCATTTTATACCCGTTATATTATTTACGTAAAACTATTATGTGATGTTAATAGGTCCTCTTGATAGAGCCATTTTATACCCGTTATATTATTTACGTAAAACTGTTATGTCGAGGTTAATAAGTTTTCTTGATGGAGCCATTTTATACTCGTTATATTATTTACGTAAAACTATTATGTGATGTTAATAGGTCCTCTTGATAGAGCCTTTTCATACTCGTTATATTATTATAAACTAAGTCTTTAATTGTTACTCCTTAGCTATTATTATTTTATATTTATATAATTATTTTTAAGTAAAAAATAAGTAAACAGCTGTTTATAATGACTATGAAGTTATACATTTGGTTAATAAGCTTCACACAAGTGAAAACCTCTAAACAAGCATACATGAAAAAATGCTTTACTCTTTTATTTAAACCGATTTTTAAATTGAAGTATCTTTGAATTTGTTATTATTACAAAATTAAAGTATTATAACAAATTTTCAATACAAATAGTGGTTTTAAAGTTATTTAACTTTTAATATTTCTTATGGTTGCCATTTTTAAACTGATGAAGATAATTTTGTTCCTTTTTATTTTACCAGGTTACCAAATATTTTACCTATCTAGATTAGCAAATATTCTAAGTTTCAAATTATTAGCTCAAAACATGTTTGAGATATAACTTTTTTAATAAAAAAACACAGACAGACAGACAGACACTTAACAAGGCGAGATAGGCCACATGTTTACAGGAAGTTTTTTGCTTATTTTTATGTCTACTATCCTGAAGTTGTGCCAACCTCTCGCGAAACTCCCTGTATAAAACGATGACCGCACATACTTAGATTTGCATATCCTTTCTAAACTGTCCCTATTGTTGTATTATGGCATCATACAATTTGGCTAAATATACGATAGGGTTAGAGTCGTTTGAATATTATATCTTTTCTTTATATAAACTGATAAAAATAAAACTAATATTCTTTAGTGTACAAAATAAGAAAAATCCATACGGAGTGTTTTAGAACAATACCCAACGATGAAAATTAAAAGGAAATATAAATTATTACAGATTACATTAGAGAAAAACCAATTACATACTTTGGACATATAATGAGAATTCCTGGCAGTAGACCAACTAAACGAGCCACAAAATGAATCAAAACTAAAGACAAAATCAAATAAGCTAACAGAAATTCAAGGAGACCTAACACAGCTTAATTTAACTAATGAAGACCGAATCAATAAAACAAACAAAAAATTAAGTTCTAAAAGACAATAAAATAAAGTTGTTTTTAGAAATAGAGGTACAATGGAGATGGAAGAGAATGAAGAAATACTGAGACGGGATAAAGTCAAAGGATAGTAATGAACACTAAAGCAGTTACATGCTGCTGGTCTTAAAAGCAACAACAACACAGATAAAATACAAAATCTAATCAGATCTGTATTAAGTTTTTTACAAAAATACGCGACATATTTATTGCAAATATTTAAGACAGGTTGAAACTGTGCAAATATACTTTGATTTTACCTGTGGATATGGTGAATACTTATGTATGTGATATTTTAAGATTATGTAACGTATATTTTTTATTCCTAATTTAATAATTAAAATTTTATTTTCTACGTAGTTTTGTGTTTTTTGTAACTGCAAGTAGACATTTTGTGAGTTTAAAATATGTATTTTCCCACATCAAATTAAAAATAAAATGTATAAATAAACTAAGCCTAGAATAGTGAAATAACTTATTAACCTAATAGTAGTACAAATAGTATTTATAGTAATATTAGCTTTTCTTAAATAAAGGTGTGTCCTCCATTAAAATGTCACGGCATAGATTTTATGCACAAAGTTTTTCTTCAATCACTCTTTATGTTTTGTTTGTATATAAAAAATACGTTACTTTTTTAAGGGTAGTGTATTACAGTGTATTGTAGACTTAAGGGGACCCGGACAACAAAACATGGAAAATATTATATGTTTTACTATTTTTGCTGACCATTTTCTCGCGTACATTTTTATATATAACACTTAATAATTTTAAGTGGATTTGCACAAAAACATAAACAAAATTCTAAAGTACGCTTTGGTAACTACATGGTGAAATAACAACAATTAGCAGCTGAACAAGGCAACTTATTTCTCATAATCATCATTCTTGGACCATCACTTCATAATTCCTCCAACCAAATCCATTGTCAAATAGTTATTAAATTGAGTGGCATCCTTTGTCGTCAAGGAGTCCACTTCAATGGTGGAAAGGACATTAATAAAATAACAAAATAAAATGCTGATTTTATGTGTTAAGATTGGTTATTATGTCTACAGAACAAGGACAGAAGCTATATTTGTGTACATTTTTATCTAATGGTCTGTTAGCTTATAAACAATAAACATAGCTAAGTTGTGAGTTTATGCAATATAACTTTTGTTGAATAATGTTTATAACTTGGTGAAATGGATGGAAGAAGACCTAGCAAGCCTAGAACTGTGTTCAAGAAACGTGGAAATAATGTTTGGAAACCTAAAGGCAACATTCGTGTTCCACTTTGTGACAAAACAACACTTATGTCCAGCACACAACACAGTAGTACTGCCTAGAACTGTGTTCAAGAAACGTGGAAATAATGTTTGGAAACCTAAAGGGACCATTAGTGTTCCACTTTGTGACAACTCAACACTTATATCTAGCACACAACACAGTAGTACTGCCTAGAACTGTGTTCAAGAAACGTGGGAATAATGTTTGGAAACCTAAAGGCAACATTCGTGCTCCACTTTGTGACAACTCAACACTTATGTCCAGCACACAACACAGTAGTACTGCCTAGAACTGTGTTCAAGAAACGTGGAAATAATGTTTGGAAACCTAAAGGGACCATTAGTGTTCCACTTTGTGACAACTCAACACTTATATCTAGCACACAACACAGTAGTACTAGCCTAGAACTGTGTTCAAGAAACGTGGGAATAATGTTTGGAAACCTAAAGGCAACATTAGTGTTCCACTTTGTGACAACTCAACACTTATGTCCAGCACACAACACAGTAGTACTGCCTAGAACTGTGTTCAAGAAACGTGGGAATAATGTTTGGAAACCTAAAGGGTATATTAGTGTTCCACTTTGTGACAACTCAACACTTATGTCCAGAACACAACACAGTAGTACCATTGATTTTATACACAAATAGATTTCCCATCCAATGTTAAATTTTGAGCCTCAAAATATCAGCTGTTTTTGTGGTCCATTGTGGAGCGCTAGTGTAGCGCCATGTAAATGTAATGCAGTTTAAACCAGATGTGGTTGCGGGCCTCATAAACTAACAAAATTACTGCCACAAATATTCCTATTAGATGGTTTATCTATTGTAGGTTTATATAATCGATGGTAGTACTAGCCTAGATTAGTATCCTGATTATATCCCTATTTCTGTGACTAAAACCACAGAAAGCGCTTCACAGATAAAATTAGGTGATATTTATACCAATAGGCAAGTTGTAGGACCAGGAATAGGATCCAGATAATCCAAGTTATGAGCCTGGCATGTTTTAAATAACCTTTTAAGTGAAATCAGTTTTTCTTATATACAAAATAGTAAGGCATAATTTAAATCGTGATTCTCGAAAATTATGTTTTTTCAAACTGTGGATCAGTTTAAAACAAAACTATTCGAGATGGAAAAAAACTGAAACGTTTACTACTTATTCCAGGCTACTAGTACCACACTTTGACACAAGGATTTGTTGATTATGATCATAGCTAACATTTAACAAAATAATAAATATAAAATGTTAAATAAAAAATATGCAGTGCGTAAAAAACATATATTTTGAAACAAATAAGTTTTTTTTAAATATCCATGTGTTAAAGTGTACCGCTATGTGTGGAGTTAGATGAATAGTGATGAGACTAACAACAACAGAAACAAACAATCGAATATGTTGTTTGTTTCGAGTTTAATCGATTTTTTCACTGTTTGAATTTGCAACTATCTCTCCAGTCTCGCCCACCAACTAAATAACGATGCTTCTAATTTTATAAATAAAACCCAGACAAACCGCAGTGCGTAACTAGTTCAGTGCAAAACAGCCATGAATAGAGTTGTGAGGTCTACTGAACTGAAACATGTTTTAATTCGTTTCTGAATTAAAACCAAAACAGTTTTCAATAACTTCGCCATTTAAAGTTACGTTTCACAACTATTAATTAATGCAAATAGAGCATTTAATGATGATGTATTTTCGTTTTCAGCTGGTTTTAATTAAATTCATAAATTATTTTAAGTTTCATTTTATTTTTGTCAAAGTAATGAACTGTTTTATACTAGTTTCATCTGTGGATAGATTAGACTAACATAAGTTTAATAAGCAGAAAGTTTAATAATGAATATAAACAAGCCGGATATTTAGTTGAGTAAGTAAAAAGAACAACGATGGAATAGAAATGGATGGATAACTGACTTAAGTTCGTTATTAACACTGGTTGGTTATCCTACCACTAGTCAGCCAATACTCCCCCTCGTTAATTTTGCTATTTGTGCATCTCACGCCCACGCCACTTGTCTGCTGTACAACAATTGTTGTAATTAATCCTATGCAGCGTTAAAGTTAGAGTAGTAATATGGTAATTTAGACCTTTTCCGTTAATTCACTACCACTTGATAAATATTCTATTGCTTTAAAAACTGTCCCTCAATCATTTTTAAGTCCACTGTAGTATTCCTTATCCGCTATGAATCCGATATCGCTGGCCTTATCTTATCGCTTTCCAAGACCTTACACACGGAGAGCGTATTCGGCGGTAAGTCAATAATTGGATTTACCAATTAGTAATCAACTTTAGTAGCACATAACCTAAACGTAATTTCAATAAAAAATAGTGGTAGTGAATTAACCGAAAAGGTCTAGAAATTTCAATATGGAAACACTAAATAATTCAATGTATTGATCTGTACAGTTTCCTAAAATTATTAGTTGTACTATATAACTATTTAAAAACAGCATAATTAATTTATTAATTTAGTATTCATGTAATTAGGTATTATATCAGATCGACAAAATATGGACATGACTCTCAGAACAACCATTTGAAGGTTGAAACATCTGGAAACTGTAGTGAACAATCTTCTAATTGGATCACACTGTAAATATTAGTAAGACAGGATGAATGTTGACCTATCAAACAACAAATTAGAATTAATTCCTTAGAAGCATGGAATAAAATAACATTTTATAATATTTGATGTTAAAACCAATCGAGTTACCTCTATACTTGATTTAATGAATCTCCCGACTTGATATAGTGATCTCAGTGGCTCTAATGCTCTATCATGCAGGTTATCAATAGTATAATATGTCTTGAAATATATAACACTATACAAATGAAAAACTATTATGACAATATAACCAATAAGAAAATTCGTGATCTTTAAATGTTTATTTGAAGAAAATTTCACATATTCAAATTAGTAAGTTATCAGGCAGATAAAGTAAGTTCAGTAGGAGAAGTGAAATTGAACGACGATGCAAGACTTTAAGGCATTGCTATAGTTAAGAATGGCTAATATCGTCTCGCCATTGGTCATAGCATTCCCAACCTTCTCGTAGTTGAATTTGGGAGATTAATTGATGGACCTTAACCGTGTAGTTAATAGAACAATACAAATACTTATTTTGGTGAGTGAAAAAGAAATACCTCAATTTAACTCGACCATTCGACATTCATTTTATGTATTCTTTTGTTTATACCACAGTTATACTTAATTAGACTGGCCGATCATTATTAAATTTGTATTTTTATATTTTTGCCTGTCAAGCAAAATGCAATACATTTTGTTCGCCTACCTCAAGATGGCTGCTTCGACGAAGAACACTGCACAGCTTTGTGCAGAGGCGATCGCCACAACAAAGTGATGTTGCATTCCACCTACGTGTAACTCGGATTATTCATAACAATAAAGTGGTACTTGTGCGATGAAACATTCTGAAGTCTTCTAAAATGAACTTCATTACTAATATTTACACAAACAGTATCAATAAACACGTCTTAGTATATCACTCAATGAAATATGTAGAACACTTGAGTTAAGTTCGCTTCCAATTTCAAACCAATCTCACGTTTCATTTACTAGCAAAATTAGTTCTGAACGTCATTGGGATCGCTAAGCGATCTTGTCAAATACTTTAGCTAAAAACGCCTTCCTAAAATACTTTCTATAATTAGTTTTTGTTTTCGTTTAATTGTTTCCATGTGGTCGTACACATTTTAGATTTCTCGTATAAGTAAATTCAAATTTATATCTCGTATAGTTTATTGTATATATATATTTTTTTTTTATCACATTTACATCAATATTAATCAGTTGTAATCCTCAAACCAGATTGTATTTCCAAACGAAACCGTACCGATAGCTCCACTCCCCCCACTACTGGCCCTTCTTCGGGAGGACTCGGTCGTATTCGGCTTTGTTCAGCTCACAGGAAACCTTCAGCTGTGTAGCTGTCAACTCCCACTCCCGTCAAAAGTGTTGTTTACTTGTTTCGGTTTGTGTTAATTGGATTTATTAAATTCAATAATGTGTATTGAATCATAGATGTATGTTTAATTACAATGGTTTATGGATCAGGATATATTATGCTTCCTTGATGTTTATAATTTGATTCACCATAGTAATTCACTTTGCGTGAGCTTTACTGTACCAGACTCTTGTTATTGCACTATATTTACCGGGTGTCTATAAAGTGGGTACGGCTTAATGTTTAATGAACCATAGCAGATAACATCTATAAACTTTGCTCAGTGTTATATGGCTATGTAAACTGTTTTCTTTGCTAATACCATGGCATGCCTACCATGGGGGTCGACCCATAGAGGAAGTCATACAAATCTTAAATGTAAGCATGGTTCGAGTGATACCTCATAGCTTAGCTAGTACAGTTGAATGCCGCAATCCACATCTCAATAAGATAGCCCAGTCAGAAATGTATGAAAGTGCATAATGTACTTCACAACGTGTACCTAACACACCCCGCCAATTAAGATTGGATAAACATCATGGGGTGTGGATTGCAGCATTAGGCTAAACTCTCCTAACTTAGCTCTTTAAAAAGAAACCCCATAATCCAAAATATGTTGCCAGTATTAAAACCCCCACACCTAAGAAACCCAATCAATTACAATGGAATATTTACCACATAGTGGCTGTTTAGTAATGCATAAGTCTTTTAATAGAATTGTTTCTCGTGTGCAACCTAGTACTATGAACGATCTTTAATATTAATTAAATGTTTTTGTTTGAAAAGTAAAGCGTTGTGTAAATGTAAAATATAACAAATATCTGGACGTGAAAATAATACTGTTGATTCTGAATATGTGACTGCCACGATGTATACAATTATGTTACTTATATGGCATCATTTGGAAACAATCTACTGTATAGGTTAGTTAAGATTCATCTTTGTCATGCAATGTTCTAATATTTAAAAATTGTATGCAAATCATATTTTTTTCTTATTTATAAATAATTTTGTAGAAACAATTTCTTTTTCAGAAAATTTCATAACTATTTACATCATCTAATAATACTGCCGTATTATTACTAGTGTAAAGAAACAGGATA
The DNA here is from genome assembly GCA_035578905.1 of Stictocephala bisonia. NCBI lineage: Eukaryota > Metazoa > Arthropoda > Insecta > Hemiptera > Membracidae > Stictocephala > Stictocephala bisonia. The sequence continues at coordinate 427,484 of JAQJVL010000691.1, read as the reverse complement.
TATTTGGATCTACGACAAAATCACGCGTTATGCCTGCCTAAAGGTGGTAATAAATAACTCGTTTCTATGACCTAATGCATTAGTAAAGTAGTTTGGTGATTTTGATTTTATTTTTCTTAATATATATGATACTTTTTGGTTGATAAGCTTTCTAAGCTCTTTGATAAATTTTAAAGTTTCAAACATATAAAAAGTTGAAAATACAACACAATACATTATCTTTATAATGTAAGCATTTATAAATTGATTTGTATAGCTGTTATTCATTTTCACAGTTTACTTTAAAAAATTTTTATTTGCAGTCATTGACAGGTTTCATAAGAATAATATATTTTAAATTATGTGTGTACTTGTATAAATTGCACGTATAAAATGTATGCATGAATGTTTAATGTTTGTACAGTATAAATAACAATTATACAAACAAATTAGTAGCCTATCTCTAATTACATTTTGATAAATAAATTTCATATATTTATTTAGTAAGCAATTAACTATTTATTTATTAAGCTTTCTAACTTAATATATAACATATGGTTTGTAATTAATTTTTATTAACAGAAGTATGGTATGATTATGCATTCTTTCATAGAATAAAACTGATACTATAGTAACCATGTTTTACTTTGGGAGTTTTTATAATTTGTTAATTTATCCGAAAAAACGCTATTCTATACAAGATACTAAATGTTAAAAATAGTTATTGGATTTATCGTAATCATTTAACGTAAAGAGCAAAAACAAAAACTCCCTTAAACAATCGTTGGCGATTTCGCAAATAACCAAAATTAGGATGGTAGTCGACGTTTTTGGTTTTACATGACAGACGGAATGCTGTTATGAGCCGACCAAAGCCAAATACGACCGAGTCCTCCCGAAGAAGGGCCAGTCTGTACGGTGTGGAGTGGAGCTATCGGTACGGTTTCGTGATTGCCAATGGCAAAAAGGAAATTCATTGGAAAACAATGTAGGCTAAATGTTATTTAAGTTTGTTATTAAATTTTGGGTGAGCCGGTGGCCGAGCGGTCTAAGGCGTCAGGACTTTGAGCTTGGGTTAGAGATAGCACTGGTTCGAATCCAGCCTAACTGTAACAGTTATACATGTTGCAGCTAAATGCTGATTAATCACTCGCAGTTACTATAAATGTGATAAGTACATCCTGCAAATCACCTTTATAATGGCGGCCCTCATTTTCACGATATATAAGCTTGTTAGATGTGAAGTTTAGATAATTGTAAATTCTGTAAATAAGTTATTTTTTGATTTGACAATCTTTTTAGGGCTACAACATTTCTAAACATGTCATTGGAGGTCCAAAGCCCTCATGAGAAAAGATGATTTTAAAAATGGTTTAAATTTAGATAGAAAACATTATTGACTTCCACAGTAGTAAACCTTTCGTGCACTGTTTAAATAGGCCTACTTCCAGACGGACGACTCGGCAACGCCGCAATGCTCAGCTGAAACAAGTTTTGAAGTGCTGAGCTGCGGGGTTTGCTTACACATGAGCGCTCATAGATGTATGTTGAATTATCATATGATATAAAATCGCAAGATTTTTTTATGACACTTCCGTTTTATAATCTTCCGTTCTTTCAATCCGGTATTTTTAACTGTTTTTGAAGTTTGTATGATTAGCCATTTTTAAGATTGCAAGGGTTTACAAATATTACAACAGAAAATGTTGTAAAAGAATGAAAATTCTATAATTTGGACAGACTACAAACAACAATTTTCTTCACATGTAGTTAAGGTTTCACTGACTTATTTTTATTAATTTTTTTTGAAATTTTTAAAGTTGTGGCTTTACTCCAACAGTGCTAAATTTCGTGTTTTTTTATTCTATCTGCTATAAAAAAAGTCTTAAAGTCTTCAAAAAATATTTAAGTTATATGAAATTACGTAGAATTAAGTAAGCTAAATTTTGGTGTACAACACAATGAAATCGGATCATTATTTATTTTGTAGCAGAGATTTAAACTCGAGTACATTACTTTTTGAATCCGACAGAAGACTGGAATATTTATTAGTAATATTCACTTTCAACTGTACTGGTTCGCCCCCTTACTCTATCCGTTTACGTTCCTCACACAGATCTATAGTCTATGGAAAATGGGCATAGTAAGGTTAAGAAGGAGAAAAAAATAAATAAAAAAAAGAAGTCTTATTCTGTCATAATTATTAGATAATAATTTATATGTGTTTTGCATTTATTAAGTTCTAACAAATAAACACGCTTATACTAGTAAATTAGTCTGTACTTTTTGTGAAATGGAGGACCTAGGTCATGACAAAGTATGGTGTACTAAACGTATCATTTTTTAATTATTGTTAGTACAAAAGAGGACATTATTAGTTTAAAACACGTTTTATAAAATGTTTACATAGTAGTTATTTATAAACCAGAAACTAAGACGTATACAGGGTGTCCCAAAGTAACTTTCCAAACTTCGGTAAATGGTTATATAGGTCAAAATAAAGAGAAAATCAAGTTTTTTTCCAAAAAGGCTTCGTTTACCAGATACTCGTCATTTTGTTTTTTTTTTTTTTTCACAAAAGAATTTTTATCTTCTTGTTAGATCAACCGATCTTTATGAAACTCGCTATGTATGTTAACATAATACAGAAAAAAATATTCTAGGAAAAAAATCAACTTGATCCATTTTAAATGTTTAGACGAACATTTCGGGAAAAAGGCAAAAATACAAAAAATATTTTCTTAGATCATATTATTATCAATTTGTCAGTTTAAAAAAATTAGAATCGAACAAAAAATAACCGAGACACGTTGACATTTGTGTTGAGAGGTAGCAAAAAGGCTAAAAACAAATTGCTTTTTCGTTTATAAACTTATTTCTTCGTGATTATTTTTTACCAAAACGTAACAAATATACATTCGGTATTTTTACGTTTTTGTAATTAACTGCAATATGTATAGAGGAAACATGGCTTCACTGACAATATTCGCTCTGGTTTCCATATCAGCCCCAAGTCAACAATGTCATGTACAATTTCCCTGACAAGTAAAGCCACACAATCACATGGAGTACACAGAGTTCTCGTGTGGTATATTTACAAGATACACAGAGCATGTTTACATTCATCAACATACACTGTGCATTACATCTCACTGAGTTGAATATTTACGGGATGTTTGTATTTCAATACATTTGACAAAGATTATTTTCAACACACTTAATTTTAGATGCATTATCCATCTATCTTAAATATATGATGTTAAACGACCACAACTTAAAAGAACATTATTTGAACAGTTTTATTTCTTAAAACGTTATGAACGCAGTATGAAATTTGTTTTGCTTTAGTATATCTTAATTTTCACGGCAGGCATTATGCTTTTTTCTCACTTAAATACTGTACATTTTAAAGATAATAATAATTATATTATACTAGCACATTATACTTCCTTCTGACGGTGGTTTACGTTGATTTATATTGTACTTATTGCATTCAGTAATACAAAACATGTACCTACTGGCATCTGTATAATGCAATAGTGCGTTGCGGTCACGTTGCCCCTAGGAAAGAAGATGATAGATATCACGCGCATCTTCTATGACGTCACATGGCGAAATGGGAACAACAAACACAAAAATATTGTTTTAATTTCCGTAGTTTACAATACAGCTGATAAGTGGTAAATAAATTGCCCACTATTTAGATGAATACTTCCATGATATTTGTAGATTTAGTTACCAGTACTTTATTGAATAATCAAACCAGGTGATTTTGCCCACGTGACGTCACAGTCTACTGTGCAGAACCTACCGTCTTTTGTAGTTACTATGGTTGTGGTTAGGTTTGGTTCGGTATTTACTTGAGAATTATGTAAGTTGTTTATTTATTCCAACAGCTGATAAATGGAACTACTAAAAACAATTAATTGTCAAATTGGTATTGCCATTGATACTTATTAGAACCTATCAGGGTGGTTGCCTGATAGAATATGAAAGTAAATATAGACCTATGTGTTTACTAGAGATGCTAAGAATGTCCAAGCAAAATTGCAGATGAATGGTTTATGAAGTTTTTGCGTAATTGAGTAACACACACACAGACACCGTTAGATTTTTATTTAATAGTAAGATGACAAAATAGTTCATATTTAAAAGTTAACTTTATAATGTAAACAATCAACATTTTTACTATTTAAGTAGTCGGAATCATTACAAAAAACTAAAGCTCGCGGTAACAACCGGGTTAAGGTGTTACTTACAATACACCGGTGGTATTTTATAACCTTCGGCGATGTAAATACTACAAATAACATTATGATGCGGTCGTTACCAGATAATTAAGGTTTTAGTAATTTTACAATTTTTAATTGGTAAATTAACTGGATACAGTATTAAAGCCATAAATTAACCGGATACAGTATTAAAGCCGTAAATTAACCGGATACAGTATTAAAGCCGTAAATTAACCGGATACAGTATTAAAGCCGTAAATTAACCGGATACAGTATTAAAGCCGTAAATTAACCGGATACAGTATTAAAGCCGTAAATTAACCGGATACAGTATTAAAGCCGTAAATTAACCGGATACAGTATTAAAGCCGTAAATTACCGGATACAGTATTAAAGCCGTAAATTAACCGGATACAGTATTAAAGCCGTAAATTAACCGGATACAGTATTAAAGCCGTAAATTAACCGGATACAGTATTAAAGCCGTAAATTAACCGGATACAGTATTAAAGCCGTAAATTAACCGGATACAGTATTAAAGCCGTAAATTAACCGGATACAGTATTAAAGCCGTAAATTAATTAAATACTGTATAGAGGCGTATGCTTTATAGCAAATTAAAATACTTCAGCATAATATAACAGTGTTTGTGGACAGTAACTAAAGTAAATCATAAACATGCACTGTTATAACAAAGATTCGTGTATTTAATGGTAATAATGTGATAATATATATCGTAAAATTGTCATTTATAGCAACCGTATAGATTAATTGCATCTTAACAATAAACATCATGTAGTAAATATTTGCAGCACAAATTCATAACGTATAATATTTATATACTGTGGCAATATAATATGCCATATTGTATGGAATATAATACAACAAATATATTCCATACAATATTTATGGAATACAATACAATACTTCTTTATTGTATTAGATAAATGCCATTGTACGTGAATGGTTGGGTGGGTGGGTCAATACCACTGTACGTGTATGGGTGGGCGGGTGGGTTAATGCCATTGTACGCGTATGGGTGGGCGGGTGGGTCAATACCACTCTACGTGTATGGGTGGGTGGGTGGGTCAATACCTCTGTAGGTGTATTGGTGGGCGGGTGGGTTAATACCACTGTACATGTATGTGTGGGCGGGTGGGTCAATACCACTGTTCGTGTATGGGTGGGCGGGTGTGTCAATACCACTGTAAGTGTATGTGTGGGCTGGTGGGGCAATACCAATGTTCGTGTATAGGTGGGCGGGTTGGTCAATACCACTGTACATGTATGTGTGGGCGGGTGGGTCAATACCACTGTTCGTGTATGGGTGGGTGGGCCAGTACCACAGAGTCTGTATGGGTGGGCAGGTGTACAAGTAAAGGTTTGAACTCCCCTTTTCTCGCGTTTGGTATTCTAATCAAACGGAAAAATATAATTTTCATACCAGGACAGTTTACTATTTTTACATATAAAATATATAGTTTTACTTATTAGTTGCTTCTTTTTATTAAAATCCATATTTTCTAGCCCCTGAGCTGCTTATAAGACTAAATTAAATAATTACCTTCGTCAATAATTACGAACTTATGAGCTGATTGACGAAGGTAATTATTTAATTTAGGCTTCTTTTTAAATTAAGCAACTGGATAATTTTAAAAGAACTATTTTAATCAGTTATTGGAATTATGTTATTTAAAAACAAAATTAAAACAACTATAAGTAAAAAACCATATTGACAATGTTGTACATTTATTTTACTATAACATTAAAACTAGAAAAATATCAAAAGAGGCATAAACGTTTTCCAAGCTTTAAACAAAATCTGCTTTTTGCCGTAACATTTTTTTCTAACCACAACGGAATAACTTTAAAAAATAATTATAAACTTCTTCTTATTCTCTATTCTGTGTTCTGTATATAACTATGATCCCATGTTTACAAATACTATACTATTCCAGTAAAATAAGTGTCCAAATGTAATTATAATTAACGTTGATGTGATAGTTTGGAACAATTGATATATTGTGCATACTTTAACTTCTAAAAGAAATTTACTTTAATGAGATATTAGATATCCGTTATGTCTATATTAAAGCTCAGTCCACAGCAAATTATTTATATAATAACAGGAAAGACCAGAAAACATCCTACAAAGGCGCATCTCGTTGAAGTTCATGCTCGGTTGATTTTATTTTACTCAACTTATTTCTGTTTTAGTCCGCAAAGTTCATAAATTAAAGTCATAATTGTATATACTGTTTAAACTTTAGAATGTATAGATAGTTTTTATTTTTCATAATAATGTTGAACTAAGGCAGCCTAGTCAAATATAAACATTATATTTATGTTTGGTTATAAGGCCTCTATAATTATTTCACTCTCTTTATTGATCGACTATAACTTATTTTAAACCTGTTATAGATTAGAGTTACACCTGAAATGTGCTAAGTTGGCTATGATCAAAACGAGGTTGAATGAAGTCCAACTGTAATCAGCCGCTTTAGGCGAGCTGGTGGCCGAGTGGTCTAAGTCGTCAGGACTTTAATCTTGGGTTAGAGAATGCACTGGTTCAAATCCGGCCTAGACTGGAAAATGTATCAGTAATATTCATCTTGTACTGTACTGGTTCACCCCCTTACTCTGTATAATAAGTTCTCTGCACAGATCAATAATCTATGAGGAATGGGCAGAGTAAGGTCAAGGAGAAGAATCGGCATTTCCTTAAAAAAATCTAAAATTGTTACCTGGAAATCACAGACGGAAAATTTACAAGATAAAACGTCATCGTGTAGTATTTACTTGCAAATAAAAACTCCTTTCAGTATTTATATGGTATTAGAATTGTGGGCTCTGTCTTGGTTGGTTTTTTTACAAATAAATAAATTTGGTGACAATTTAAAGAAACTTATAGGAAGATAAGCCAAATTTATATGATCCTAATAACCATTATAGTCTTGCACCAAACTGAATAAAAACTGTACTTGAAATACTACTGAAAAACTAAAAAAACAATTTTATTTTGGAGATTTTATAAATTATCGGGGAGTCTAAATGTATTCCCATCATTAAAAAAACACAGAGTCTAACATCGTGCCATATTCAAACATACACAAAACCACCCTACTGTAAACCCTTCATATTACAATAAAACTGTATAAGATGTTTTGTGAAGAATTTATTACAAATATTTTATGAAATAATGACAGTGAAAAAATGTTTTAGGAATTACGTGAGGGATCTAGCAAATCCTTTTAAGATGGGGACTACTTTGTGTATAAAGGATGTACTTGGTTTTCAATCCTGGCTAATGTATTCGGATTAGGTAACACCAGCGGTGTTTAACATGTCACGTCGTCTCATACCCTTTCCCCGTCAGACTCCCTAATTGAGGGATACGTCGGATTACTAGGCTTTTGTAACATGTTAGCAACCCTCTAATGTTTACTTGCCTCTGTCACTCAACCCTTTAACTACTCTTTACATATTTAGGAAGGAGAACATTTTTAAAAAAATGTGAGAAGGAATATTATAGTTAATCTTAGTTAAATGTTTATTGTTTCTATAATATTTAAATATTATACTATAACAGTATATATTACGATTAAACAATTGATTTACAACAATATGATCTGACCCATATTTATAAAGCCAATAATGTTTCTTGCTTTTTATCACTGTAATTTCACAATAAAAATTGTGTAATATTCATCAAGTAATAATTTAATATTCCGTTGTATGTAAAAACGTATTAAATGGTTTTACAATGTCTTCAAAATTGAATTATTATTATAAACAGTTGTAATTAAACCTAATAGCATTTTTAAACAAACATAATGTAAGAAATAGGTTTATTAACTTATTAATCATTTACATTAAGCGAACATTATGTATTACTTCTGTGAAGAGTCAGTAACTTAAACATTTTAATTATCTCCTTATACCTTGAGATTCAGTCGTACTTACCTTGCACGGATTTCACCACATCAAAATCACAGATAAAATATACGTCGAAACTGAAAAATACGAGGGAGAGAGAGAGGGGGGGAGAGAGAGGGAGAGGAAGAGAGATAGATATTGAGAGAGGGGGGAAAGAGAGAGAGAGATAGAGAGGGGGGAAGAGAGAAATAGATAGAGAGGAAGAGAGGGAGAGAGGGAGAGAGGGAGAGAGAGGGGAGAGACGGGGTGAGAGAGAGAGAGAGAGAGAGAGAGAGAGAGAGAGAGAGAGAGAGAGAGAGAGAGAGAGAGAGAGAGAGAGAGAGAGAGAGAGAGAGAGAGAGAGAGAGAGAGAGAGAGAGAGAGAGAGAGAGAGAGAGAGAGAGAGAGAGAGAGAGAGAGAGAGAGAGAGAAACAAAGAACTTTTCCCACTGCTCTCTCTTCCAGGGGAGTTTTCTTAATAATGAATACTGACAACCATGCCTGTTTTGATAATTATTTCTCGGTTATAGTTCAATCTCACTAAAAGTTACGATTTATTTGAAAAATTGTGAACAGTTTTTCTTTTTAAGTTATTTATTTGTGTCATAAACAATATTGTAGAGAAATAGCAGTTATAAAATTGTTTGGAATGCAATAAATCTTCAATCATAACAGCTGGATTCTTATATTTGTATAAATAATTGAACATATATATATTGTTTACATGTATAATGTTAACATTATTATAACTTTAGATTATATTTTGTTTGTAATTTATTTATTTTTTAATAACATTTATAAAGATTAATTTAAATCAATAAATTATATCAACTTAACAGTTCAATAGCAGATCTAATTCAAAACTCTGTATCACGTATATAGATAATTAAGGACTCTGGCAGAGATTGTACATCATCAGCTGACAGTGCGTGGTGGGGGACAGAATTTCGCACATGCGCTTTACACACGCCTTTCACTGTGGGTTTATCTTTACTTTTTGCCATTCTATTTGTGTGTTTATCTCAATGAAAATCCAATTAAAACGCAACTTACTAATGATGTATTATAATATATGGTACAAAACGTTTAATTTCAACACATTTAAATTATTATTTTGATTTTAAGTGCTTCTTCTGAATTAAACTCAGTGTGTAAAATATTTTATATATTTAAATTATAGTCAAATAACTGTTGTTTAGGAGCGCAGGCCTTACTCTCCTTTGTCATACTGTATACTTAATCAAGCCAAAGCAATAACATTCTAACATAAATATATTTAATAAAGTCATAATATTACGTTCTGGTATTTAAAACAAATCGCCCAACAAATTATTCACAATATAGGTGAAATGAGTACAATTATTTCGATGATCGGTTTCGGTAAATCACGTACACCATTTTCAGACAAGATGGATTCAGAGAGGAATGAAACTGGTATCAAGGGCCACTATTTTTTATATTAGGACAAGAACATGTTGAAAATTGATAAGAGAATGTAATCTCTCAGATAGAATAGTTTATTTAGAATATAACCATCAGGTCCAACGAATCAAAATGTCACTATTCAAGAAACAATTTTAGAATCAAATATTTTGCTTATACAACATAATTTAACTCATTTACACATTCTCTCATATGGATGTTACATTGTAATAACGCTGTTTCATCACTAAAAACTCATATTAAATCATTTGTCTGGATTAATTTAATATAAGTTAATTATAATTAATTTCAAACTAATCGTATTATTTGTAACCACTTAGTGGTTAAATAGTTCATTAATTTTTGGTATGAGCTAAGTTTGGGTCATTGGAAACTGTTACTGTTTGATAACTGACTATTTTTCACAAAACATTTTTAGTTTGAATTTTAATGGTTTACTGAATAATTGAAGATAATAGCTTAATTAACAAAAAACTATTTATTTAGCAAAGACAGTAAGTAAAGATTGTATAGGCTGACATAGTTTACACATGTAGAGTTTCTTAGATGTGTCGAAATCATTTGCCTGATCTGGATAGTTTGTTATAAAGCCTAGCACAGCCAAAGTCACTTCTTTGTTTTGGTCGTTCGCCCCTTGTACAGGCTGACACAGCTTATACTTGTCGTGTTTCTTAGATGTGTCGAGATCATTTGCCAGATCTGGATGGTTTGTTTAGAAAGTCTAGCACAGCCAAAGTCACTTCTTCGTTTTGGCCGTTCGCCCCTTGTACAGGCTGACACAGCTTATACTTGTCGTGTTTCTTAAATATGTCTAGATCATTTGCCTGATCTGGATGGTTTGTTAGAAAGCCTTGCACAGCCAAAGTCACTTCTTTGTTTTGGCCGTTCGCCCCTTGTACAGGCTGACACAGCTTATACTTGTCGTATTTCTTATATAAGTCGTAATCAAATTGTATTCTTTTGCGTGTCTCAATTTTAATTCGACGCCGAATCCCAACAGAGGATGAACCTGATGATATGGTAGGTCGCCATGAAACCGGTAGTTCCTACATCAAAACAGAGGATATTAAAATGGTAAATCCATTATCAATATATTATAGTAGTTAGTAGTAGCCCGTAGCAAAAGATTTGTTATATTTTTACATGAATACTTTGTAAATTCATGTGATAAACTGTTAAAAAACATTGTTCTCATAAAACATCTTAAAGCAAAATCAATACTGACCGATGTACTTAGGCAGAGCGAAATATTCTTAGGTCTTAGATCACTTTTCTTTGTAATTTTTTTTTTTTTTTTTTTTTTTTTTTTTTTTTTTTTTTACTTTATGGCAATTACATGACCATGTACTTAACTGATATATTTACCATACAATTTGGTTGTGGCATGGTTTCACTTTATGTAATGCTTCTCTTAACAATCTCTTATCCGCATTGCAACTTGTTGATATATGAAAAATAAGAGTACAACCATAGAATATAGAAACAAATAGACAGTCCAAGCCTTTTTCTACCACTGTCTAACGGTTATTGGTTTTAAACAAGCACTCGGGCGGCCGTTTGACGTACTATTAGCTCAGCTACAAGTGGCTTCAACGTTTGCTGGATAGGCATGGCTCATATTAGATGTGTCATGATATTAGTTATTTTTATATTAGTTACAGAAAAAATGTTAGTTGAAAATATCTAAAATTAAATATTAATTATATTTTTCTCCATACTGATTTAATAAAGTCAGCAACAGTTAATTTCTAGTTGTGATTTACTTCCAATATTAGTAATGTACCGGGTCGTTTCACCGGTACATTTTTGTTTCTCTTCTCTTTCGTCTTACGTGTTTACGAGGCTGCCTGAGACCACCCTTGCGCTGTCGACTTGTTACTTTCGTCGCTGTTGGCTCAAGCCTTGTTCTGTTCCGTGGTTCCGGCTTTCGGTTCGACAGTTTGCCTGGGTTTTGGTAGTTTGTTTCCGTCTACCGTCTATTAACATGGTTAGGGACGGCTAGAAAGACAATTAACGGAAGTATTTTAGTTTCGAATATCTAATCACCCTTTTGGTGAAAATATTTTTGTTGAAAAAGGAATCAGGAGTATTTGCTGTTTTCAGTATGTTGTTAGATTGTTTGTGTCCTTTGTCTAGATGATGGTCCACCTAGGTTCGAGTCCATGTGCTCAATGTTATTTTTTTATCATTAATTTCTTTATTATATTTATGTTTGATGTTCAATGTTAGTTCTAATAGTTTGTCTCGTGTCTATATCATTTTTATTGAGCATTTTGCAATTTGAGGTACCTTTTTACTATATTTCTGTTCTTTGACAGTAACCTATACTTCCTGTTTAATTTTGTTAATTTCTGTATGCTCAACTTATAGTTTCTACCACCCTTTCAGATTCTCTTTTGTATCTTCCCATTCAATTAGGTCTTTTCCTGTAAATCTGTAGTTTTTTGCAAGTTTGTTCCTAATAATATTATTGTTTTATGTATTTTATGTTGTAATGTGTGTTATTTTGTTTGGCTGTACTTTTTTCTAATGTGCTGTGGTTTTGCTGTTTAGTACAGGGTCCTCGAGTAGGACTTGCCTGCCACCCAGCCGTTCTTCTGCCATCTCGACTAATCTCTCTTTAGTCTTCTGCCTGGAGACCATGTAATTGAGCCAAGTTGTGCTTCCGCTGCCCTCCTTATGTCCTCATGTCAGTCCTTTCCATTTTGTTCCCGGTGGCTGAGCTGGGGGATGAAAAGTTTTTAAAATAGGCCTAAGCCAAAGAAAAAAACAAAAAAAATCAAGTGAACTAGAGATGAACAATAAACTTTTCCTGGCCACAGCCATTTAATAGTTTTTTTATTATATATATTTTTATTGAGAAATTCATAGTTACTGTTTTTAAATATTTAGTTTCGTTTATCATTGTTACTTAATTATAATTTGGCAATTTCTAAATATTTATCGATTGTTTCAATATTTTTTTTTTTTTTTTTTTTTTTTTTTTACTGTTAAGTTTTTTGAATTTTTTATCTCTGTTACGTTAGGCCTGGTTATTAAGTTGGTATTTATTTTGTATAGCGTAATGTTAGGCTGGTATTTCGATAAAACTGTAGCGTGCTATATTTTCTTTTTAATTTCTTAATTTGTAAATTGTTCACTAAAAGGGTCTTATTTAATAATATTTACTTTTCTTCAATTCGGAGCTTCCCAGGGATTCCGGCTGACTTCTTGGCCTAGGTGGAATCATGGGATGTGAGCTAAATTGCCGGTTAATTGGTTTGGTTCAAATTTCTAAATTTCCATTGTACATTCTCTTAAATTTTGTCTTACTATTAATTATGCAGGTAGGTACATCTATAATGTCATTTGTGGTATTTTTCGTTTACCAAATTTGTGTTCTATTTGTATTTTTCTTTGTATATTATGTGTTTCATATTGTATTTCTTGTTTTGAGAGTTATTTATGAGATTGTGGCCTTCTGCCAAAAAATTATTGAACTCTTTGTAATAAATAGCTTTTTCCGCTCAGCTGCCGAGTTGTGATTTAACCCACCGACTGCCGCCCATGATCCTATCATTTGTTTGGTTTTGAACCATCCCCGGCACGGCTTCCAGTTTGGTGGGGGATGGGTCTCAATAATATTTAAATTAAAACTGTTGTTCAGCACAAAGCACAACACAAACTAAGATTTCCCACTCTGTATTATCGCATGAACAGGCACTATTTCCATCATGCATCAAGCTAAGGGAGAGAGAAGTTTGAAGGCAGAGGCCAGAGGGGTAAGATGTGGATATAAAGACTCAGCAGAGTAGGGGGGGGGGGCTTGAAATATGCACACACACTCGTGTACACCACTTATGTGACAGTTTACGTATTGTGGATTAAATATTTGTGATTTCAGTCATTCAGTATTCAGCCAGATAGGTCAAGAGTTAATGTTTGTTTATTTGTAGTCGTACGGTCGTGTCTCCAATCAGAAAGAAGGTGTTTGCATATTAACTAATATTAAAGTAAAAATTAATTTCTGTTTGCATTCTCAGTAATATTAATACTGTATAACACCCGGAATTGCAATGGATAGTATTTCTTGTGCCTATATTGCGCTAGAAGACCAGCCAGCAGTCAGCACCAGCGAATCATATCAGGAGGAATACAAAACTATTAATATAGTCTGTATCACATATTAGCTGCTCTGAGTATTAGTTACTGTTGTGCATCTAATACGAACAATTTAACACTAATATATTCAGCCATCCCTAGTGCTGGAGAGAGAGGGGGTGAAGACAAGGTTACTTGGGTGAAGAGACATTGAGAGAGGGAGACCACTGGCGCTACCTGTGAAAACCGAACATGAACTAATTTCACCGAATAGGAAACCCGGCTTCACGCATGCTAAATGTCTGAATAGTCCTCTTTTTATAGCTACATTATAGCAATATTGTTCAGCCAGTAGTACAATATATCTAAACTGACATAATATGTATGCACTTTACTTTAATTAACAAGTCTGTAAGTAAACAAACACATGTAAAAACTGTACTCCAAGAAACAAAACCACACAATCATGCGGAGTACACAAGTGTGGTGAATGTACACACAGTTATATATATGTACATTTACGCTGTTTACATTTTCCCAAGATGCACCGAACATCCAATCTCTGCTTCATTTTCATAACATTTTACAAACGCTGTTTACCTTCATTAGTTTTTTTTTTTTTTTACCTCAAATCAACTGAATATTGAGTCAAGTTAGTACATTAATAAGCAATAACGACGAATTTATTTCATTATTACCATTCCTTAACACATATAGTTAATTTTTTTTACACGTAGTAATTTAATTTTTCTATGGTAGGCTATACATAACAATAATTTAAGTTATTTCTTTTTTATTTGTAATTGAATGCATAAGTTTCTATGGAGTTTGAGTTGTATAGTTCATCACTAGAAAAAAGTTATCTACGTCTAATCTCACGTTCAATTTACTTGCTGAATTAGTTTCTGATACAAACCAATCTTCAGCAAACATTCCAGCCATTACAAATACAAACAGCCGTATAGTAGTTTGTATATTTTATTGGTACAAACACAAAGGAGTCTAAATCATGATCAAAGCTCATCAGCTTGACTATTGACCATCGTTTTGGGCTTGTATTTAAGGTACTCACGGTAAATTATGCTATTTTTTAAGCTTAATTTAACAATATTATATAGGCTATGTATAAGTGAATGTATATATTTATTTATAAATATTTTACTTCCTTTTTATTAATATCAATTATAACGTATTCAAAATTGAAAAAAAATCGCACTTATAAATTGAATATCTGATTCATCGTAAGATACTTTCACCGTAACCGTTAAACTCAATCACACCATTTGATATGTCCTGTATTTCCATATTATAATTATTTAATATTAATTTAAGAAAATTTAGGATCTGTTCCGTTAGTTCACTACTACTACTTTTTCCCGCTAATTCACTACCACTTGATAAATATTCTATTGCTCTAAAAACTGTTCCCTAATTATTTTTATGTTCACTGTGGTATTCCTTATCCGTTAGGAATCCGATATCGCTGGCCTTGTCTTATCGCTTTCCAAGAAGCTACACACGGAGAGCGCATCCAGCGGAAAGTCAATCATTGGATTTACTAGTTTTTTATCAACTTTAGTAGCCATCTAACGTAACCTAACCTGACCTAACCGTAATTGCGATAAAAAGTAGTGTCAGTGAAGTAACGGAAAAGGTCCAAGATTTATATTAACGTCACAACTATAAGTTATCTTAAAGTACAATATCAAAAACTATAAATTAAATCTAGTAAATCTGTAAATGGCTGTGAAATAAGTACTATTTTGATTATTTGTGAAAATATATATTTAAAAGATTTTCAAATTAAATTAAGTTTTATAAATATTTTAATTTTACCTAACCAACAGGCAAAATGTTACATCAAAGAGTATGATAGTGAAATCTCTATTAGAAGTGCCAATAGTAACACTAATAGACTAAAAAAAATGTATAGCGAGCGGCTATACACTCAGCAACAGCCAATACTCGATTTAACGAATCTTCGACGACACAAACGCGCTTAGTGGTGCTTGGGTGAAGCTCTGGCGCGTGGTGTTGTCAACATTACAAATACAATGCTTCTCGCAACCTTTAACCAAACAATAAAACAAAAAAACTAATATGGCACTGTAATTTGTATGACAATACGAAAATCTTCGATCATAAAATGTTTACTTTCACAAGAAACTCACATATTCCAAGTAGTAGGTTATCAGAAAGGGACAGATAAAGGACTAAAATGTAACGGCAATGCAAGGTGTCAAGACGTTGGTTACGGCTGGTTCAATAGTTTCTCGCCATTAGTCATAGCATTTTGAACCTCCTTTTAGTTCCAATATTTGCTGTAGTAGCGCTCTGAGGTTGTCAGGAAATTCAATAAATGTACTAGAGTGTACACGGAGAGTCCAACCGTGTTGTAAGTGAGAGGCAAGACGAAGGACGACCGAGGGCCGGGATATTGTTATAACCCGTCTCGCGGTTATCTGGAAGTAGGTAATTGTCTTAACCACAAGACAATGACAACACCTGCAGGCTCATTGAACACTGTCTTGAACTTTGTTGGGATTTGATGAGCTACCAAACTATCTAATAATAGACCTGTGTTTTCCTATTTGTTTTCCGCTTTTTATTCACACCTAATGTACTTTAAGCTTGTATATGTTGCTTTTATTTATTTATTTATTTTACCTACACCAATGGCATTTTCAACTCAATTTACAAAAGTAGTGACAAGTCAAAACCCCTTTAAAAATGTTAGTGGTCTTTCTGTACTTTCGCATGATACCTCTATAAAATCAGAAGTGCTTCCACTACTGCACCATTAAATGGAATTAAAATAAGTATTATAAAAAATGTGCAAAGAATTCTCAGATGGTAAATATATTAACAAACTGTAACAAAAAACAACTCCAGGCTTTTACGCCTGATTAATTTAAGTCGCCTATTATTAGAAAATAATACACACAATTTTGCGTAATATGTAACATTTACCGAAATATACCTGTTATAACTAATAATAATAGGCCTCTTGCTAGGCTAGTGGTTAGCACGTCTGCTTCATATGCAGATGGTCACGGGTTCATATCCCGGGAGATCCACTTAAATTTGTGATAGGGGTCTGGACCCTTGTCTCCCAACAACGTTTGAATATCACGTTTAAAATGCCTCTGCATATACAGTAAAATAAAGAATTTACAAAAAGTGTTTTTAAACTAAATACTTAAATTAATTTATAATAAGTAATGTTATTGACACTTAAATAAATGTATTCTATATTACTTTCATACATTTCGTCGAATCCTGATTTTTACTTTTTGTTATTTTTAAGTTTTACAAAGTTAACAAATTATTAGTGGTTTAGAAACGTTTTACCATTAATGTTACTTTTTTTATCTATTATATTGTATAGTTACATTCATTGAGACACTTTAAAACATAAAATAACACAAGAAAGTACATGAAAATAAAATATTTTATTTTTTTTAATATTAAAAAAAACAAGAGACTACTTGGCTATACAACGTGCGGTTGGTGGACACCACAGAGGAATAATTTTATTCTTATTCTTTAGTTTAATCACAAAATGATGAACACTTATCAGTTTTGAATCACACGGAGCACAGCACTACTGTTTAGTTACCGGTTTTACTACCATTGGGTTCTCTCTAGACAACTTGACACAAGTATAACACATCCATTTTGCCTGGTAGTTGCCCATCTTGAGGAGGTTGGCATCAGTCTTGATACTCGTGCAAGGTACGTGATACATGAGTTTACACCCGGGGCAGCAGATCTGGCTAGCCCAGTAGGGCGGAGGTCCTGGGTCGAACGGCTCGACGAGGTCCTTCTGGCAGCCCCCACACACCTCGGGTAGGCGGTCCATGGATGTGGAGAGTTAGTTCACTTGAGAGATACACAAACTCAATTGTTTCTGTTACCACATTATTTCATAATCTTATCTACAGCTTGGCGTATCTTGTTAATTACTCAACACGCAATGTAGTATATTATGATAAATATACTCTTACTCAGATGAAATATGTATTTTGCTTGATTCTACTTGAGGTAATTAATATTAGCCTACGTTTGATTTTAACTATTTTTTAATATACATCAAATTTACACCGTTATTACTCTACAACCCGTTCATCTATCAAATTTATATTTTAATACGTGGTTGATAGTAATTTTTCCTATAAGTTTAAAAAAATAGAATTTATCTTTTCAAGAAAAAAAGTTCTTATCGATTACCTGAAACGTTGTTTTCTTGACTTGTAGAGTTCTTAAAATGAACTATTTGACCTTGTAGTACTCTTTCTTACATGTATAGGTCTAGTTAGTTACGTTACGTCATTTTCATATGTGTAAATAAATTTAGTAACTTTAAATTGATAAATTTATATTGATTTAAATCAATAGAAAATCACTGCACTTACATATATGAAAATAATGTTTGGTAATTATACATGTAAAAAGGATTACAACAAGATCAAATAATGAATGTTTCAACCCCTAGTCAAGAAAACAATGTTTCAGGTAATCGATAAGAACTTTTTTTCTTGAAAAGATAGAATTGTAAAACTTATAGGAAACATTTCTGTTAACCACGAATTTATATATATATATATATATATATATATATATATATATATATATATATATATATGGGGGGGGGGGATACCCAAGAAGACCATGGTAACCCACATTGATCCAGGGGAATATATATATTCGAGGGAATATATATATTCGAATGGATGTTTGCGTACAACGGTGTATATTTGATGTACAATGAAAAATAATTAAAATTCTGGTACTGTTTTTGTTCCAACTAGGTTAAAATTATTAAATATAGTTATTAATACAATTTTTAATTCATATGTCATAACGCAAAATTATAACAATTAAACAATGGTATGATTGGGTTTTTCAAAGGCCTCTTAGTTTCTTAGTAAACAACCAGTTTAAAGTAGGTAATAATTTATGTGCCGACAGTAAGCACTTAATACGAGCTATTTCATAATAGCTTGTACGGCTGGTTGAATTGTGAAAGAAAACTACCTAATCTGGTTAGGGCGATTGCCAAGTGGAGCTGTTCACAAAGTGAATACTCGTATTGAACTGTGATTATTTAAGACACCGTAATTATTATTCCGATTGTAAACGTGTCAATTATTAAAAATACAATTTAAAAAAATACGATCTCTCGTCACAAATTTAAATCAATCAACGCACATAAACACTCTGGACACATGAATGTTGATAATGACATATCCATGTAAATATTAAACACTAAACACAGACCAACCCTTCAGTAAACAATTACGGAGAGCAAAATTAACGAGTTTACATTGAATTTACTCACACCGATACACATTTACAAAGATTTGTGATCCAACCACCTACTCTACATTAATGAGCTACCCACCTAGTTTAAATAAATATAAGACGACTCACTTGGCTTGTACTTGTTAGACATCCCTTTAACCCAAGTTGATTATAGGGATATATACGTTGATCGTAAGGGGCTCCTCAAGTTGATTACGAAGACTACCCAAGAAGATCATGGTAACCCACTTTGATCAAGGGGGATACTCAAAAAGACCATGGTAGGCTATCCAAGAAGATCATGGTAACCCACATTGATCCAGAGGATACCCAAGAAAACCATGCTAGGCTATCCAAGAAGATCATAGTAACCCACATTGATCCAGGGGGCTACCAAGAAGACCATGGTAGGCTATCCAAGAAGATCATGGTAACCCACATTGATCCAGGGGAATACCCAAGAAGACCACGATAGGCTACCCAAGAAGATCATGGTAACCCACATTGATCCAGGGGTTTACGTAAGGAGGCCATGGTAGGCTACCCAAGAAGACCTTGGTAACCCACATTGATCCAGGGGGATACCCAAGAAGACCATGGTAACCCACATTGATCCAGGAGGATACCCAAGAAGACCACGGTAGGCTACCGAAGAAGATCATGGTAACCCACACTAATCCAGGGGGATACCCAAGACGACCACGATAGGCTACCCAAGATCATGGTAACCCACATTGATCTAGGGGGATACACAAGAAGAACACGGTAGGCTACCCAACAAGATCATGGGAACCCACATTGATCCAGGGGGATACCCAAGAAGACCATGGTAACCCACATTGATCCAGGGGGATACCCAAGAAGACCATGGTAACCCACATTGATCTAGGGGGATACACAAGAAGAACACGGTAGGCTACCCAACAAGATCATGGGAACCCACATTGATCCAGGGGGATACCCAAGAAGACCATGGTAACCCACATTGATCCAGGGGGATACCCAATAAGACCATGGTAACCCACATTGATCTAGGGGGATACACAAGAAGAACACGGTAGGCTACCCAACAAGATCATGGGAACCCACATTGATCCAGGGGGATACCCAAGAAGACCATGGTAACCCACATTGATCTAGGGGGATACACAAGAAGAACACGGTAGGCTACCCAACAAGATCATGGGAACCCACATTGATCCAGGAGGATACCCAAGAAGACCACGGTAGGCTACCGAAGAAGATCATGGTAACCCACACTAATCCAGGGGGATACCCAAGACGACCACGATAGGCTACCCAAGATCATGGTAACCCACATTGATCTAGGGGGATACACAAGAAGAACACGGTAGGCTACCCAACAAGATCATGGGAACCCACATTGATCCAGGGGGATACCCAAGAAGACCATGGTAACCCACATTGATCCAGGGGGATACCCAAGAAGACCACGATAGGCTACCCAAGATCATGGTAACCCACATTGATCCAGGGGGATACACAAGAAGAACACGGTAGGCTACCCAAGAAGACCTATCTAAGGTGATCATGGGGGGTTTCCAAGTTGATCACGGGACCTACCTAATATGACCATGGGGGGCTACCTATAAAGATGACGGGATGCCACCCAAGTTGATCATGGTGCACTACCTGGTTGATTACGTGGGGCTGTCTAAGATGATAACATGGGGCTACCTAAGATCGTCATTGGGCGGCTACCCAAGTTAATCACGGGGCCTACATAATTTGACCACGTTGAGCTACCTAAGATGATGACGGGATGCTACCCAATTTATTCTTTTAAGGCGAAGTTAGGACTAGCCAGTCCTCTCTATCACCTAACCTTAACAAAATTGACAAAATTATTCAAATTAATAATAAAAAACATTACTATTGATACAAAATAAACCAATTACATCATATAAGTAATCAACAATGAAAAACAAATCACAACATATCAAACATATTTATCATAAAAAACTATAAATACCAAATGAATATCCATACAAAATAATACAAATCTTGAAAAACACTATTATCTATCACATCACGGTGAGCTACCTGTGATCACGGGTGGCTGCCCAAGATGATCACAGTGGCTACGGTGATAACGCGGTGTTACCTAAGTGGATTAAGGGATACTTAATTAGTTGAATACAGGGCTGCACTGGTTTATCACGTATGTCAACATTTAAATGTCCGTTATTTTAACATTTTTGAAGGTTTTTGACAGGGTAGTCTTTTGTAACTGCCCTGATGTTGAGTGTAGCACTTTAGTTGAAATAATTTCTAATTTGTTAAATACCGTAGGTGCTGAATTCATAAAAAATTAAAACCTTACTTTAAAGAAGGATGAATTATATTGAAGGAATTTGGAACTAGATTTATATCTCGAGTCTTTAAAAAAGAAAGATGCTCTGAGCGCAATGAATCTTTACATATTCAAATGTTACTATTGAAAAAAATTAGTCCTTAAGTTGTGAGATGGAGATATTGAATGAAAATGTTGCTAACCTTAAATTCCAAACCAGGCAATTAAATGAAAACAATGATATTATTAATTTTAATTTTGACAATGACAGAAATACACAATTGGCAACCAGTAACAATTCAATTAGTAAGGTTAAGAAGAGAATCCATCAACATGAAAAAATACAAATAATTTAATAAGAAAACTTGACCAAGCTCTCTCCATGAATGATGTTTTATCCACTAAATTGGATAGCTTATTGTTACATAATAAATCCTCAGATTTTTCTCAATGTGTAATGCGAGTAATTGCTTTGATGATTCAATTATTCAAGCTTCTTTCGCTTCTTTCAATGCACATCCTTCGTCCATGGCATCTAAAACCCTGTTCATTGACCCACCCGCTTGCTCATACACGTACAGTGGTATTTACCCACCCAGCCACCTTTACACGTAGTTGGTATCAACCCACCCATACACGTACATTTGTATTGACCCACCCGCCCACCCGTACACATACAGTTGTATTAACCCACTCGCCCACCCATACAAGTACTGTGGTATTGACACACCCGCCCACCCATACACGTACAGTTGTATTGACCCATCCGCCCGCCCATACACGTACAGTATTTGTGACATCATTAAATTTGGATGCACTGCTGATGTGAATGTACAGCTCAAGGAGTTGAATGTTTTTTCTTCCGATAATGTATTTTGTAGTGTAAGTGATAGCAAGGGTTATGAGTCACCTAGTGGGAAGTTGACGGACAAACATGACGAAGGTTCCCATTGGAGCCTTTTGTTTTGTGATGTCCCAAACAAAGTGGCCTACCACCTTGATTCAGTAGGTAATCTTGATACTGAAGCAGCTTCAAGACTGGTAAAAAATTTTGCTTTACTGTTATATCAATATCTTGCTACCAACAAAACTATTCGAGTGTGGTCTGAACGTACTTGTAAATGCTAAGTTTATATAGCACTAATTTTGTACTAAAAAAACAACAGTTGTATTTTTATTAAGTGGTTTGATCAGTGTAGCTTTAAACCTAATGATAATAACAGTGTTGTTGAGACTGAGTCAGGGAAAAACATGGATACTAGTAATAATATATTAAGCAAAACAAAAAGTAATGTATGTACCCCTGGAAAGTTAGCTATAAGGTTGAGAATGGTTTAAGTCAAAGAGAACGAATAGTGCCCCGCTCAACTCTCCAACTGAAAAAAAAAACTTTCAATAGGTTCTCTGTCCTCACCGATCTATTTCCCTCCTTCCATGAATACCCAAATGTTGTCTCAAACCATCCAGTAAACACTTGTCCCTCTAAATCCACTTCTCCAAGGACCTCCAACAAAAGAAATAAATATTCTAAAAAACTAAACCTCCAAAAAGGAAAAACCATTTTACAGCAACCTCTCCTATCATAACTAAAACCACTCATATTACACCTGCTCTAAACATCTATGGAAACAGTCATACCCGTAGTCTTGCAAGTATTCTTTCTGAGAAGCTAAATAATAAGTATAATGTATGTGGGACTGTAATACCCAATGCAAATATGGAACAGGTTCTAGCTGGCATAAATAAAGACA
The DNA here is from genome assembly GCA_035578905.1 of Stictocephala bisonia. NCBI lineage: Eukaryota > Metazoa > Arthropoda > Insecta > Hemiptera > Membracidae > Stictocephala > Stictocephala bisonia. Next base: position 404,466 of record JAQJVL010000691.1, on the reverse strand, counting down.
AGAACTTGGGTGCAGACAATACTGTTGTTATTGTTGGTGGTACCAATAATTTTTATGCAACCGGACGCTGTGAAAATGTCATATATGAACTGGCGAGTTAATCAGCACACCCACTGATGTATGCAATGCCTTCAATAATTTATTTGCTAATGTAGGTAATAATATTAAGACTCCAAACCAGTATAAAGTATGATGAATATAGTTGTATGTGATCACTTTTTCTCTATCCAAGTACTGAAGAGGAAATTGATAATATCATCAAAGATTTAAAAAATAAAAAATCTGCAGGAGCTGATGAAATGTATCCTGCTTTACTAAAGAAGGTCTCTCAAAACATTAGGAAGCCTTTGTGCCATTTAGTACATGTTTCCTTCACTAGTCGATCGTTACCTAAGTGTTGGAAAACGTAAGTAGTGAGACCTTTATTTAAAAAAGGTGACAAAAAGGTATGCAACAGTTACAGGCCAATATCGATTGTGTCAGTTTTTTCAAAGGTCCTAGAGAAAACCATGTTGACCAGACTTGATGTTTCTGGAAAATAACAATATTATTGTTAAAAACCAACATGGATTCGTAAATAAAAAATCCAACTCAACTGCCTTATTTAACTTTGTAAATGGTGTAGTCGGTGAGCTCTATTCTGGAAACTATACAGCAGGATTTTTTTCGATCAGGGTAAGGCTATAGATTATTTGTCAGCAATCTACCTGCCCTAAACACCTATTGGTTGCTTGGTGGACCATCTACATACCATAAACCCCTATAGATTATTGGTCAGCAATCTACCTATCCTAAACACCTATAGGTTGCTTGGTGGGCCATCTACCTAAACTTAACACCAATATAATGCTTTGTGTCCTGTTGGCCAGCTATCTAATTAGTAAACTTATGACTATATAATTAACGTTTATAGTATACTTAAAAACTGAGTTGTAATTGGAAAGTTCAAACATGTGATTGGTTTAGGAATGGTGAAAAATACTAATTTTGTGGAGCAACAAAGGAATCTTTCAGTCGTGTAAAAGTATTTTGGACCAATTTAAAACGAATTACTTGATTTAAAACAAACACTGAAATCAGACACTCGTTTCTGATTTGAACATCGCAATCCTCGGAGCTCCCAATTTGCCGGTCGAATAGCCTGCTCGGTAAACAGAACCTGTGATTGGTCCTTGGTGATTGGTTTCATCTACAGTTGCTTGCTCTTAGGTAAGGAATGCTCTTTTGTAATAACCATTTTCTGTCTCTTGTAGTATTGGGTAATCATATATTTGCTATACCGAATGAAACTCTTTATTTCTGAAAAAGTGGTAAAAAATGACCTTATAAATGAACAAACCGAAGGCTGTATCTACCCGTGGAAAAGTCATTTTTACGGTAAATTCAGAACCTCATTATTAAACAAAATAAAAATAAAATGTTTACTGTAATTTTTTCATTGAATTTTCATTAAATGCATCAAATTGTTTATGGAAAAAATAACCATTTTACAAGTGAAGTCATACAGAACTTATGAAAGCGTGTCCATATTTTTTCCACCTTTTATTATTTGCACTGTAGAGGAACTAGATCTCAAACAACTATAGGATCAAAACAACTACAGGCCAATCGCTTTCCTCTTTACTTTTGCTAAGGTGTTTGAAGGGGTCTTCCTCTGCAGGTTATTGTCATTCCTTGAACACGACAGTTTTATCGATCCACATTATTATGGGTTTACCAAAAATAAATATACAGTTGATGCTGTAAACGCCTTTATATCTGCAACACCTCGGGCTCTTGACGACGCAAACCATCAGTCGGTATGTTTTTTTAGATTTGCGAAAAGCATTCGACATGGTAGACCACAAATTACTTCAAGAAAAACTTATTCTCTGGGTATAGACGAATGGTCATAGCGCATTCGTGGATATGTTCCTGTCTTAATGGTAGGACACAACAAGTGAAGATTCCTTACGCTGATTAGGGAATTGTGAACAGTGGGCTATCTCTTCTCCGGCAGAGGTAACTTGAGGAGTCCTCAGGGTTCGGTACTGGGGCCTGCCTTATTTCTCCTGCCCATTAATGACCTTCCCCTAGGACTAAATGATCAACTGACAAATATTTGCCTGTTTGCTGATAACACTTCTCTTTCGTTGTCAGCTGCAAACCGAACAATTTGAGGAGGCTCATGAAAAAGTAAATGCACCTTCAATGGTTTGATTTAAACAAAATGGTTATTAATGGTGATAAAACACAAATTATAGATTTCCAAATAAATAAAAAAGAAAAATGCTAATCCACTCACTTTTTTCAATGGAGACTGACTCGGAAACAGATACCACCACTTCAACTAAATTTCTTGGTTTACAAATAGACAGACATATTCGATTTAATGAACACATAAAACAAGTTGGTGGACGTCTTTGATCTGGAATTTTTAAACTCAGAAACATATCATCATACTTAGATGCTAGTGTTGGGTTGGCTGACTAGGGAGTTATTTTTCTGTTCCTGAACTATGCTGTGGAAGTAAGGGACTTCAAAACCCTCAGAACCAAATTTATTTTCAAATTCCAAAAAACAGCAATCAGAGTTATTTTTAAAAAATCATTCCATACCTTGTGTAAGCCACTCTTCCAGGAGCACAGCTTCTTAACATTTCCATCTCTCTACATTTTCAAATCAATCCTGTTTGTCCGTAAAAGTAATATTTTTTTCAATTCAATACCCACTCATAACTACAGTCTTCGCCCAAACTACAACATATACCGCCTCATAACACTACTTTCTATGAGAGACAGATTTCATTCAGTGGGATCAGGCTCTTCAACTCGCTGCCGGACTCATTAAAATCTGAGGGAAGTATAGTTAAATTTGAAAAAATCTCAGAGCACTGATGTTTCGGGACGCTTTTACAGTGTTCTGGAGTTTCTTTCACTTATAGCTTAAGTAGCCTATTCTTTTTTTTTTTTTTTTTTTTTTTTTTTTTTTTGTAATTAGAAATAAGTACTGTTATAAATTTATATAAATGAAATATTTCATTTTTTGTATGTTACCTTGTATTGACACTATTGTGCAACGTTGGTGTTTTTTAATAAAGACATAATTATTTCTGATTTTAAAATATAATGTTTTCGTTTCAACGCGATTGGTATTTTTTAACGTTGACTTTAACGTTCTTATAGGACAACAGCTCAAACCCCTCCCAGGTTGATAATAATGTATATTACGGCCTATTACATACATATGTTGTGGAGATTATTAGCGATAAGTTTTTTGCCCGGTCCTCTTAATACTGACTTGACATCCGCTCAATGGTTGCCATCGACGTTGACACTATTAGAGAAGTCTGTGATGTCAGTGTTGGGTGGTAGTCAGGGTCCGCATGTTGTGTAGGGAAGAGTAGTGACTATGACACTTATCAAATAGCTTAAAATCAGACCAATACTACATGGTTCGGATTCCATGTAAAGCTGTACATCCCTTAGTTTCCCTGGCTATTGGGCTATTAATAAATAGTTTTTCTGAGGGACAGTAGACCTTAGTTAGTAACAATGACTATACTTGTTCATCTACACTCTTCAAACCCATTCACATCTCATATTCGCCCGTATCTCTACGATCGGCGTCTTACTTATAAATAATAAATAAATATGAAATTTTCAAAAATCTCTTTTATTTGGCAACTTTTAAATATAACAAAAGAAGCAAATTGTGTTAAATAGTGATACTTTTTCAACTCCTTCAAATATTAAGAAAAATTAAAACATGGTATCAATTTATCAATCCTAGATAGGTTAAAATAGAAATAAATAAGGCAATATGTTATATTTTACTTATTTATTTATTTTATTTACTTACAGTAGGGTAGTTATTGTGGAGTTATTGTTTAAACTTAGGTATTCATAATTGGACTTGGGTAAAGGATAAGATGCGGCCCATTTTGAGTATCATTAATATAATTGTAATGCATTTTTCAAAATAAAACAAATTTGAATACCATTTTAGATACAGCTCTATAGACTAAATTAAACATCAAAACTGTACAAATGGTTTTGTTGTTACACTTTGTCAAGTGTCAAAAAATGTGCCATGAATGTATTTCATTCAAGGCGTAAACAATTTAAAAACAACAAACTATTGATCGGCTTGTTCAGTACTTACCTGTATGTATGCTATACAAATAAGGGCCTCTAAGTTGTCCTATTATCTACCACAAAACTTAGTGGGAGGGATGTCTGAAAGTTTAATCAAATGACAAAGGCATATATGAGGAAAATATCACGAAATGTCAAACTTAGTAGACAAGCAGATTTTGCTTGTAGCATTATATTTAGCTGCTAAAGTTCAAAACCCCTCCGCTACAAACTTTTCTCATTATCTAGTCACCAGTTGGGAAGTCGGCAAAGGATTTGTCTCCAAAACACTTCAGTAATTTACTAGAGGAACAGCAGTTTAAGTTAGTTAAATACTTTGGAAAGATAGTGGTTTATAACAAAAAATCATCATTTAAAACAAAGTTAGGTGAACAAGTTCAGCTTGATTCAGAGTTAAAAAAAACTCATTTATCCTTTAAATTAACTATAAGTAAGCTTTGTGACTAAAATCTTATCTGATCATATAAAATAAATGACAGAAAAATATTGTTACTTAGATCTTTCTTTAGATGCGCATTAATACAACACAGGTTCAATACAATGAGTTAGGGCTAGACGAATTCATTTTTTCATCAAAACAAGTATATTTTGGTAAAGAGCTAAACATATAACAGATATATGTTTGCATATTATAATACCATTGTTGTTCAACATCACTGTAAAGACATATTGACAAAATATAAGAAACACTAGAACAAACAAAATACATGTATACAACACTCAACCTTCAAATCAACAAGTCAAAAACAATAAATTTTAATTTTATAGCAACAAACTATAAAACAAAACTGCATACTCCCCTAAAAATAGAACATCCATAACAACAGCTCGAGAAAAAGAATTAGGTCCATCATAGAGTCTAACTGCCAAAATAGCATACTTTACTCTCTTTGAACGCTTTATAATATTTGGTATTATAGACTGGGGATCAGTTTCTCTTTTATTTATTTATTTATTACTTTTAAGTATGTACAAAATCTAGACCTCACCAAGTTATGCAAAACTTGTCGTTGAGATCCTATAGTAAACAAGAAAGACAAAAACGTAGTACAAAAAATACATGCATATATATATATATATATTATAATGTTATTTATTAGTAATTATTGGCGGTTTAGGGCAGGTACCTAATCCTATAGTAAACAAGAAAGACAAAAACGTAGTACAAAAAATACATGCATATATAAATAAATAAATAAATATATATATATATATATATATATATATTATAATGTTATTTATTAGTAATTATTGGCGGTTTAGGGCAGGTACCTATTTTAACCAAATTAAAAATGCAGCTTATGATATGACAAAACTATGCATTACAATACAAGGTATGAATACAATAACTGCGGAATGTGGCTACAACAGATACACCAAGTGAAAGTTTAATATAGAAAATCCTAATTCTATAGAAAAACGTGTTGATAAATATAAAACAATGTTATCAAGAATATAACAAACCCTTCTTCATTTCAAACCAAATCATGACTACCCTAAATCTATATATCATAGACACCATGAAACTTCTAAAATTAAATCCACCAAAACTGAGAGGTGACTGCTACAAATGTTACTTAATCAGCACGAGAACTAATTACAATTTTCAAATTAATTAGTAAATTAATTAAGCAAAACTAGTAAAACTCTACAAACAAAGGGGCTGAACTTTCAATTTTCTTCCTAATAAACTTAATGACATTAATAATACAACGACATTCCAGAAAAAACTCAAAAAAGTCTTCTAGTAAAAATGTTTTACAACCTTGATGAATTTTTTAGAAACACACCACCCGAAGTTATTGTAGTCCTAGTCCGTAAATAAAAAAAAATAACAACTGCTCATCAACACTGACACATTTAAGCAAGCACACACCACATAAACATAACACCTTCTCATGAAGAATTATTTATGACGATTCCCTGGTCTCCGAGACAACGAAGAGGAGGACTAAAGTAAGAGGTATTGTTCAATTATATCGTATTATTACTATATCGTAGTTAATGTCACATTTATATAGTACTGTAGATGTAGATGCTTGTATTGTTGTTGTGTATTGCTGTAAAAGTTTAACGACAGTAAAATCAGATCTATTTAACGTGCTTGATTGAATGTGAATTTGTTTCTGAGTAAACATTATGATCAAGGATTTTCTTTCTTTTTATAGATTATTGTATACTGCCAGGTGCAGCATGCTCTTTGCAACACCAAGCGTCAGAGCTCCACTCAGTCACCACTAAGAACACTCAAGACAAGTTGAGCGATTCAATAAATCGATCACAAATATGTTTCTTACTTTTATTGCTCCTAGGACACATAAGCCCTGACAAGAAAAAGAGACTGAATGCTTTAATTTGATTTAGTGAAAATATTCACTGTTGAACTGGAAAGATATAAACATTTGAGATGTTTAACGATCTTATTTTTTAAAAATAGTGAATAAATTATATGAATTTTAAGGAATTTTTATTTTTATTTTATAGATTACGTTTTTTTCTTAGAGCAGAAAACTAGAAGTAAGAGAAAGAAGTAAGTATAACTCAAAACATAGAGAATCACGCTACATTCAGTAGAACAGTCAAGGAAAGCTGATTGGAATATCAAATGTCTTGTTTGAACCAAAGTATAAAGATTTCATATTCAGAGTAACAAGTCCGTTGTGAAACTTTTGGTAGCTCATTAAACTTGCTTTGTATTGAGTTGGGTAGATCATATGTGTCAACCTATGTTTCCATTTGCTACATGCTAATTTTAATCACATGAACTTAGAGAAATGTTTGCATAGTATCTAACTCACTTTTCATTTGTTGCTCCTACTGAAAGCATTGAACAATTTAACAATACTGAATTAACTTAACTGGATTACTAAATATCACATGGTTAAAGGAATAATAATTTATTGTCACGTTTATGTAAGTATGCATCCAAATTTTCATCAAGTTATGGTTGCTTTTGAAATATATTTTTAGCTTTACGTTGTTCTCAATGAGTAAAAGGATTATTTTTGCACACACAGTATGTTAGCGCCTTTGCAGGTATGGACATATTTACCACTTTCAAATACTTTGATGATCTGAACTTAAAATAAAATCCATCATGATCAATGACATATTGCATTTCTTAAAACCATCAATCTCTACATCATAAAAGTATCCTTGGTCCTCTTAACACCAATACGATGTCTGCTCAATGATTGCCATTGACGTAGAATTTTCTTGTTAAGTCTTGAGTGTTCGTGTTGGATAGAAGTCACAGTATCAATGTTGTCTAGGGAAGAGGACTAAGTATCAGGTATCAGTTTATTGAAAATCAGATCAATACTATCTGGTTCGGATTCCATGTAAAACTGTAGGTCCCTAGATGCCATGGCTATTGGATTTTTAATAAATGGCTCTCTCTAAATAACAGATGACCTTAGTTTATCAACAATGACTACACTGATCAAGCTCATTTGCTCTTCATATTTGCCCATATCTCTAGGATCAACATCTTAGGATGAGTGTCGAGGTTGGCACACGAAGCATACAGGGATGTCTCCTAGTTCACATATAAAACAAACACATTAGAAATAAAAATTAAAAACTTTATAATATTAGTATCCTGTTAAACTTTTCTTTTTTTACAATTTAAATCAAATAGATCAACAAATATATAAAATAAAACTATATTTATATATAAAACGATCACAATAGAAATAACAATTAAGACACTGTAGAATATTTTAATCCTGTTTAGGTTTTCCATTCAATAATTTAAACCTAAAATATCATCAACACAAGAAAAATATTAGAATTAGATAAATACTAAATGGCATATTCTCAAAATTAATTGGTAAAGAAAAGTCTTTACTTGTAGAGTGGTTATAGCTTCTAACCACTTTTCATTAAAATTTACCTCTGATAATCTTTAGCATAGAATATTGAAATTTTCACCTCGAAATTTTATATTTTGACAGTTTTTTTTAACTATCTAAAAGTGTTTTTCTTAGGTAAAAATGTATAAGAGCTAAATTTAAAGCTATTAAATTTAGCTTTCAGATTTTTTTTTATTTTTTCATGATTAGCCAAGGGCTAGACATAGCATTTTAAAGATGATGCTTTTTTCAACAACAAAAAATAACTGGTTGTTTCGACGTGAATATCTCAAAGATGGTGACTCATACAAACAATGTTTGAGAGGAAATATGAGAAGGATAAAATTATAGAATATTTAATAGAAACAAGTGTCTTATACATTTTAAAACATTATAGCTAGATGATTGTTGGTTATTTTCCATTTTATTGGCACTTTGTGGCTAACAAATTCTTGCCAAATTGACTTTCGTTTTCGAACAAAATTCCAATTGTAAAGTTATATCGTAAGTATTTACAGATGCTCAAAAATTGTTGGCTGTTTTGGACTCGTATTAAAAACATGGGCGCACTTTGAAAATTGCTATAATTTGTGTTTTCCAAAATGAATTTCCTATTTTTACTGATAATGTAAAATTAGTTTATTTTTTAAGTAAGCTTATTACAAATGACTAAACTTGTAGTGGTGGTTTACCAAAAAAAGCCTTCATTTTATAATTTGATTTGCCTATACAAAGAAATGAGTATTAGAATTTATTGATTCAGGCTTTTCTCCTGAAATTGTATGATTTAACCTCAATTATATCAAAAGTTTTAATTTAATTTTAAAAAGTCGTACCAACTTTATATATTGATTATAAATTTACCTTTCTAATGAGACCTAAAACATCAAAATGTCTTCAAAACAAAAGAGTTATTGATGAAAAATAACTTGTTTACATTACAAGATTAGTAAACCCTTTAAAACTAATAATTTTTTTTAAATCTAGTTTTAATTTTCCGGATAAAATTTATTATTTTAAAGTTGGTTGATAAAAACTGATATCATCTTTTCCAATTTGACAGTTGATAGCTGTCAACAAGCATTTTATGGATTTTTACATATTTCTTTTAAAAACTGTTTTCGTTCTTATAAATATATAATCGATATGCAAATAAGTGTTTATTTTTACATATTTATTTATTACTTTTTACATAATATTTTTGAAAATGGTGAAAAACTAGGATTTCTCTTCAACCACTTTAATGTATCATTATTTTGTTGTTGAAATCGTAAAGCGAACTATGAAACCCCTAGTTAAGTATTTTGATTATAAATTTCTATTATTATAATTTTTATATATTCTTCATCCACTATCTTGATTTTTCCAGCTTTCCATTGGTAATTAGCAGCTTTTATAAGTACGTAAATATGATTCAAAAACACGAAAAATGGATGTATACATATTTTTTGTACCTTTTATTCGTAACAATCATGATAATGGTGGAAAAGCCTAATTCTCCCTACGCCATTTTGTTTTACAACATTTTTTGTAAAATCATAAAAAGCAACTTAAAAACACCCTATGTACTAATTTTCAAAAAATTATGCAATGTATTTTTCAATTTATTCCAACTACTTACTGTTTACTTCTTGTTTACTATGTAATTGAACCATTTCCAGACCTTAGAATTGGTATATTTTTGGTGTGAGATCTTCATTAACAAGCTGCAAAAGGTTTTAAATTAGTTTAATTTCATCAGAACTTTCCTTCGATTTTGTACTTTGTTTCTTGTACTAAACACACTGGGCTGCAGATTTTACCTTATCAGCACATAGAACGGCACTGTATTCAGAGAAGCCATACTATATGGGGCCCAAGCTTATTAATCCCCTGCTTGAAGACATCTAATCACAGAACAGTAGTGATAGTAAGAAGAGAGATCTAAGATGGTTGCTACATCAACAAATTTTCAATTGGAAGTCTCAATGGAATCTTGATATTTGACATTATACCTATATTATCGTTAAATTGTAGCTTTATTTTATCACATTTGTAACTTTTATTTTTTTTTTATTTATTTATTCTTAAGACACCGATTGTCAAGGTATGGGTGAATGTGGATTTCGAATGAATGTGATGAGTGTAGATGGTAACTCTCTAAGAACGTAAAATTAAACCTTACATTGACAGAACTATGGTATTTTCAAATATGTACCAAATACCCCTAATCAAGGAGAGAATTCTACTTAACAAGGGTAACTTTTGTGCAATATTTACTATTTTATTGTATCTTAACGATGATCAAACTGCTAACTTGTTGATCTTCAACACTTAAGTTGTGTGATAGTAATGTGAAGTGTAGCTTTGTGAGAAACTGAAATAGGATTTAACAATGATTCCTAAGAAATTTACTGTGTCTATAATATAATAACGTAACTGAATAGAAAATATTTTATATTTTATAACTGAATTACAAATTTACTTCAAAAGTAAATTAATTACACACAGAGTAATCACAGACATATTTTTAAAATATTTATTGTTTGAAGTTCCAATCGTGTTTTTTTTTTTCTTTTAGCTTTATTAAATTCATTGATTTGCTTTCATTGACAATATTATGTATAGATTAAAGTATTGATCATCACAGCTTGTTGTATCTAGGAACCTTACGTGATGACTTGTAAGCCATATTGTCCAATATACGTCACAAAAGTAGTAATGTTCTTTAAAAACCAATACTCAAATACCATTCAGAGGCAGTAAAACTTACTTGTTCAGCAATAAAACTGAAAGACCAGCATTACATGGCTGTTCCAAACTTTGAAACGTGATGCTCATTAAAACTTGCTTCCAAATAAATTGGATGTCACAGACTTTAGTGATATTGCACTGTCACTGCCTTTTGTCGAACTAAAAGTAAAATGAATGACATTAGTGGTATATCTTTTTTAACAAATTTTTGTTATAAAATTTTAAAAAGCTGAGATATAATCCACCAAATAGAGATAAAAAATATTAACTTGCATTTCTACAAGCCACTAATTCATTACTATGAGGTTGATTCAAGAGATATGGGCAAATATATGAGAGAATGTAAATGAAAGTGTGTGGTCATTTTTACTAACTTAGGTCGATCGTTCCTTAGAAAATGTTTACTACATACTAACTTAGTTTACTTATGCTTAGAAAGGGTTATTTATCAATTGGCCAATATCCAGGGCAACTAAGGGTCTTACGGCTTTAGGTGAAATCCGAACACATAGTCCAACTCTAGTACGTCCAACCTCAATGACAACCAGTGAGCGTACTTCGCATCGGTATTGTGAGGACCAAGCATAGAACCTATCGTCTACAATCTCCACAACAGTTTGTCCCTAAGTAGCTCGGTTACAGCACTGCGCGAATAGTACCAGCAGTCTTCTAACAAAAATAATTATCCTATAGTAATAAACAATTCATGTTTTATCCCGATAAATAACAAAATGTATACACTATTTAATTTATCACTTACTAAATTAGATTCTGAAAGTTCTAATGAAGTCATCAGTAAAGGACCTAAAGTTTATAAGTTTTGCACAAGTTGTTGCAAGGCTGAGTGTAACATGTTTATACTTTGTAGGCTACATACACTTTCTGCGCAATGCAGTTTGTATGGAAATTACTTTCCAGGTTCTACCCCATATCCATTAAAAGTTTCCAATGTTGTTTAGCTCTCAAATAACACTGTGTTCCAGCTGATTATATAGCTTTTAGATGCAGATTTAATATTTTGTTAACTAAAGTGAGCAAGTTATTTTATATGCATTAATGATAATACCAGTAAATATTTTGTTGGTATATATTTTTGCTTCGTGCTTGAAGCTATAAAATTTGTATTGTTAAAACTAGTTACTAAACTCATAAACTGTACTTAAAACTATAATGAAAAAATAGTTTCACCATTGACTATAGAAAGATTGTTTAGGGCAATGAATTTACTTTAGATGTGCCTGTGCTGCTTGATAATGATATCAAATGGTAATCGGTTTCAAATAAGAGCTCGGGTAACTGTTTGGCTTGCTGTTAGTACAGCTATTAATCTATTGTGTGCACTGAAGAGAGACAGAGAGGGAGACCACTGACACTACCTGTAAAAACCGAACATGAACTGATTTCACCAAACAGGAAAACTGGCTTCACAGGAGCGTATCAATGTCTTGCAATAGCATCAAAAACAAAACAATAATGAATTTAGTAAAGCTAAAAGAAAAAAATGGTTGGAGCTTCAAGAAAATATTTTGAAAAAATGTCTGTGATTTCACTGTTTATAATTAATTTACTTTTGAATTAAAGTCTTAATCTTCCCAGTTATAAAATATAAGATATTTTCTACCTTGTTAAACATTTTGATTATAGGCACGGTCCATTCCCTAGCAATCAATGCTAAATCCTGTTTCAGTGTCTCACACTATCATTTTAATTTACTATCACAGAACTAAATCAATCACACAAACTGTTGAAGATCAATAAATTTAGCAGGTTGATTATCATCATTAATATAAAATAAAATAGTATGTCTAACTATTTCACAAATTTCCCTTGTTCAGTAGGCCTGCACTTAGTCAGAGGTATTTGATAGGTATTTGTATGAAATTTTGTTGTTTTGTCAATGCGAGGCTTAATTTTTACATTCTTAGAGAGTTACAATTGTGTTAAAATAAAGGTGCAATTCAAGAATAATATAGGTATTAGGGATGGGTTGGTTCCTAAAGTCAATTCTCGGTTCTATCGGTTATTGACAAAAGAACTGGAAACGAGAACCGATGGAAAAATGTCACTTCAGCAGACTAAAGTACCAGTATCTCCTGTTTGTTTCATGTCCAAGCTTCCAAACGTAGAAGAAGTTATGGGATTTGAAATAAAGACAGAATGCAGAAATACTACTTTGATACAAGACATGGAGCTACTACGAGACTCCTGATTTTGAAGTTGGCCAAAGTCTTTATAAGAGACCTAGCAGTTAATGTAGAGGTAATGGTAAAATATTCCGTGTCAGATAATAGTTGGTAGAAGTTTAAAATGGTAGCTGCATAAAAAGAAATAAATTCTATGTGATTTGTCTTCCTAAATCTCATCTCCAGAACCTTCTCCAACAAAAAAAACCTCGCAAAACTGTTAAGCTCCTAACCCTCACAGCTCATGAAGGGAGGATGTAGTAGAGACTGAACCACCGATGTATTTTATAGAAAATATATTTTAAGTTATACTATTGAATATTATTAAATGAAACAACATATGCATGCATTATTAATTTCTTACTGTTAATGGCTTAATAAGCTCTAATAGTATCACACATAAGATATGGCCTTGACAATCTGGGAAGGTACCTCAGGAAATATCAAGAGAGTGCTTGTACTACAAAAGAAGGTAATTAGGACCATTGCAAACCTGGAGTCCCAACAAAGCTGCTGACAAGCCTAGCAGACCCTACACATTCTCACTGTACCTGCCCTCTACATCTATGAAGCCATCTTACATGTCGATAAACAACACCTGCAGTCTCACACAGACCTTCACAACTACCCAACACGCCATGCCTCCAGACACATCCTACCCCAATATAGAACAGCATTTTACGAGAAAAAAAACCATTATACATAGGCTGTAAGTATGAAAAACCTCCTTCCAGAACACCTCCAGACAGAACCTGACTGGCAATAGACTGAAGAACTCGATTCGAGAATTCTTGCTAGAGAACCCAGTGTACACTGTAGAAGAGTTCCTGGAAGCCGTGAACAACAGAACTCATCAGATCTATCAATTGTCATTTGACGAATTACTGTTCTTAATGTCCATATACATAAAAATTAAACTTGATGTTACAAAACTACTCACAGCTTTACTGCCTTACCTTTATTTAAATAAAATATACAACAACTAATAGGTACAGAACTAATAGGTTCCTAGAAGCCGTAAACAACAGAACTCATAAGATCTATCAATTGTCATTTGACGAATTACTGTTTTTAATGTCCATATACCGGTACATAAAAATTAAAATTGATGTTACAAAACTACTCACAGCTTTACTGACTTACCTTTATTTAAATAAAATATACAATAACTAATAGGTACAGAACTAATAGGTTCCTAGAAGCCGTGAACAACAGAACTCATAAGATCTATCAATTGTCATTTGACGAATTACTGTTTTTAATGTCCATATACATAAAAATTAAAATTGATGTTACAAAACTAATCACAGCTTTACTGCCTTACCTTTATTTAAATAAAATATACAATAACTAATAGGTACAGAACTAATAGGTTCCTAGAAGCCGTGAACAACAGAACTCATTAGATCTGTCAATTGTCATTTGAAGAATTACTGTTCTTAATGTCCATGTAATAAAAATTATAATATTTTTAATATTTATAATAGTATAAATAAAACACTAGTAATTGATGTTGTCAACTAACCAAAGTCATGTCTCCTGAATTACCTCGTGAACATTTTGTTGACTGATGTCTCTCAGGTCCCTAATTATTAAATTGTTACAACTAATCTTTAAATACAATGGCAATATTTCAAAAACTAAGCTTAGCACAGATTACGACATGTCTCTTTCATCATAAACTATATTTTAACCAGAACATAATTTTTGACAAAGTCATATACATTTTATTCCTGAGTGTTTTCACTGATTACACAAGTACCACATGAATATTTTGAGGGCATTTTCATAATCTTTTATTTTTCTGAACAACATCTTTAAAACCTTGAAAGCAGACAGCCTTCCAAACTCTGACCCACTTACATAGATACTTTATCAAAAATCATATATATTTATTACATAATATCCTATATATTAGAATTTAAATGAAATATATAAGATTAGTCTACTGATTTTCATCCACAAATACATAAGTCTATTCCCGCTACAGGAAAGTAACAGAGTAACCCGTTCTATAATTTTTTTTTTAAATCCAGCAAGATAACTTGACAGAGGAAAAATGTAGAAATCAGAGTCGCTATATTGGTCCAAAAAATTAAACTATGGTGATTCAATTTTTTATGAAAGTAAACCAAGATTTAAAATGAAAGTAAAGCAGTATATTTTGTTATGATATCTGAGATATGCACTTTTTACTGTTATATAAATTTTTTTTGTTGAATTCTGTTATCCTCTATTGTTATTATTGTTGCTTCTTTGTTATTGTTAGTTAAATAAGTCATAGTTTATATTATTAAGTTTATTTCATGTAGTTTATAATGTATTTTATCCTAGTTTATTAATAGATTATGTATATTGTTATGTTCTGAATAGTTTACATATATGTTGTGTCTTATTTTATAGAAATAATACTGGTTAAATTACCTTTTTTCCTGTCAACAGTTCTTCAAACATAATCTGCTATGTACATTTCGAAGTATAGAGCTTCATCATCAGGCTTTCCAAAAACGTCACTATTTACATTACACTAAACATTAAAAACATTTATATGTACATAGCAGATTATGTTTGAAGAACTGTTGACAGGAAAAAAGGTAATTTAACCAGTATTATTTCTATAATATAACAGTTCTGGAGGCTAATAAAACAAAATCATATTTTATATTTCTGTTATCATATTTTTTATGTAATTATTAACTTATTTATTATTATTTATTGTGGTACTAATGTCTATTACTCAATGTATGTTGGAGATTGCTTGATTGGAGTAGAAACGGCGATGTCATCCTCGGCTGCTAATGACGAGTAAAATAGCTAAGTTTTAAGTAAGTAGTATATTTTAAAAGCCATATAGTATTTAAATTTTCTTGTTAACATGACAAAAATATGTTCTTTAAATTCAAGATATAAATATTCCTGCATTGTTCTTGCTGTTAAACGAAAATTAATAGAAATTATAATAAGCATTAATAATTGAAAACTCCTGCACATATTAATATGATGCCTTGGGATTAATATGTACATTTCATATAAAATATTGTTTGAATAAATGTGTTTTTGAATTTGAATTAGATACAATGTTGGTTAAAATCCTCTTCGACTCATGAATGGAAAGTAAAAAAATCATCAAAATCCTCCTACAGACATGACTACTCTACACTATTAGAAACTTGTAACCAGATCGTACAAGCAGTAACTGACGACAAACTAAAATTAATTAAAATTAGATACTAAGTAATTCTATGGACTCTTCTTCTCGAATAATACTAGATCGATTCTTGGTCCTATTCTTTTCATATGTTATATTAAAGGTCTCCCTTCAGTTTTGAATCATAAAAACAATAAGTTGTGTTTGTACGCAGATGATTCGAATCTAATAGTTAGTGGGAAAAATCTGCTAGAAACCAAATCACATGTCATTAATAACTTAGATAGATTACAGCATTTTTTAAATAATAATAACATTCTATTAAATTTAGACAAAACACATGTTGTGACTTTTCAAATTAGACAAATGAGAAATAAAACTGATTTAGATATAATAGTAGGCAATAGAAAATTAAAGCAAATTAAAAGTACAAAATTTTTGGGAATGATTTTAGATCATAAATTGTCATGGGATGATCATACAGTATGTTATTAAATTTTCAATCTTTTCTTTTATTTAACTGAAAGTCCAAAATTGTAAGGTACAACTACTGATATAGTGAAGGTGCCAGTGCCTGATTATGTCATACCATTGGCACCTCATACTTGCCATGGTCAATTTCATGTGTCCATAGCAAGTCTAAGCAACAACAGCAGCAAAACCCACCGCTATTACACATCATTACCTCACACAGTGAAGTCACAAGACTGTTATGTGTGAGGTACACCACCCGCCCACCCATACACCACTGAACTATTGACCCACCCGCCCACCCATACACGCACTGTGGTATTGACCCACCCGCCTACCCATACATATACTGTGGTATTGACCCACCCGCCCACCCATACACGCACTTTGGTATTGATACGTCTAGTGTAGAGTAGTGACTTTACGTCTAATAATGGCACCTCATACTTGCCATGGTCAATTTCATGTGTCCATAGCAAGTCTAAGCAACAACAGCAGCAAAACCCACCGCTATTACACATCATTACCTCACACAGTGAAGTCACAAGACTGTTATGTGTGAGGTACACCACCCGCCCACCCATACACCACTGAACTATTGACCCACCCGCCCACCCATACACGCACTGTGGTATTGACCCACCCGCCTACCCATACATGTACTGTGGTATTGACCCACCCGCCCACCCATACACGCACTTTGGTATTGATACGTCTAGTGTAGAGTAGTGACTTTACGTCTAATAATGGTCCCTATTATCACAGCCCACGGTTACGGTTTCCCACAGCTCAATATAAAAAATCAAAAATACGGTTAATAGAGGTGATATTTTGTGATATTAAGATCACAAATCAATAACGTACCAACACAACGTACCTACATACCGTACTAACACAGCAAACCAATACAATCTACCAACACAATGTACTAATATAACGTACCAATACAACGCAGCTACATACCGTACCAACACAGCGTACCAATAAAGTATAATATGTTGGTATAATTATAATAATATAATAAAGTATAACTATGTTGGTATTAACCCACACACCCACCCATACACGTACGTTGGTATTGACCCACCCGCCCACCCATACACGTACAGTGGTATTGGCCCACCCATACACGTAAAATGGCATTGATCCACCAACCCGCCCATACACGTACCATGGTACTGATTAGTTTGGTGGCTGACTTTGAAAGCAATAACCCACCCGCCCACCCATACACGTATGGTGGAACTAAAATTACACGTATGGTGGTACTCAATGCCAATGTACGTGTTATGGGTGGGTGGGTCAATGCCACTGTACGTGTATGGGTGGGTAGGTGAGTCAATGCCACTGTATGTGTATAGGTGGGCGGGTGGGTCAATGCTAATGTATGTGTATAGGCGGGCGGGTGAGTCAATGCCACTGTACGTATATGGGTGGGTCAATGCCAATGTATCTGTATGGGCGGGCGGGTGGGTCAATGCCAATGTACGTGTATGGGTGGGCGGGTGGGTCTGCCACTGTACGTGTATGGGTGGGCGGGTGGGTCAATTCCACTGTACGTGTATGGGCGGGTGGGTGGGTCAATATAATTTACGTGTATGGGTGTGTGGGTGAGTCAATATCATGTACGTAATTTTTGTGGAACTCAATTTTGTGTATTTATAATTTTTGTGCATCTTCAATTTTATTAAAGGTATAACAATTGTATGAGGACTCCGTTATATAGTTATAAGTAATATATACTACTTATGTATATAATGTGAATGTAGCCGTCTCAGAAGTTATATGTGGAAAGTACTCAATGTAATGTGTCGTTGTACATAACGGAAATTGATCTACACATCATTATCTGAAAGGGAGTTCCAGGGCGTTTGTGGAGTTTTAATGATTGTTTAACGTTATTTGCCATTATTTTCAAATATTCCTTTATCCATTTTCTAACAATGTTAATAACAATAGTGAGAAGTATTTCCAATAACAGAGAAATGTTATTAGATGTGAATTATATTTAATTGGCATCTCTTTAAAACTGTTTAACTTCATTTGCTATTGAGATATAATTAACATTCTTACTTTGAACTCGCAACAAATTATCTGATTATGCCACGTTGTGATTGAAATTAATTTACTATTAATTAATTTACTGTGTATATTATGCTAATAAATAATTAATGATATTACCACTGTACGTGTATGGGTGGGCGGGTGGGTCTTTACCACTGCACGTGTATGAGTGGGCGGGTGGGTGGGGTGGTGTAGGTGAAGGGGTGGGTGGGTCTAAACCACAGAACGTGAAGGAGTGGGCGCTTGGGTTAGTACTGTACATGGTAATGATCCACCCGCCCACCCATACACGTACAGTATAACCCACCAGACCACCTATACATGTACAGTGGTATTCAAGCATGGCGTTGTGACCATGCTTGAAGGCCACACCGCCTCTGTTTCCTGCCTTGTCTCAACTATTGAAGAAATTAATGAAAGAAATCTTAGGGCGAAAAACATTATGGTCTTCGGGTTGTGTGAAAGTACAAGGGGTGCGGCTCATGATAGAATGGAGGATGATAAAGTAAAACTTCAATCCTTTTTTACTGCCATCAAACCTAGTTTGGATGTAAATTCCTTTAAGCTCTTTCGTGTCGGCAAAGGGTCCAGCGACAAACCCCGTCCAATTAAAATGGTTGTTGGCTGCGCAGCTTATGTTCGCATGATCAAGTGCTGAGTGCAACACCATTCAACATTCAATACCACCGTATGTGAACGGGTGGGCGGGTGGGTCAATACCACTGTATGTGTAATTCCAATACCACCGTAAGTGTATGGGTGGGCGGGTGGGTCAATACCACTGAATGTATAGTTCCAATACCACCGTATGTATAATTCCAATACCACGTATGTTATTTTCAAATATATTTCAAAGAAATAGAAATTGTTTTTGATGTGTACTGCATATTACCTTGATCAATGTATTTTGAATAGCTTTTCTCCCTCATAAGCTGAACCTTAGTGCGTTATTGCACTGTATTATTAACTGAATAGAAGTTGCTGGAATCACTCATCCGCACCGTTTAGGGGAATCGAGAAATCGATGACACGGGCCTTTCAACACAATGCACGCCCTTTCAATAACGCAATGCAATGGAACAGTGGAGTTCCAACAGAAGAGATCTCTTGGTCGGTCGAGGGTAGCCGACCCTGGCGGAACTTTCCCGTCAGACGGTACACGGTGCACGGCTTAAACTTTATTTTTACCCATACAATACCACTGTACGTGTATGGGTGGGTGGGTAGGCTAATACCTCTGTGCGTGTATGGGTGGGCGGGTGGATCAATCACCACTGTAAGTGTATGGGTGGGTAGGTGGGTCATCACCACTGTACGTATATGGTGGGTGGGCGGGTCATCACCAATGCAAGTGTATGGGTGGGTAGGTGGGTCATCATCACTGCACGTATAAGGTGGGTGGACGGGTCATCACCAATGCAAGTGTATGGGTGGGTGTGTGGGTCATCACCACCGTAAGTGTAGGGTGGGTGGGCGGGTCATCACCACTGTACGTGTATGGGTGGGTTGGTGGGTTATCACCACTGTAAGTGTATGGGTGGGTAGGTGGGTCATCACCACTGTAAGTGTATGGTAGTAAAGTCATTAACTAAAAAGTGTGAAATAACTAACTAAAAGGATATATTAGTGAAATAAAACTAAAAGGATATATTTATTCCTTAATAAAAATGATATCTTCGGGTTTATATCTTTTAAAGGTAATGTCTCGATTCTGTCCAATTGAAACTTTGAAAATGATATATTTTGCTCATATACACTGTCATATTTCTTTTGGTATCGTGCTGTATGGAGGAACCAGCTTAAAAAATCTGAATGAAATTCTGTTACTTCAAAAAAAAAAGCATTACGTATAGTTTTAAATTTAAATCATGATGCTTCGGTTAAAGAATTCTTTCCTAAACCTGGCATTTTAACAGTTTATGGAATGTATATTTTTGAAACCATAATGACAGTGATAAAATCTCAAGATAACATACCAACACTGGGTGACACTCATAGAGATCAAACTCGCATCAGGAATATGTTTGCCTTTCAAAATTATAGATTAGAATTTTCCAAAAAGAAACCAGTTTTATCTGGTATAAAATTTTATTACAGCATTCCAGAAAGAATACGTTCATTATCTAATGTAAAATTTAAAAAGCAATTAAAAAAATATTTAATAGATAAGGCCCTATACTGTTTTGAAGAACTTTAATTTTATAAATTTTAAAATATACTTCTCTTTGGTAGTATTTAATTTTATTTGACACTGTACATTTACTTTATGAAATTTACTTATAAATTATACAGACACGATTCTTTATCTTGTATAAATCTTTGTACAAAATAATGAATAAAGATTTGTGATTGATTGATTGTCTACAGATTGTACTCAAGGAGTGGAGAAGTAAGTTAGCTTCTTAATAAATCACCCTGATAAAGAGTTGTATATACTTACTGCAGTGGCCATTTGTACCCCAGATGGTACTTAGTCTCGCCCACACATTACCACCAGCCTGCTCTATACTCTGCCTGGTTTTCATTTCTTCCCAGCCTCCTCAAGTCCCGTTGCATCTGGTCTTTCCATCTTGGTTTTGACCTACCTGGTGGCCTTCTCCTTTCTGGGTTTTCCTTAGTATCTTTTTAGTGGTAGTTTTTCCCCCTCTTCTTACGATTTGACCAGCCCATCTGAGATGTCTGCTTCTTGCTTTAGCTATTATATCTGGATCTTGGTAGAGATTTCTGATTTTATGATTGTGTTTAATTTTCCAATTCCCACCTTCAAAACTTGGACCATATATTTTTCTTAGGACTTTATTCTCATAAAATATCAATTGTTTCTCAGATTTGTTTACTCATTACCCAGGTTTCTGATATATATAGTATTGTGTATAGTAATAGAAACATTTCCCTTTTAAATAGAAAATTCCTGCTATTTCAGCCTTGAAAAAGTCATAATAAACAAATAGAAAATTATGTAAAGTGGGCAGCTTTGTTGCTAAGACCTGAATTCAGATGGATCAGCCAAATAGCAAACCAAGCTTTTTATCTTACTAAATATGGTGCAAAATCAAAACTGTGATTAATGATTGTTTGATCAAATCCATATAGGCAACAAAATACTGTAGAGTAAAGCAAAGCATTTTTAATATTATTTTGAATGTATAACTTTAAATATTATACATACTGTATATTTATAAAATGAAAAGAGAAATTCTGGAAAGGGAAAAAAAGTTTAAAAATAAATTAGGACAAGCCTAAAGAAATGCACTTCTACATGTAAATTAGTCATAAAATTAACAACATTATTATTATTATTGGAGGACACGGCTTTGAAAAAGTTGGTAAGTTTAAATAGCTGAAAGTGATTAAGGTAAGTTAGAAAAGTGAAGACCAAAAAAGAACAATAGAATCAGTCAAGCTAAAAAAAGTATGTATGCAGGCAAATATTCCCTTGCATCAATAAGTTTATCATGTAAACCCAAATTAATACATTATACAATTATTTTTCCAGTATTAATACAGTAAAGTCCTGATTATTGGAAACAATTGAGGCTGGATCCGTATTTGACTATGGAAAAATCTTATAATCAGATGTATCATTATTTCAGTAACTATGGACAGTAAATGTGAGTACAAATTGTATTAGTATTAATGTAATTTTATTTTAAAACTAAGAAGGGTATTACAGTACAGTACAATACAGTATGATTGAAAACAATTCATAATAAAAATGATACTTCTGAAAGATTACAATAAATGAGTTTTTTTATTTTGAAATGTCACATATCTTCTTTTGATGTTTTTTGTTGCACCATTTTCAAGTAATGGTGTCGCGCCACCCCTTTATCAGAAGTAGGTTCAATGGTGTTGACTGTGGACATTGTAAACAAGCAAAGCAATTTCAAAACAAGTAAGCTACTGTAATTATTTGCACTGCAATCTCGTAAAAATAAAAATACATTTAAGGCAAGCAACATACTAAACTTTATTCATTGCATTAATGAAAATCATTTTGAAATAAAGATGCAAGAAATGAGAACGTTACTTTAAAAAGTAGCAAAAATAATTATGTCTTTATTAAACCCTTTACCAAAGTTGTAGTTATTAATGTTAATCTTACCTCCGAGGCATTGAACTCTTCTTCAGTAGTGACTTTATGTGTAGGTTCAGTATTGTTGTCATGTCATCTTGGTCATTGCCATCATCATCATCATCAACAGTTCCCAGTGAATAATTTACTGTATCATGGTCAGTAAATTCCTGTTGTTCATCAGAGTTTACCCACTACAGTAGTTTAGTCTTTTATTTCTTCAATTTCTTCACAGCCAGAAATATTTCTTACTATTTCTGTTTTTAAGGCTTTTCTCCTGAGGGTCGCTTACATTTCTACCATTAGTCTGTCAAATAATGTGTACCATAACTTTTAAAGAGTAAATGATTTTAAGTCATTTCCAGATTTTACACAGAAATATAAAACATGTCTCATATTAATTTTCTTAACTTAATCATTTGCTTATTTATTATCATTGCTTTCAAGTAAAAGTAAATGCAATAATCTTTTACAGTGTTACGTTTGAAGCAGTCTTGGACCTTTTGGTTTTTGGTTTGCATCAAGCTAGGCTTAGTCACATTTGGTGGCGAAAAATGTCAATTCAAAAGCACTTTTCAAGAATGGCTTTCTCAGTCTAATTTTTACTTCTCGAAAATGATTTCAGCTTCAGAACATAATTATTCTGAAAACCGAGAGCGACATCCATACGTATCTGGCTCCTATATACAACAGGAAGGGCACTTTATGTATATTTTTTTATTTTTTTGTTCATAGAGGTACCAAATGCACAGGAAGGAGAAAGTACCTGAAGTATTGCTGCATGTAAGTTCAGTGATTCTTTCATTGCTTAACTCGTGCTAAGGGATATAGATTCAGATTTGCAACAAGAGATTTGTTCAGTAAAATTTTATAGTCTAGCCCTGTTTCGTTTGTTATTTATTTATTTAACAAAAATATAGATTATCAAATTAACGTAATTTACCAGCCTCCAGGCAATCTTCTATGCTATAAAAGCAGTAATCAGTCAAATAATTATAAGTTAAGGTTTTAAATTTTACTGGTGACAGTTCTGAACGAATGCCTATAGGAAGTTTGTTATATGATCGAACTAGCTGTACCCACTTCGCCGGTTTTAATATTAAGTTTGAAGATTTGAAATCAAGATATAATTAAAAATTCCAACAAATTTAAGAACATTAAAAATTTACTTAAAGTAAATCAAACTAAATAATTTGTTTTTAAAAACAATTTATTAAACTAATATCCAATTTATAACAGCTGATTTTATGAATAATTTACTAATAAACTCAATTACTGTTAATTTTAAAAGTTTATACTACCACAATTTTATTCATTTTTTTTTTTTTAAATTTAACAAGTGTTAATCAAATAAATCAAACAGTTAATATAACTCCATAAGAATACCATGGGAATTTTGAAGGCCAGTGGGACTGAGTTCGAAGAGGAAAATCCATTCTTAGTTAGCCTTTAGGGGCCAAGATAAACCTATATACAAAATTTCAAGTCAATTGAACGTATAGTTTTAGTGTCTATAGAAATAATATGCCACTAGTCAATAGAAATAGTGATGAGTGGTAAATGGCTTTTATATATATATATATATATATATATATATATATATATATATATATATATATATATATATATACAGACTTTTCTTGTAGTTTACAAACTTTGATTGTCTAAAAAAATCTGATAGTCTACTTTTAGAGGCTGTAAAGTAAGGCAATCGACTCTAAATCAATGAAATGTCGGGGCTCTAAGCATGTTTAGCAAGGTCCGATGAACTGCCTATACATGTGTTAAAATTAAATTTAAAATCACCAAAATCAGTTTGTTCTCTTAGATAAATAAGTTTCTAAGTCTAGAAAAATCTGTAAGTCTACTTTTAGATGGCACAAAGTACTGTAGTTGACTCTGAATCCGATAAATGTTGGGTTTCTCGCCCTATTCAGCCATGTCCTGTGAGCTGGCAATGCATTTGGTCTAATTAAATTTTAAATTTTCCGATTAAAGTAATAATAATAATAATAATAATAAATTCTTTATTTTTCTCTCAATTAGAGGAATTATTGTTACATTCAAATAACATTTAACTGATGTCTTAAACTTATAACAAAATAGTATGTATAGTAATAAATAAATAACAAAATAGTATGTATAGTAATAAATAAATAATAATATAGTATGTATAGTAATAAATAAATAACAAAATAGTATGTATAGTAATAAATAAATAACAAAATAGTATGTATAGTAATAAATAAACAAACTGTAAGTAATAAATAAACACAGTTGTACATTTTTTTTTTTTTTTTTTTTTTTTTTTTTTTTTTTTTTATACCTATCCAACAATAGTATGTATAGTAAAAAACCAAACAAATAAATACACAGTTATACTTTTTTTTTATTCCTATCCAGGCTGACCAAAATAACTAAACTTTTACTGTTTATAATTTACATAAGAGAGAAAAATAATAGGGCCCCTAAGACTGATAAAGTCTGTTCAGGGGGTCCTTCATTCAAAAATAAAAATATATTTGGTATATAGAGCTCAAAAGCAGAATAGTTTACTTTGTGTACACTGAATTGGACTACTTAGACATTATCTTTAAAAGTGTGCTTTTACCCATGTTTAAAACTAAATAAATTTTTATTAAACGTTTCTGTAAATTAAACTATTTCTAACATAGATATATACAATACTATCAAAAACAAAACGAAACAAAAAATTTACATGACAAGAAACAAACAATACAATAGATTGCTAGCTTATAATTTGCAACATTTCCCCGATGTTTTGTTGCGACAATAGGCATTCACGTAAGTATTTTAAAAACCTATGAACATTGCTTTCAATTTTGATACTATATGGTAATTTATTATATATACATGGTGCTATAAAATTAAATGTTCGTGTATAGAACGTTAAATTTGGTTTAGGTACAGAACTCAAATTAGCATTTCTTAATCTAATCCTACAAGGGTTATCATTATTCAAGAGCCTACCACTATTGTAATATACTTTTAGGACCTTATATATAAAAAGAGTCCTTATGGGTAAAATCTTTAAAAGCACAAAACATGGGGAGGACGGTTCAAATTTGTTTTTCTTCATAATTACTCTAACAAACATTTTCTGTAAGGTAACAAGCGGTTTTAAGTTTGTATTTTAAGTTCCTCCCCAGCATATTATCCCATATTCTAGCCTACTATTAATCAGCGCAAAATAAAGAGATCTTAGCACTACCAAGGGACAAACATCCTTCAAAAAATAAAACAAACGGATACTAGTAGTAATCTTACTTTTCAATCTTATGATTTGCGCTTTCCAGTTTAATTCACTATCTAAAATTATCCCCAAGTATTTTGTATTTGAAGTCTGCCGAATCTTGGAACATTGATTGCAAAAGGCTATTGAGTTAACTAAACACTCCATGCATTTGTAGTAGATATCCCCTTCGAACTGAATGCTCTTCCTTAGTGAAAAATGTATGTACATTGTCTTTTCTATACTCAATACCAATTTATTATTTAAAAACCACCAATTGAGTAAATTTGAATCCTCATTCATATTGGAACAAACTGTTTCCCAATCAGGCTCAATATAACTTAGGGCGGTGTCATCAGCAAAAGCTGTAACGTTCCCCCTGAATTTACCATTACACAAGTCATTTATAAAAATTAGAAAAAGAATTGCCCCCAACACTGATCCCTGTGGGACTCCACAGGATATTTCACCCATTTGACTAAGTTTACCATTTATATTTACACATTGCTGTCTCTTATTCAAATAACTTCTAAACCAATTTTGGGTTACACCTCTAAAACCACAATTATATAGCTTTTTCAGTAATATTCTCAGTCAGTTTGTTCTCTTAGGTAAAAAAGTTTCAAAGTCTAGAGAAATCTGTAAGTCTACTTTTAGAGAGCACAAAGTACTATATTTGACTCTCAATCAATAAGATATTGTGTTTCTCGCCATGTTTAGCCATGTCCTACGATCTGGCTATGCATGCTTTAAAACTAAATTGGTGATTTTCCAATTGAAAACAGTTTGTTCTCCTAGATAACAAAGTTTCATAGCTTAGAAAAATCTGTAAGTCTACTTTTAGAGGTCGCAAAGGACGGTAATTGACTCTAAATCAGTAAAATATAGTGTTTCTAGCCATGTTTAGCCATGTCTTATGGCCTGGCTATACATGTGTTCAGATTAAATTGTATATTTTCCCATTGAATCCAGTTCTACTAGATAACAAAGTTTCACAGTCTATAAAAATCTGTAAGCCTACTCTTAGAGGCTGTAAATTAACCAATTTGATTTACACGCACATATTGAAAATCTAGCTCTACCTAAGATAGAGCAAAAAGTCATAGGGCCAAAGTTGTAGATCGTCTCAAATCAGGCATAGAAAATCGTGTTAGTTTTGCTGTAGAACCGTTCATTTAGCCACTCAAGTTCAATTAGAGAAACACTGTTTTTGGCATTTAAAATTTTTTTCACTAAAAAGGCTGCCATATTCGATTTGCTAAGAATTTTTCAAAATTTCTTCTTATTGCACATCTACAACATAAGCCCTTTGACTCTACAAAATTTCAGATCATTGTACTAACTTTTTTTAGTTACAGCGATGAGTGAATGAGTCGGTGATATTTGCCTTTTATAGGTATAGATAAAAGAGTAAAATGGTATTTTTTTAAAGAAATACTTTGTGATGAAAAGGATATTGAAAACGGTCTGAATTAGGTGTACCTACTATAATTGTGAGTGTAATTATAAGAGAAAAAATATAATAAAATATTTTTTACAAAAGTTAGGGGCTGAAAAATAAATGCACATGGATAAGGAGGAATATTAAACATAGCAAAAAGTATCAAACAAAACGTAGGCTATATCAAAAAATAGGATAGGCCTAATAACATGTTTATAGCATCATAAATATATCTCTGAAAAAATATATCAAGAATAAATATACAACAAAAACAACACATGGCATAAACATCTATATAAATAATAACAAATAAATATATACATCACTATAACAATTACAAAGACAAAACTTAAATCTACTTATGCCGCTGAACTTACGGAGCCTCGGGTAAAAAAAGAAGTTTGGAAGGTTTTGGTCAATTTGGAAAAGTTAAAAAAAAAAAAAATTAAATTAATAATTCCGCCAAAATACAGCAGGCTAAACTGGACGACTGCTAATAGGAACAACAAAGTGAAGAAGTACTTGAGAACCCCGTTCTTTAAAAGAAATAACCCCATAAAAAAACTAAACAACATATAATAAACAACATTAAATAAAATGGATGGGTCACCTGCACGTCGATGTCTTCATCTTGGTGGCCAATGGATGGACAGCCCGGAAAGTGTGAAGAAGTGGCTGCCCCTCTGGGATGCATAGTAGAGGCTAGTAGCCATGCAGTTGCCCGTCCATCACTCTCCGACCCTGGAGCCAAGGTTAAAGAAACAGCACAGCACAAAACATATTTTAGTCTGGCTCCACAAAAGCGAGAAAACAAAATAAATACATAAAGAGACAAGTTAAAAAAAGGACAAAATTTATTTTACTAATAAAATCTGCCATGAAAATTAAAATGTAAAATTTGTAAAATAAAAGAAAGAAGTACAGAAACTACATAAATACCAAATTAAGTGTTAACCTAAAATAATAAAAGACTAAGTACAACTGGTTAAACAAATTAACTAAGCAAAAATAATAAAGAACAAAGATAACATTTTACATGACTCAGCATTACATAACTAAATCCTGCTGTGTCCGGCAACAACATGAAACCTTTTGTTCGACCTATTAAGTGAAATAGTTATAAAAAGAGAAAATGAATACTGACTTTACTATAAAACAATTAAAATACAACATTTAATTACACTAAAAAACAGTTTAACAGGATTAAATAATATACGAAATAGAAATACAATATCACAATACGTTGTCACATGGGCCTAACCTAGGCCTGCTGGAAATAAAAACATTTTCACAAACAGCCAACAGCTTTTTTAATTACTGAAAAATATGTGTCCATTAGATAATTACATAATGTTTGTACATTAGAGAAGAAATAAAGCTCAATAAACAATATTTGTAGCCAACCAGTTAAAAAGCAAACAATTTTATGAACACTTACCTAAACGTTTCTAGCCATTAAACATTTCGTCGTCGGCTGCCAAGCTAGAATGGCGAGCTTGCCGTCAACGCCAAGAAACACAGAAAACAAAATCATGGAACACGAAAACAAAGACACTAAAACTAAATGAAACACAGAGAGGAAGACAGCTGTCCGAGAGAGACGATCGTAATGGGCAAACGGCACAACACCTTCATAACTAATTTTATAATTCGTTTTTTGAATACTTTTGCACTTAAATAAGAATTTTCCCAGAATATAAATCCAATAATTCAAATGGGATTGAACATATGCAAAGTATACCTGCAGCAACATTGAAATGATTACTTATGGTATATTTAGTAAGCTTTACTCTTGGTTTTTTGTTATTAAAGTAAGATGATGATAAATTAAAAGCCTTTCTTCGAAACCTGTAATAAGACAATGTCTTTAATAATACTAAATGATAGTCACTGTCAAATGATTTTGAGAGGTTGTAGAAGGCTCCGATTGCATAGTGTGATTTGTCCACGGCTACTGATACACTTTCTATAGATTCAAATATTGCAGCTCCACTACTTTTCCCCTTTCTAAACCCATATTGAGAAGAGATCAATTGAAATTTTGTTGTAAATAACTTATTTGAATAATTTTGAAAAGGTTGGCAGAAGAGCTATTGGTCTATATTTTTCTGGTGATGTTTTATTACCCCTTTTATACAGTATAATGGTTTGATTTCAGTTTACTTCAAGATCAAGAAAAATACATCATATTGAAAATTATATCTTTGATCTACATATACTCTTTTTAATACATTAACAGCATCTTCATCAGCAAACATCTTCACACCATATACATTCAATTATGGAACCCCATAGCAAGATTTCTTCAATACAACCACTCTGAACCAGCAATAACATCTTACAGGAGCAATAACATCATTTTGCCTAACTTTTTTTATTTTTTTCCATTAAAATTGGACCTGATATTGGTGTTCCCTTCTCTATTGCATGCTCCCATACATGAAGGGCTTCATTTCATTATTTTCTGAGCTAAGTCGAACTTAGAAAGTAACAAAGACTAAAATCGTTCATCTACATTCATCACACTCATTCACCACTCATATTTGTCCATATCTCTACGATCGGCGTCTTAGAAATTAATAAAATGAAAATGAATGAATTTGTTACATTCGAACGACTTCATCGACTTTCGATCTTGCATTTTAGAGCAGTAATTCTCAATGCTAGATTTATTTTTTACTCGTACTGACACAAAGGATTCCTACTCATAAATCAGTTGCTACTTTATGCAAGTGTTCACCATTTCCCACCCTTCTAAAGGCTTTGAGTTGTTGTTCAACTTTCACAAACACTCTTTTCTGTTTAGTGAATATCATAAATAAGCTGACACTACCGTAACAGTGCACTACAAATGTATAGCACAGTAAAATTAGCACACTAATCAAATCTCTACACTATAATTCAGTAAACAATAAAAGTAACTACAGTGAATTTGTGACAAACAAACTCAACAACACTTGATCTAAAAAACATGGTGATTGCACTTGTGAACGGAAATTACACGCAACTAAGTCGATCAGCAAGGTTAATTTGAACTATTTTTTTCTAGATCGTTTCCAATAACTCGGGTTTTTGATAATCTGAGTTCTGATAATCACAGTTGTATATAGATCTGAAACATGTTGAATAAAAAAGAAGAGAGAGCAGTTATTTTGTTTTAAAACTAGATTTTAAGAAAGATTTTTGGACCAATGATATTGGAATACAACAAAATGTACAAATAAGTCTTAAACACCATAGCCCATGTAAGATCCAGGAGATTGAGATGGGCGGACATGTCTTGTGGAGAGAGCAAGGAATTATCTTTCAAATAACCATTGTTTGGTGTCAAGCGTCATGATTCACTTGTGTCATTATGTTATTAAACTATAAATAATGGTTTGATGTGTTTTAAGGAATTATTAATACTACATTTATTGATCACATGGGGTATATTTGAGTTAGATTAATAATTAACCATTGATAAAAATATATTTATCATAAGTAATGGAATTTTAAGTAAATGCAAAACGTATTACTGACAGTCTATAAAATTGTAAAGATCAACTTAATAACTTAGACATACTTTACTATGACTAGCAATATAAAATGAACACATAAAACTAACATATGCATACAAATATTATATATACAAACATTATGATAACAATCTGGATAAATTGCAAAAAACTTAACATCTACAGCATTCTTAGTATAGATTAAACTTAATAACTATAGATATTTTTTTTAAACTAATCAACAAAAATAATTAACATTTTTTTGAAGATAATCTCTATAGACTACAACATTAGGTACACATTTATACATGAGTATTATGGTTATTTGCATTGCTATGAATGGTAATGTTGCATACATGAGTGTGAATGCTTGACTAGTACAGACAACATTCATCTTCTGGTAACTGGATCGCCTCTAGGCCCATACCTGTACAGACATACAAAATGTGTGATTGATATTCCCTTACCAAGTTACATCATTACTGAACCACTTTATTTACTTTATATCCGACCCTGTATTCAGAACTAAATGGATGCACGCTTCATTTAGTTTTTATTTCTCTTGTGGAATTTTAAATAGGTTTCAAAAGTTGTGTATTTGCATGCAAAATATTAGGAAAATAGTGTTATATAAGATCTTCAGTTTGTGCATTTAGCACAAAGCTTAATATCTCATACTCCATAAAAGAAGCTTAAGAAGATTGTAGTTTGGTTTAAACTGGACCTTGATAAATGATGACATTTTTTGGCCTCATAAAAAGAAAGGACTCTTCAAACTAATGAAAAATTATATATCTTAGCTAAATACTCAACAGTATCTTAGAATAACTTCTTGTTGAAAAAGTGGAAAAATATTTAATTTAAATAGAGGGTTTTCAACTAACACTGATTCCACGATAGTGTTGTGCATTTGGCTGTTATACAATTTTTCGGACTATATTTTAGAGATCTTTCTATTTATGTGGTAAACAACTTTCTGCATTTATTAAGGTCCAGTTTTAACCAAACTAAAATCATTCACAGCTTCTCTTATGGAATTTTACAAATAAGATTTTAGGCTAACTGTACAAAAATGTAGATCTCATATAAGATTTTTAAGACTATTTTTCCATTATTCTACATGCAAATACGCAACTGCTCAGACCTGTTAGGATTTTAAGTTTCAAAATCTGATTTTTTTCAACTCACCGATGTACACACTTTTGCCTCATTTCAACAAGAGTGTGGTAGTTACTTTTGTGAAACATTGGACGAATCTTCCATGTGTACCTTACTGTATAGATTCATTAACTGAATTAAACCTTCATAAGAACCTGACTATGTTTTGATGTTATCAAAGTATATTCAAACATTTGACTATTGAATATTTATTTTTGTTAATTTTTATCTAAGTATTACCATTTTCATTTAAATTGTGTAAACAGAAAATGAATAAAAGAGAATTTCTAGATTTTATGCCAGTATAAAAAAAGATACACTGTATTAAAATGTTTCAAGAGCAACTGACATTTTTGTTGATAAACAGTGTTTATGTTTTATATATATATATATATATATATATATATATATATATATATATATATTATTATTATTATTATTATTTTTAAATATTAATGACAGACTATTTTACATATATTTTTCAAAAATTGGGTGAAGTGAATAAAAACCTAGTAAAAGCTCAAAATATTTGCTCACGAGTAAAGTAAAAGCGTGTCGGCCAAATGAATAAAACAGTCATTTTATCACTTAGAATAAAAAATCTAATTTATCAACTCCAGTGCCAGCACTGTCCTGCCCAATATATCGGCCTTACCAGTGAAACCCTTCGAAAACGCATGAATGGATATGGACATGATTGCAAAGTCCAAAATCCTGATAAACCTGTCTTTGTCCATACTCTTCTCCATAACCAAAATTTTGATCAGTGCTACACCACTAAAGTAATCAGATCCCTTCCTTCCCATGCCAATAGTTCCCAACTCCGAAGGATGGAATTAACACACCAATGGATAACAAAATCCCATAACCCACCTAATCTGAAAATAAGATAGACCACTTCCCCTCAACCCCTTCCCCATCAGCAAACTTCATATGCATACCAACAGAAAAAAACTGCATCTATATCTGAGTGTTGCTCTATGGATGTACACCCCCACCACAGCCATCTACCCAGCAATAGTGGAAGCCTTGTCAGTCTCTCTCTCTCTACTCATCTGAAGAAAGTGCCAGTGGCACTGAAAATTTGAGTGATTATGTGTTTCTTTTGTGTATGTTACTACTACTCTGGTGTTAGTGAACTTGTCTTCTAAGGTAAGTTTGCTGATGTCTTATCTCTCCAATATACTAATTTATATCTGTCAGTTATGGAGCATGGTTACTTTAGAAAGTATCTCAACAGGATGGAGAGAATTTGGTCTCCTCAGTGTGTTTACTGCCCAAAGGATGATAATAATGTTTTTCATATGTTCTTTCTGTGTGTGCACTTCACTGAGGAAACCAATTGGCTTGTCTCCATTATTTGTGCTGTTTTATCAGATATCACTGTTGAGGCAATGCTACAAAGTGAGGACGTATGGACCACAGTTTTTGCTTCGTTCACATGGTCCTACGCCAAAACGTAAAAATTTAAGGGTTGCCTGACTGACCGAGAATAAAGAATATTAGCCTCAAAGGGAAGTCATCCGAGAGGGTTTCGGCCTAGAACTCCACGGGCCATAGAAGGTATTGGGTATTCCCTGCCTGTGATTTTTAATATATATAAAAATCAAACTTCCGTACGTTTGTGTACACAAATCTCAAAAACTAGTGAATGTATTTTATTAAAATGTTTACACAACA
Organism: Stictocephala bisonia; assembly: GCA_035578905.1. Taxonomy (NCBI): domain Eukaryota; kingdom Metazoa; phylum Arthropoda; class Insecta; order Hemiptera; family Membracidae; genus Stictocephala; species Stictocephala bisonia. The sequence continues at coordinate 370,773 of JAQJVL010000691.1, read as the reverse complement.
CTGCATTTATATACTTGAATGTTTTTATAATATATTTAGTTCCTTAAATTGTAAATGGGAACAGCATATTTCAAGCATTTCCGGGCCGACATACATTTCACATAGAAAATAAATGACAGTGCTGAAAAAGGAAAAAGTACTACTTTGACCAGCTGATTTATGTAAAATTTATAATTAAATTGTATCCTGTAAGTTCATTACTGTGACCAAATGGTTGTTTATTTCTGAAAACAACTGTAATCTAAACTTAAAATAAACAGTGTAACCAAGTTTAGCTAGTTGAATATAAAATGTTGTCGGCACTGGTGGCGCAGTGCTGTAACCCAGCTACATGGGGACAAAGTGTTTGGGAGATTGTAGGCGATAGGTTGGATGCTCGGTCCTCTTAATACCAACATGACGTCCGCTTGATGGTTGCTATCGGCGTGGACACTACTAGAGAAGTCTGGGGTGTCCAGGTTGGGTGGTGATCATTGTGCGGGTGTTGTGTGGGGGAGATAACTGAGTATCAGGCTTGTCAATTAGCTGAAAATCAGACCAGCACTACGTGGTTCGGATTCCATGTAAAGCTGTAGGTCCCTTAGCTGCCCTGGCTGTTGGGCTATTAATAAATTGCCCTTTCTGAGGAACAGTTGAACTCAGTTAGTAACAAGACTACACTCACCCACACTCATCCTACACTCATATAACCATTCATATTCGCCTTAAAATACCAACAACGTTGTGTCGGCGTCTCATATGTAAGAATGTAAGAAAAGAATGTTTTCTTTAAGTATTAGCATTAATTTTATACACAAATAGATTTCCCATCCAATGTTAAATTTTGAGTCTCAAAATATCAGCTGTTTTTGTAGCCCATTGTGGAGCGCTAGTGTAGTTGCATGTAAATGTAATGCAGTTTAAACCAGCTGTGGTTGCAGGCCTCACTAACTAACAAAATTACAGGTACAAATATTCCAATTATATGGAATATCTATTGTTGTTGTATATATAATCAAGAGTATTTGTTAGTCAAATACAAATCAAAGATCTCATAACCCTTTAACAGAGAGGACTTTAAAGGAGAAAACAACTTACACGGAGTGTGTAGTCCCAGGAACCAGTGGAGAGGGCAGTCCCGTCTGGGGACACTTGGAGGCACGAGACCCTGTTCTCATGACCGTACAGGAGGCTTACTCGTACACATTTCAGAGAGTCCCAGACATTCACCGTGTAGTCATTGTAGCCAGCAAACAGCAGTCGGCCTGAAAAACGTAAATTGTTGATCTTTTAAGAATAATTTTCACTGTTGGAATTATCAATGTAATTATGTTTGGATTGGTAAGCTTACACATTTAGTTCACTATTTTATCAATTCCATTAATTATTAATAATTGGTAAGTTTATACATTTATTTTACTATTCTATCAATTTCATTAATTATTAGTAAAAAACAAAGTCAAACTACAGGAAATGATTAACCTTTAACAAGTAATGACATCAGTTCACTTCGGTGGCAAAATGCCTAAAGAGCCAAGAGCATCAACAGATGCAAGAACTGATTTTTATTTTTACCTCAATGATTTGTTTTTAAAATCCTCGATAAAGTTATTTAGAATATTGTCCAGTGCATGAATGACCATCATACCTCGAACAGAGGTGTATTTAATTCATTTCTATGAATATCAAAACAAAATCATGGCTGTCCCGATATCTGGCCTTGCCGACGACGTCCATTCATGTTGTCTCACTGACAGTCTGCAGTTTGGCACTGCAAATTGGGGCAAATCATTAAGCTGAATTTGGCATCGTAACAGTGCATTACTATATTAAACGCGGCAATTATTAAATTAAAATAACCCTTTTCTAAATTACCTCTGCCCTATACAAATTCTCCTTAAATGAAAAAATTCTGTATAGACCTAAACTAAATTATAAACTCAAATCACTTATTGCCGCAAAAGCAATTATTGACAAAAGTACTGAATTGAGTATCTACCAATTGTGATTTGAGTACCTACAAACTCTTATTTTGATTTTATTAAGTTTTCAACTAAGACAAAAAACATTTAACCCAATAAACATCATAATATTAAATTTAAAAAAAATTCAAATCCTCTTGGATTCAAGTGGATTAAATCGGATCTATGTCTAGGCCGACTGATCCTGGATACTGGCAAAAATACTTTCTCTGTGATGTTCTAAATGCTTCAATGAAAGAAGTCTCAGGAATATTAATAGGCCTAACCACTGTAGTACTGTAACTAGAAATAAAGTGGTAACTATTCACCTGCTCAATTAGTTCAGGACAACCAGCAATCCTAGGAAAAACAGGTACTTTCAACACTAAAATCAGTGATGGCTTTACTTTAATATATATACTATATAACAGAGCTATTAATGATTTGAATAAGCCCAAGGTTTTACTATCAAAACCATACGACAAAATGTCATTCATGCCTATGCTCAGAAAAATAATTAATTTGGGAGTTTGAAATTAAAAATGTTGAGAAATTTCATGTTCTTTAACTAATTTTTTGCACTAAATTGTTGAGATATGTTGTTACGTACAAAATTGAACAATCTAACAGCGTGAGAATCCCCGTAGAATAAAATTGTGAGCCTATCCTGATCTATTGAACAACTGGCCATAGGATAACTTCACTAGGGCTAGCCCAAAGAATTGACCAAAGCCAATACAAAATTGAATTTAAATTTAAAATATTAATTGGCCCCAAATAAAACAGATAAAACCTCTACATAAAACTTGTACTAGGCTTATTACTAAAATTGACAAACTAGGTTAACCCAACTATAAACTTGAATTAGCCTGCTCATTCTGGCAAACATCAACCTATTGTAGACTCAAACTGAATACTTATGGAACTGTGTAAATATGAAACATTATTACTGTAAGTGTAAATTAAATTTTTTTTAAATTTCAACATGAATGGTATAGACCTACATGAAAAAATTTGAGTCATCATTTAGGTTTAGAAAAATCTTTAAAACTTAAAGCTAGAATAGCCTATTCTTATTTGAACAACACTCCCATGACATAGTTTCTCTTCTTTTGGTTGGATTTGTTTTTGTCATCTTCTTCCCAATGAATTGTACTGAATTGTAATTAATGATTTTATAATTAACTAACTCAAGAATCAAATTTAAATAAAATGGCTTGGTTCCATCAACAAGCCCATGACATCAGAATTGCTCAGCTACCAGAGTTGGAGCGTACTGGGCAGAGGTATTTTAGAAAAGGGTTATTTTAATTGAATAACTGTCACAAACGTTCACTTGCTTAACGAATTTTAGAAAAAAAAGAAAATGTTGCATTAAGAATAGGTCCCACAGCACTACGAACCCTAATTTTCCAAGGAGCAGCCAGCTACATTGAGAGAGAATTTAGGATGTTAACAGCTTGAAAACAGAAGAGGGAGAGAGCGAGCATCAGGATTGTATTGCATTTCAGGTTCCTGCAGACAAACGACCTTTGGACTGAACCAGCTGACGTACTATCAGCCACTAGTGAAATACTTCGCCGTTCAGACTAAATGTTATTATAATAACTACAGAATCGTTGCACATGCCTTAGACCGCTCGTCCGTTTCAACTCTGATGGTGACTCAGTATTATATTGCATTAATAGACCATGACGTACAGTGTACGTCAAAACACGCTGAAGGATTAAGGTGTAGAGCTTTTAAGAGGCGGCCGGAGTCAGGCCGAGCCTCACTAGCCCTACTGACTGGTTTAGCATTGACAGACAAATAATAACTTTATTTGTAGCTCTGTCATACAGATATTGTAAAAAATAACACATTGGGGAGGCGATACTAACAGTACGCTTTTGTTTAGTATCTATTAATATATGATTATTTATATCCCTCAAAATAAAATAGACATTTGAACATTCGTTTTTCCCACTGAAAAATTACATCTTTTGTTGACTATTTATAGTTGATCCTGATAAAAAAAAATACATAATTACATGTTTTGAAACATTAATATCTTTTTTGTCTCCTTTATGAACAGATTTCTTCTTTCAATTTTTCAAAATATAAAAAAATAACTTTTTTCAAACCTCTACTCTAAACGGAGCAGGAGTTTAATATGGTAGTTCACCACAAATCACATGGATAGCGTTAGTGTCGCATGCCAAGGATCACCAGGTTGAATCCGGCTGCTGCTGGTACTTTTTGCCGTGAAACTTGAGGGAGCGGTCTGGGGCATAGGTTTCTAGTAAATAGGGCTCACGTTAAATAAACTGTTATCTGCATAAGGAATAGAAGTTTACAGCATCAGTATTATTTATATTATAGGTGCACGGAACAATACCTGGTACACATTTGTTTACTCATGATAAGAGAAGCAATATTATCTTATACGTTTAATAAAATAAAAGATAGTATTGCTCCTCCTCTTATCATACATATACATTTAATAAAATAAATGTCATTAAACCAAAAAGCGCAAATAATTATTTCAAAAGTGTGAATAAACAAGTAAAAAAGACAAATAAAAACTAAATCTAATATTGGCTTATAAATATATACAGTAAAACTAAGAATGGGTCAAATAAAAAATAATCTCGGCTGTACGAAACAAAGCTAAGAGAGTAGTGCGTCGGCATTCTAAAGATTTGAGTCACAAGTGTCAATAGCCATCACATAGTGAGTGAGATTAGTTTATGTTTAGACAAAGTTTAGAAAACGAGACTTGCTTAGTCACTACTATCCATGCAACCAATAAACACCATTCTATCTGACATAGTACAAAGATATAAAAATGCATATAGCTTTTCTCACCATGTGGAAATAAACGAATTGTACATGTTGAGTTACTTTGACCAGGGCGAGAGACAAGAAAAACATTACTAAAACACACATTCTGCCCCCTTATCTCCCAAATTTGAAATATTTTAATATATAGTGAATAGCCAAGCAAAGTGAAATGAAATACAAATTATTACTTCATGGTTAAGCTTCCACGGTTGTGACAATTATATCTATAATCTTTGTCTTCTGGATCCGACAGCGTCGAAGGGTTATGTAGAGTTGTGGACTCAGCCTTGAAATTGTACTCAATGAGCAGCCTGAAACGTCAGCCAATGTATATGTAAATAAATCTTTAACAGGGTCGGCACTGGTGGCGCAGTGCTGTAACTCAGCTACATGGGGACAAAGTGTTTGGGAGATTGTAGGCGATAGGTTGTATGCTCGGTCCTCTTAATACCGACATGGCGTCCGCTTGGTGGTTGCTATCGGCGTGGACACTACTAGAGAAGTCTGGGGTGTCCATGTTGGTTGGTAATCATTGTGCGGATGTTGTGTGGGGGAGATAACTGAGTATCAGGCTTGTCAATTAGCTGAAAATCAGACCAGCACTACGTGGTTCGGATTCCACGTAAAGCCGTAAGTCCCTTAGTTGCCCTGGCTGTTGGGCTATTAATAAATTGCCCTTTCTGAGGAACAGTTGAACTCAGTTAGTAACCAGACTACACTCATCCACACACATCCTACACTCATAAAACCATTCATATTCGCCTTAAAATACGCACAACGTTGTGTCGGCGTCTCACATGTAAGAATGTAAGATCCAGAGGACCAAAATTATCACTACTTAAATCTGCTCAAAAACAAGTTTTATTACAGGTGGTACTTAGGTTGCATGTAAAAACCAACATTTTAGTTATGTTGCTTGTAAAAAGTTATTCCATAATGCAGTTTATTTATAAAATAAATGGCATTATTTTGGTTAAAATCACATGAAACTTGATGTTTTGGAAACGTTTTGTCTGTGCGCTGACAAACTTCATCAGTGGAGTTAATTTATAAAATACATGAGTAGTAGTATAGTCAGATTTTATAAATAAAAATGGAAATCCACTATTTCCAAAAAAAAGTGGATTTCTGGTTAGTAACTAAAGACAGTCAAATGGAAAATCTGAAAAAAATCACAACTACTACTTCCAAATTCAAGGGCAGCTGAACGTAACAATACGAAATTATTGCAATTTTATTTTTTTAACTCCAAAAGGATTCAATACTGAAACCGTATATGTAGACAACTTCTGGATGAATAACATGATTTGTAAACTAGATAAATTTGATAATAATTGCATTCTTCCAGAAATAATTTATCCTAGACACCCAAGATCAATTAAAATTCGTAATCCCTCCCACATTGAAGAAGCTCAGAACAACCTGAAAAGAAAACTTATAAACCACAAATAAGAAACTATCTACAATTCATTATTATATTGTAAATACTTTGTTTTAAATTGTATGTATATTTTACCTTATATTTTGAGTATCTGTAATATTGTAAGTTCATTAAAAAATATTAAGTATGTAGTTCTAAAAATGTTATGGAGGGTTATACTGTAAGTACTTTGTTTGCAAATGTATTTAATAGGCTGGCAGTTTCAATTTCAAAATATAGAATATCTGTATTGTCTCGGTATCATCCAACGGGTCCGCAGGGTATACCGTAGATTCACAAACCCTGTATTCCAGGACCTGGGTGTACTGTATTTCCTTCAACTATCACTAAGGAGTTGAAGTTTACTTTAAGGTAGTACTGAAATAGCTTTATTTTAAATTTTAAAACCAATGCCATTCCCAATACAGAATGAATTATAATATATGTTTATATAAACAATGTTCTGGCCTTGTTAGAGTTGCAACTTTTTAAGATTTTGTATACAGTATTTGTATAATATTTGTAAGACGCTGAATGTTAATTTATTGTAATTTCCAAATATGTAAATTTTACGCAATTATGCAGGTTTTTTTCTGTGTTAAATGAAGATATTTAGAGTTCTGAATAACAGAATGTTACGTTATATATACAATATTGTTCGTAAAATATTTGTAACATATAGTAAGACATATCCAAGAAATGGTACAGAATATTTCTTGAAATAAAAAGTTTAGTTCACTTGTTTTTCTAAAACTTTTATGCAGGTGAAATATTACTGACCATCAAATAAAAAAATGCCTCACTTACTGATTTTTTAGTGTTTTGACTAGAAATGTTTTGTAGAAAATCATGTATAGTTTGTACTGTAAGAGTCAGTGTTTTACGGCAATAAAAATGATGGTCAAAGGAAAATAATGCTTTTACGTATAACCACTGAAGTTTCTGATACGTATTAAGGTGTTACGATCTGTAGCGCTAACAAATACTTTGTGTACGCATATGAAAATTTAACTCGGCCAAGCTCCTCTGTACTAGTCTTGTACAACACCGGCAGACCTACAGCTAACCGCACCCCTTGCCATTTCTTAGGGGCTGAGGGTAAGAGCGACCTTGAGAGACGGCCGTGCCTTGACTCAAAAGATAAACCGAGCACCTACTGGTGTAATGTGACGCTACACGTCATACAGCTAGAACTGCGTTATTTTCCCTGACTCTGGCCGCCTGTTAAGGAGCAGCCTAGACTAAAATTGATGAGGGATATTATCCAGAATGCTTAAGCCAAAACTTAATACATTTTTTATTCCTATTAATACTAAATAGTGATCAGAATATTATGTGATGTACTGAAATATATATCTAGTTAGAAGGAAACACTACCGAGATTGTCTTCTTGATCTAATTGATACATTACATCAGCTGTGTTATGGATGCCAGTTTGTCTGTGTGTGCACACTATTGTCTTACCAATGCAAAAGCAAACTATTGGTACATAAACATTACACTTAAATTAGGCACCAGTTTCCAATAAACTAGTCAATTGAAAATCTATAAAATTGAAGCCCTGCAAAATGTGCTAAGTAGTTTTATGCATGTTAGCCTATCCTTATATTTTGTCTGGTTAGCTGTGGGCATTGTTAGTTTCAAGTATTAGTTCAAGTTAAAAAGTTTAAGAATGTCTATTTTACCAGGCGAAGTTAGGGCTGCGTAAACCCTCTCCAACACTTAACTTGGGGACCAACGGCTTAAAGGTGACTTCCTAACCACCACCAGTGACTGGGCAGGCAGGCTTTGCGTAAGGAAAAGATCGCTCAGCTGGTCACCCATCCAAGGAACAACCACGCTTTTGCTTGATGCCATTATCTTGCGATAAGATTGGGAACTTCCGATGTTAATGCCAAGTTGTTCTAATTACATGGTTTGTTGTTTATATTGTATATATTGAATGGCTTTCAAAGCCAGCCACCAAATTAATACAAATTTTAAACATGACAATGAACAATGTCCACTTTAAATCTAAAGTACAAAGATTTAATAAAAATAGAGAACCGTTTTAAGAGCATACTTTCAATATAAAAATAACTAAAGTTGTTCTTACCGCTAACTGAGAAGTCCACTGAATTAGCACCAAATATTATGCTTTCTTTGCTATAGACTGCAACTTCTTTGTCAGCACGAAGATCAAAAAGTCGACACTAAAATTTAAATCAATTAGTTATCCTTCAAGATATTGTACAAATGGATTAGTAATACATAGTGATTGATAAAGCAGACTCAAAATGAATATTTTACATTAAATATGACTTAATTTTCCAGATTAATATACCTAACATATATTTGGTCCTAGTACTATAAATATGGCCCATTTCATTCGCTCCAATGATCTTCTCTGTCTTTATCCTTAATGTAATACTTACTTACTTACTCCTGTGGCCACTCAAATCCAAGGTGATTTTTGGCCTCGCCAACAAGTTGCCTCCACAATCCTCTATCCTCTGCCATTTCGATGTCTCCACCAAGACTTCTCACATCCTGTTCCACTTGGTCATCCCATCTTATTCTTGGTCGTCCTAGAGGTCGCCTTCCTGCTGGTTTCCCCATCAATACCCTTCTTATCATTTTTTCTTCTTCCCTTCTCCTCACATGACCAAGCCATCTTACTCTTCTGCTTCTAACCACCGCCACAATATCAGGTCTCTTGTACAGTTCCCTAAGCTCTCTGTTCTTTTTTATTCTCCACACTCCTGATTCATAGGTAGGTCCATATATTCTTCTTAAAATTTTGTTTTCAAATGTAATCAATCTTTTTTTGTTATACATTGTTAGGGTCCACACCTCAGATCCATACAATAAAACAGGTTGTACAATAGCTATATACATTCTTATTTTTGTGGGTCTTGACAGTAGTTTACTTTGGAATAGTTTCAGGAGACTCCAGTATTATCTATTTGCTGCATTAATTCTGACTTGTATTTCCTCTTCCATTTTATTTTGGCTAGTCAAAGTAACTCCTAGATACTTGAACTCTTCAGTGGCTAAAAATTTGTAATCCATTACATCCAGTGTTGAGTTGATTGGCTCTGCCTGTCTCCCTATCTTCATATATTTAGTTTTGTCTTCGTTCACTTGAAGACCTACTTTGTTGGCTTCTTTTAACAGGACACCTGCTAGCGTTTTTAGATCATTTTTATTATGAGCTACTAATGCCACATCATCAGCAAATGCTAAAATATTGATTATACCTTCAATGTTTGCGCCTATTTGTACCGATTTTGTCACTTTCAGTGTTTCTTCAAGAGCGAGGTTGAAGAACAGTGGTGACAACGCATCTCCTTGTCTTACCCCTGTTTTAACGTCAAAAGTGTCTGTAAATTCTCTTTCTATTCTTACTTTCCCTCTTGAGCCTTCAACACACATTTTTGTTAGTCTAATTATCTTTTCTGGGATGTTTTTTTGTCTAAGATATGTCCACAATTTTGATCTCACAATGCTATCATAAGCCTTTCTAAAGTCAATGAATAATATATATAGATTTTTGTTTTATTCCCAGTATTTTGAGGCCAGCTCTTATATAATAAATATTTGGTCAGTAGTTGATCTGTCTTTAAGCAGTTAATAAATAGATTCCAACTGGTCTTAACAGTGCATAACATACATTATCAAGTAACAATTCAACTAAAAACATTCTTAGAGCATACAACAATGCAGTTGTAGTCCAATAGTAGTTACGTTATTTGGATTCAGTTGATTTCAACATAAGTGGGTCGTCCATATACGGTGCAAGTTCACAAGTGCGTCTCCCACTATGAACGTGTTAATGACTCATCCGCCCACCCATACACATCAGTGGTAGTGATCCACCTGCCCAACCACACAAATAGAGTAGTTATGACTCATCCATCCATATAGAGTTAGTGACTCATCCGCTCACCTATATATATACATAGTTATGACCCACCCATCCACATACAGAGTTAGTGACTCACCTGCTCACCTATATATACATAGTTATGACCCACTTATCCACATACAGAGTTAGTGACTCACCCGCTCACCTATATATACATAGTTATGACCCACCTATCCACATACAGAGTTAGTGACTCATCCGCTCACCTATATATCCATAGTTATGATCCACCTATTCACATACAGAGTTAGTGACTCACCCGCTCACCTATATATACATAGTTATGACCCACCTATCCACATACAGAGTTAGTGACTCACCCACTCACCTATATATACATAGTTATGACCCACCCATCCACATACAGAGTTAGTGACTCACCCGCTCACCTATATATACATAGTTATGACCCACCTATCCACATACAGAGTTAGTGACTCACCCACTCACCTATATATACATAGTCATGACCCATCCATCCATATAGAGTTAGTGACTCATCCGCTCACCTATATATACATAGTTATGACCCAACCATCCACATACAGAGTTGGTGACTCACCTGCTCACCTATATATACATAGTTATGACCCACCTATCCACATACAGAGTTAGTGACTCATCCGCTCACCTATATATACATAGTTATGACCCAACCATCCACATACAGAGTTAGTGACTCATCCGCTCACCTATATATACATAGTTATGACCTACCTATCCACATACAGAGTTAGTGACTCACCCGCTCACCTATATATACATAGTTATGACCCACCTATCCACATACAGAGTTAGTGACTCACCCGCTCACCTATATATATATACATAGTTATGAATCTTCATCATCACAAAAATGTTAATTAAATATTATTGGATTGTTTGATTAATTTTACTATTTAATGTTCTAATAAGAAACTCATGGAGTTCTAATAATTGTTAACTTTTATATTCTGTTTGGAAAAGAAGATTTACCGTTGAATCATCAGAGCCAGTGGCAACAGCATCTCCGCTAGGGTGGAACTTAACACTGTTGATGTCAGAGAGATGACCTTCGAAGGACTGGACACACTGGCCCGTCCTCATGTCCCAGATGAGCACCATTTTGTCACAGCTCTATAACATTTCAGTATCTTAAAAAACAATGATATTTCAATTTTCTATCGCTATGTTCAATTATCATAGAAAATGAGACATAATTTGAGTTATGTAAGTATGATCAGCGTAAAAATAGTTTAATTAATCAAATAATTGATCAATTAAGAAGAAATCTTGCATTAATAATAGTTTATTATATAATGGGGCTTAAAAGATTAACACTCTAAATTTTAACATAATGACTATAAAAGAAAAACAGTGAAAGGGTATACTAAGGTCCAATTTGAATTATTAGATATCACTATCCTTAATACATATTATATCTTCAGACATCTCATCAAAGAAAAAATCTTAATTCTAAAGTATACATAATGGATTTCCTCGTGAACCTTATAAGACAACATACATAGTAACAAGCAAATGTATGCTCACTTGTAAAGAAGAGCCTAAGCATACTTTATATGAATGTTCTGTTTGTAAATATATTTTTTTGTGTATATCAGTGTTTTCAAAATTGTCAGCTATACAACAAATTTTAATTTCGTGATGATGGTAATTTTTACGTTTTTAAATCAATTTAAATTCATCTAGTTGTATAATAAAACAAACTATAGCAAAAAGTAAACAAAACTCGTTTTACTCCCTGAGTACTATACTATGGTAAGGCACGTCATATGATGTGTATCCTCTTCAACAGGTTAAAGTCACAGTTTTATAAAGCATAAGATTTCCTACAACTTTAACATTTAAAGTTTGTATCTCTAACTTCTATAGTTTTCTTATAAACTCTGTTCAAATATATAAGATATAACTAATTTTATACAGTAAATCAATAATTTTATATTTGCATAATTTTCAGTCTGGTCAAATTTCAAGGCCATAAACTTAATAGGAATAAGATTCTCTGTTATACTTCATATTGGTGTCATTCATTACAGTTTTTTATGAAACTATTACCAAAGTGCACATTTTGAAGCACGTTGATGGAAAGCACTAAGCCTGTTTTGAAAAGCTGGCTAAGCCAAACAGACATTACGTTTATTGTAACTACATCTTAGTCCTAAACACAATAAGATACTTGGCACAATATACAGTTTGTGTGGACAAATCTATATTTAGACATCGGGCTCAAATTTCCACGAGTTTGTAGGCCGGCACAAAGCCACATGAAGAGATATTTTGTAATGTAAAAGACAGTCTACTTACAAGGTCGAGCTCCTTATACATTACTATAGGTAGAGATCCATGGAGAGGCATAGGCGGAGCACCAATACGAGACCACAACTGGACTTATCTCACAAGGCTGAGCTTTTTACAAAATGTGATAAGAAGAATTAATCAACTGAAGTAGCCCCTAACCTACTTGGCAGCCCATGATCAACATGGGTAGCCATCAGTGATCAACTTAAGTTTTGTTATCCCTTATGAATTTGGCTAGCCACTTATCCCTGGAACAACTCCGATTGTCTGTTTATAGAATTATCTTACCCCTGAAACAAAGGTATTTCCAATTTCTGAAGGATCCAGGTCGAGAGCCATTACGTCACTTGCATGACCATGGAATGTCTGTAACAACTGCCCTGACTCAACATCCCACAAAGCACACGTTGAGTCTCCACTACCCGTCAGAATCTGTAACAAACCAATCAGTTCTATTACAATTGTAAAATTATACACCAAAAGGATAATACTGCCTAGACAAGAGTGAGAGATTGATGAAATTGACTTTACTAAAAACCTTCCTTTTATTGCCATATCTAACTTGCCATTTTAAACTTTAAGGCTATATGATATGATAGGGTAAATGTTCATAACAATTTTGTCAAGAGTATACAAGAAATATGCTACAAAAGCAAGAACGTCAACCTTGCACAACAAATCACTATACAGTTGTTGTAGAAAAATTGTATAACATTATAATTATTATATTATAACTAATAAATACAACTATTACTTTAGTTTTAAGACAAACACCATTATACAGAAAATGACGCTGCTTTATGTTTTGTTTCCATCCCATTTCATCTCTCCTAGTCGTCATAGCAAAAAACCAAATACACCATTCTATTCATCAACTATTCATGATTCCATCAATGTATAATTCACCGTGATTATGTCAAATAGTTCACTATAACAAACGATTTACTTAACTCATGCAAAGTCAGCGGAATTCAGCCGAAAGCTGGTGAGAGAGTTAAAGGAAGCTAATAGATATATATATACTGGCTAAGCTGTGAGTTTTATTTTCAACAAATTAAATACAGTGGAGTCTCCGTAATCTGAAATAATTGGAACCGAACCCATTTCGGATTACCAAATTTTTCGGATTAAACAATTTTCTTAAAATGATCTTTTGATAAAACATAACATAAATAATATGCCTAACATTAAGTACAGTACTTAAGTTTTGAACCCAATAATTGTCTATGGTTATAAAAAGGAGAATGAATCCTTTGATTGAAGAATACATTCAACTGAGACGTAAGATCAAACGCCATTTTTCAAAACAAAAAGTTGAAGTCACTTGCAGAAATCGATCTGCACCTAGCGCTACTTGATTCCATTGCATTCACCACTAGGCCACCTAATCAGCTGATGGAAGTCATGTGCATATTTCTGAGGTCACTCTCACGCTACCGCAATGTTCCCAATATCCATTGTCAATTTCTTATCAACAGATCAAATTCGTGTGTTTAGATATCTCAATTTTGTTGTAACCCATACAGACACTCCGGCTACATTTGATCTCACACTACGCTATGTAGAGCAACACCCTGACGCGACCCCAGTGGATACCATGTTTTGAGATGATGGCGTAATTTAGTTTCGAGGGAGAGGAATTCTTCTTTAAAGCAAAGAAATTTAACTGATATTTTCAAACCAAAGTAATATTTGAAAAGTTTACTAACAGTTAAAATACTTGAAATAATATTTTCTTGTAAATTTTAGATATAAAGTAGGGCCTAGTAGTTTTTACAGTAACTGCATTTTTTTTTTGTAAAATCTGTTGTCAATTCCTGTTTTGGATTAAGCAGATTTTCGGATTACCGAAGTTTGAATTAGCGGGACTCTATTGTATTATGTCTTTTTTAACAGCAGTTAAAATAAACCATAAGGATATGACTTACCACAATATCTATTTCATTGACATATATTATAAGGAGAAAGCCTAAAATTGACCCCCATGGAAATACCCAACATTCTAAATATATATTCTTGAAACTCTCATACTAAATCCCACTGCCAAGGTAATATCCAAAGTATGGAAAATTGACAGTTAAGGAGATTTCTGATCGTTTCAATTTCATCAGGAGGAAATTATAGCTAACAAAATAAAATTGTTTCTTTATCTATGTAAGTGTTAAGATAAAAATTAAAAAAGATAGTCTTACCTGTTGATCAGAATTGGGGAATGTGCAACAGGACATATAGCTTGTATGTGTGCCAACAGTTTTCTTCTTGGCAGCAACGTCTTCTTCCAGGGTTAGGGAGTAAACAGTGACTTTGTTGTCCAAACCTCTATACAAATATTCAATTTGAATCCAGTATCTTACATGCATTCCTACTACACTATAATCATAATTTATAAACAACAACTGTAAAATGTTCTATACTTTAAAGCCTACTTAACTGGCAGATTATTTTACAGAATAATTACCGAGAGGTGTACATACATTATTAACTTTTATTGCTTACCACAATGTAACTGCTATTTTTTTAAATTTTTAATGAGTGCTTCATGGCGACATGATAACGTTGATATAAGAGTTCAAAAAAATACATTTCACTCCGGAGTTTCTGAATTTGTTTACTTTTACTTTAGCGTTAGCAATTAATCAGTGTAGCTATTGCAAACAGGCTTCATACACTTCATTTTTTTGACAATGATAATTGCAGGTTTCCAAAAATGGTGAAAGAAGCATATAGTTTTTGAATGTGTGAAAAAAACTCACAATCAGCTATTTACTCTTAATTCTTGAGTGTTGCTTATCTGGTATACTTGAGATTAACGATTAAAAATAATTAACGATTAATCATTACTTTTTCTATCAACTTTTTAACTTATTCGTTAGTTTTGGTAATGCTTAACTTCTAACTTTAACTAGTTGAAAATCTGGCTAACGGTTGAAGTAACTCAGTGAGTTTTTCAAACATGGTAAAAGGTGCCATTTGGTTCATGGAATGTGGACTGGGAAGAAAGTATCTAAAACTCAGGTCAAAGACCGGTTGTTTTTCTCATCCCCTAATTGACACCGGCAAGTAAGGAAGTAAGGTCACCGTTTTGAAAACGCACCCCCTCCCCTTTACTGTTCTATAAATCAAAAAGGCGGATCAAACAGGTATCCCATTGTTGTTGGATTGACCTGTCCCTGGGGTGATCATTTTACTTGATTAGTTTATGTTTAGGGATAAAGTTGGGATAGTCATTTAGTTATCTTGTTTTAAATCAACTTCCTTAGGCCTAAGCTTGTAAAAACTCTAATACTGTAATTTTACCTGTTTACCCATCTATCTGTATAATTAATTAGGAACATCAGTTGCATTTTGATGTTAATGCTCTCAGTATTTGATTAATTGATTATACAGAATTACATATCTAAATTGTCCTGTTCAAAAGTAATCGGGAAAAAACTATTTAAATGGTTAATCAAACCAACATTTCCTCAAACATTTACTTTATTTTAAATTAGGCTTACTTGGTAAAATCAATCCATTATATATGATTCATTATATATATGTCATTATATATGATCCATTATATGATACTACACAACAGAATAAATTATCTTCAAGATTTCAGGATACATTTCAAGTAACAATTGCTATATTTAGTTATGTTTTCATTATTCTGCTATCGGCACCGTTTAAAAGAAAAGATAATGTTACAGATAATAATATCTTTAATATTAATATCAATAATATTATCAATGATAATTATTTTTGTATTTTGTGAATGATTTAGATACTTTTCATAATTTTTAATTAACTCATTTCAGTAATAATAAAACATGCAATCAGAACAGCAAATTCTTAAACATCTAATACACGTAATTGCCTTATCGAAAATAGTATGAATAGATCTGCCTTCTATTCATGGAGTATATTTTCTTCAGTTTTTGTTTACTGCTAATTGGTCCATACTTTCTTATCAGTGACCCTCCCTTATCATCTCCAGTCTGATAAAACCATCTGGAGTCAAAATTTCACAATATTATTTGGCCTTTCTTTTTACATGCGCCAATTTTTTTTAATGTTTTGTTATCGTGAATTTCCTGTAAAATAGTTATTGATTTTTAAAGTATGGGTTAAAAATGTAAAACTTTAATTACAAAGACTTAAGTCAGTTTTTGTTAACAATTTTAGAAATTAAATTTAATTTTTAAGATTTCAGACAGTTATATAACAAAAATTACTGTAGAAATTGTTATAGTCTAATTAATATTATTATATAATAAAGTATTATAAATAAGTATATTTATCTAAGATATTATAAATAATAAAAGATTATAGAGGTTGAGTATTTGTTTATGTATATTTCACTGTACCAAAACTAACTATTTACTTTAATCAGTTAGTTTCAATTTATCCTAACTTTTAACTTCAGTTAGTTACTAACTTTATTCAGTTTAAAAAAATCATTAACTTTCCCAAGTTTGCTATCTGGGGACTCACTTGCAACTTACACTTGGGAATCCAACTCACCAGTGACACTAGCAAGTGGGAAGATCTGATAAGTGTAGGGGCAAGAGGTTATTCCATATTAAAAATTAATGAACAGTATAATTTCATTTTATTATGGCCATTAATGCATTTATGTGATGTGTATCTTCAGTATGTGCTTCAAGGATAAGTAATAAATAAGTAAAGAATAAAGAATCTTACTTGACATGAATTTATTTGGTGGAAAGGTTTAAATATAAGAAAAGTAGGAATGATTTTTTTAACTGTGGATAGTGCATAATGCTTTTGATAATTTACAAATACAAATTAAGTAAACATCATTCAGCACAAATTTGTTACAAGATGGTTACAAAATGTTCAAATATTACGATGATCCATTTTCCTAAACCACGCTTACCATCTTCAGACCAGAGGATTTTCCACAAAGGAATATAAAATAGGTAAAACCTAAGCTGTAAGGTAAGTAAACCAAGGATGATTTCCTTTGTCAATGTTATAGGTTTCAGACTATTGTAATCAAGTCATGTAAGGTAATGAAGATAATTAAATCCCTATTAATGTGAATCTTATTGAATTTTAATTTGTCTCTATTTTAGTTATACAGGGTGTCTTAAAAGTCCCACCCCCCCTATTAACTTTCTTATGAATACAGATAAAGTGATTTACTTCTGGGAATGTTTATATGACCAACTAAGGAGTTTTTTTATGTATGCAAATTTTTTTCATCCCCTCTCAAAAGGGGGTAGTTTGGGGATAAGTCAAAATTTTTAAATAGAAACCCCTATCAAATGACACATCATTTTAAAGGTAATATTAAAAGAAAAAGAATGGCGGAAACTAGAGGTCTCTAACATTAGTCTATCAAATTTGGTGGCAGTTTAAAGTTGGAATTATTTCATAAAACCCCCTAAGTAATTTTAGAACGGGAAAAATGGTCAAAATGCTGAACTCTCACCTCAATTTCACTCAGATGAGATGCTCGAAATGGCTGCCATGAACTTCTTGACAGTAAAAAAGCCTGGATTGAAAACCACGTCTCACATTTTGTAAGATTTCAGGCGTGATAAGGTGGCAGGCCTCTTCGATTCTTGTCCTTAATTCATCGAGGTTTGCGGGCTTTGTGTCGTAAACTTTACTTTTGAGGAAACCCCAAAAGAAAAAATCCAGAGGTGAAAGGTCAGGTGAACGTGCCGGCCACTCTACCAAAGTGGCACGTCGACCTATCCATCTATCGGGAAACGTTTGGTCTAGGAATGTCCGGACAAGCATATTGTAATGTGGAGGAGCACCATCTTGCTGAAATACAGGCTCATAAGTACCTTGTACTACCTCATTTATTGCTGGGACAATGCCGTTCTGTAACATGTCCAAGTATTTAACGCCAGTTAAATTACCATCAATACAGAATGGCCCAATAACAGAGTTTCCCAAAATTCCAGCCCATACATTTAATTTTTGTGGCTGTTGCGTATGGGCTTCAACCATCCAGTGGGGGTTACTGTTTGCCCAATAACGGCAGTTGTGCCGATTGACTGTCCCATGCAAAGAGAATGATGCTTCATCACTAAAACATATCTGTGATATTAAATTATTATTCTCTTCAATCTTCTGCAACATTTGCTCACAAAACTGAAGTCTTCGGTCAGGGTAGTCTTCATTTAATTCTTGATTTAACTGTTCTTTGTGCGGGTGGAACTTGTGACGCTTTAACACTTTGTGAACAGTATCTTTTGAAATTCCAACATCAAGGGCAGTGGACCGCAGAGATTCATGTGGGTTTGCAGCATAATTTGCTAAAACTTGAATTTGGATCTCTTCTGTCGCAATGGCAGTGCGCCCTGATCGTGGTGCATCTTTGACACTAAAGTTTGTTGAGAATTTGTTTACTAAACGTCTAATGTATGCTCTGTCTACTGGTCTATCCGGATAGGCAGCATTAAATAAACGAACTGCTTCATGAACATTTCTCCTAGCTTCCCCATAGAACAATATCATCTCTACTTTATCTTCCTTTGACCGAGCCATTTTTATTAAATACGAATAAAAAGAAATTTAACACAGTAACTGAACTGAAAGTGTTACACGTACTAACTAGTAACCTAATAAGAGATAAGGAAGGAGCCCCAGAGATAAGGTATTCCCAGGTTGCCCTACTGGACTTTGGTCAGACAAACCAAAACCAAATAAATGCTGTTATTTGTGGTTTTTGGTGTTTGTTGATTCTTGTAATAACTTGTTTTACGATTAGGTGTCATCAGTTTTCAAAACTAACTGGTGGGTGAATGTTTTGTCTGCCTTACAACAATTTTAACTGTAACATAAGCTGCGGGGGTTTTATGAAATAATTCCAACTTTAAACTGCCACCAAATTTGATAGACTAATGTTAGAGACCTCTAATTTCCGCCATTCTTCTTCTTTTAATATTACCTTTAAAATGATGTGTCATTTGATAGGGGTTTCTATTAAAGAATTTTGACTTACCCCCAAACTACCCACTACCCCCTTTTGAGAGGGGGTGTAAAAAATTTGCATACATAAAAAACCCCTTAGTTGGTCATATAAACATTCCCAGAAGTAAATCACTTTATCTGTATTCTTATGAAAGTTAATAGGGGGGGGTGGGACTTTTAAGGGGATATGCCTCCATCTATAGGTAAATTTTTTTAATTTTTTGACTTTTTCAAAAGTGACATTTTTTAATTCCAAATTTAGTACTGAACATGTATGCAAAGATTTATTTGATTTAGACAATTTTTTAAGGAATTTTTTTAATAAAATTAAAAACATTGCGCTTAGAAATTTTGAGTGACATTTGACTATTTCAATATAAAATTACTCTTTCTGTCCATAATTTAGTTTTTCTTGCATATTTTATTCAAAATTACCATTTAATAATTACAAATTAACCATAAGGCTTACTAAATTATTTTGTTATAATTTTATTTGTTACATATAAGTATTATGAGTTATTGGAACGTTGCTCCTCCGGTACGACTCAAAATGCAAATGAGTCTCTGCATGCGGTTATATGGAGTAAGTGCCCTAGGATTATTTTTACTGGTAAAAAAAAGGTTGAGGCTTTAGTAGCTGAGGGTGTGTGCTTGTATAATGAGGGACATTTCATAACAATGATGAATCTCTTTGCAATGAGTGAAGTTTCACCTGGTGGGAACACGGTTTCTCTCGCCATGAAGAAGGACGTTCATCGGCTAAAGTTGAGGAAACAAATGGACACTGATAAATACAAGAAATACAGAAAGCTATTGAAAAGTGCCCAGATGGCAGAGGAAGAGAAGAAAAAATAAAAAGAGGGTGTATCATATGGAGCAGGTGACTTTTAGTGTGTGTGAAGTGAATCGAAAACTTAAACGGCGTTTTCTCAAAACTATGTTTTTCATCAACTGCATTTACGTAAGTTTGAATAACTTTGAAACTACTTATTATTTTTTAATGAAATTTTAACCAGATATTCTTGATAGTATTTAAAGTGTTTGTGTGTATAGAGAACATTGTGCAATTATTTATTCTTATAAATTTAAATGTTTTACATTGAAAATCTGTTTTTTTTTCGTAAAATTTTTCATATTATTGTAAAAGAGTCTACCAACACTGTATTTGTTGAGTTACAATAGTTTCAATACACAGAAATGTTCATTGTTATGTGAGAAAGTAAAATATATTTACTTTTTTACATTATATTGATAAACAAAAAAGTTATTCAAAATTGAAAATATTAAAAAATATTCTTCAAATTTTAAAAATTGCCTCAAAGTGACCCAAAATATATTTGTATAACATATTTTTTTGCATAAATCCTCTAATTTGGTCAAGTATTAACAGAAAACCCCACAAAAGTAATTTAAATAAAACAAAATAAAAAAAAGTCTTAGAAGGAGGCGTATCCCCTTAAGACACCCTGTATATAAGGCTATTTTTCCAAGTTTTTAGATGACTAGATGTTTTAGCCAGTTCCATTATCATAAAAAAATTTTGATTTCTATATTTGTGCTATTGTATTATTTTATAAACGTATGTTATTAGGTTAAGCTGTAAGTTATATTCATTATCGCTTATTTTAAAATAACCTACACTCATATGTCTTAACAGTTTAGTTAAGGTGTTATTTTGGGTTAACTATTTAAGGAGATCTTTGTTAAACCAAGTTTTATGTATAAGTTAACATCAAATTACTATCGGAAATGTTCAACATGTTTTCCTGTCCTATCAACACTTCTTCACAAATGCACTCATATATGAATAGCTCTCAATGCATGGTCCACCTCAACCTGTTTCTATCTACTAGGAGCTACATTCTCAGTCTCGTTGTCATACAAATATATTCCACTTTAAATCCCTTTTATTAAACAAAAACACTTACTTTAATCACGAGGAATAACAGTCTTGTCAATTTATAAATTACAGATTAAAAGTTATAGGTTCCATTAAAGGGCACTAGGCCAGGAATTAGTATATTGGAGAGATAGGACATCAGCAAACTTACCTTAGAAGACAAGTTCACTAACACCACAGTAGTAGTATACAAATAATCACAATATCACAAATTTTCTATACCACTGGCACTTTCTTCAGGTGAGTAGAGAGATAGACTGACTTAGCTCTCTAAAAATAAAATAACTTCCCAGATTTAGACACACCTCTAAAGCTAAGTCAGTATCTACCTCTACTCACCTGAAGAAAGTGCTAGTAGTACAGAAAATGTGTGATAATGTGATTCTTTTATATTTGTTTACTACTACTCTGGTGTTAGTGGACTTGTCTTATAAGATTAGAAGTTACGTTATAGGACACTAGTTGGTAGGACAGATCTCTTAGTGGATAAGTCCATTAACACAATACAAAACTCAACAAATAAAGACAAAATCCAAAACACATATTTTTAATATTAACGACAACCTCATCAGGTTAGAGGAAATTCTTCGGAAAAGAAACAGATTTAGGCCTATGTGACTTTTTGGGAAGACCACAAAAATGAACCAAAGAAACCAATTCTTTGTATCTCTTCTCACAAATATTGTAAACTATACTTGATAGAGATTTTGAAATAAGTGTTATTACAAAAATTAAATTCAGTTAAATGTGGTGAGATTGAATTAGAAAAACCTCTATCTTGGTATGAAATGAACTAAAATTGTTATGCACTAATATAAATTATATCAAATCAGACAAATGATTAAATACATTTTTTTATGAACTTAGCTTGATAGCATTCAAGGTCTGAACAAAATTTTTTGCAGGTATTTATCTGCATTAATATTAAAGCATGAGAAAATGCTGATCTGAAAACGATCTTTCAATCACTATAGAGACACACGGTATAACTCTTCTGCAATCACACTGAACAGCCTCCAGCAAACCTCTCAACAAGCGTTGCTTTAGTAAGAGTCTGTGCATCCAGTTCCTCAAAAAATGCTACTTATGTGAGTTTTTTTAAAGACCACAAAAAACTAACTATTTGTTGAAAACAATTGATGAATCTAAAGTTTTGGAATTGTTTATGAAATTTGGCAGAGTTTACATGATCATTTTCATTAAGAATGTTGCTCTAGAATCTTCATCCGCTACCACTAATATCGCTCCCCTTCCTTGACACCAACAGCTACCGACCAGTCCATAATTTTACAAAGAGAGTTCAACCATCGATTATTTTACTTAGATAGATATCTCACATAATAGGAATGCTTTTTGCAGTAATTTGCTTAGTTAGTGAGGTCTGCTACTGCTATTGGTTTAAACTGCTTGAAATTACAAGGAACTACACTAACGCTCCACTACTGAACAACAACTTTTAATTGGAGACATTCAATTTAGCGTTGGATGAGAAATCTATCTACGAGGGCTATCCAGAGAGTAACAGACGTTTTGAAATAAAAAATTAACCAACTGAAACAGGAACATTTTATTATATACATTTAAAAGCTACACTTTTAGGCTATTTTTCAACGTAATCTCCGTTCAAATTGAGACATTTATCATAACGTGACACAAGTTTTTTGATTCCAGCTTTCTAGAAATCTGCCGCCTGAGATCTTAACCACTGATTAATGCCAGCGTGAAGTTCAGCGTCACTATCAAAGCGCTGCGTTGCGAACCAGGTCTTCATCGCTGAAAAGAGGTGGTAGTCGCTTGGTGCCAGATCTGGGCTATAAGGCGGATGATCAAACACTTCCCAATCAAAATCATCCAAGAGTTGTCGTGTACAATTGGCTGTATGGGGACGTGCATTGTCGTGGAAAAACAAAACCTTTGAGTTCAATTTTCCCCTACGCTTGTTTTGTATCGCTCGTCGTAGCTTCTGCAATGTTTCACAATACCTCTCTGCGTTGATTGTTGATTCTCGTTCAAAGAAATCAACCAGAATCACACCCTTAGCATCCCAAAAAACAGTTGCCATAATGTTTCTTGCTGACAGATTTTGGAGACATTTTCTTGATTTTTTTGGAGAATGGGTGTGCCCCCATTCCATAGACTGGATTTTTGTTTCACAATTGACATGCTTCACCCATGTTTCATCACCAGTAATGAAACAATCGAGAAGTTTGTTACCATGTTTGTCGAATTCATCAAGGAAAGTTAACGATGCAGCAAGTCTTTGTTTTTTGTGATCTTCCGTTAGGTTTTTTGGAGCCCACCTGGCACAAAATTTTTGGTATCCAAGCTTCCCTACAACAATTTCATGAAGTAATTTGTGGGAAATGTTCCGAGAGTCCAGTCATTGTGAAACGGCGATTTTCATGAACTTTGTCATTGATTTTCAACATCAAATCTTCAGTCACAAGGCTAGGCCGACTGCTACGACTATCGTCATGAACATTAGTGCGGCCATTTTTAAAGTCAATACACCACTGCCTTCCTCTGCTTTCACTTATTATTCCATTTCCATAAACTTCACACAGTTGGCGATAGATTTCAATTGGTTTATGGTTTTTTGCCAACAAAAACCTTATCACTGAATGCACTTCACAAGTGGCGGGATTTTCAATTGCAGCACACATTTTAATTATTCAAAGTGACACAAGCAAAAGAGGTACAGACCGCGCGCGACTACAGCTCGATGCGTACTGAACGCCAGAGTGTTTTGACACCAAGATGGCGGCTGTAGCCCCGCCCACTTTCGCACAATTCAAAAACGTCTGTTACTTTCTGGATAACCCTCGTATACATAAAATCAACGGTTAAACTAAATACAACTGTGGGTTTTAAATAAATTGTAATATTAGTGTTGATATTCATTTATATTTTTTACAAAGGATTGGAATGCTTAATAATTAAGCATTAAAATTATTTTAAAGTGAAATTTGCCATCATATTATTTTTTGACGTTATATACAGCTTACAGAAATTAAAATATTTGTTATACAGTTATAACATATACGGGTCCCAACTATGGGTTAAACATAGCATCATGAAATATTTACGTTCCATGGTATGGAAAATTATAAACTAACCAAACCTACATGTCATATTGTTCTGTTTCCCAAAGTGATATCTAAAAAAAGGAAATTTGAGACAACTGAACCGACGTAGTGAAAACAGTGCCATTTTTAAATGTGCTTTCTAAAAATTACTCCATAAATGTTTGGATTTAAAAAATTTAAAAATTGTATACAACAGTGTAAAACTTGAGAGGAGCTATTAAAGGGGACTATGTTAAAGTTCTGAAAAAGTAAAAATAGTACCCCTAATCAATTCAGTTATTTTTAGCCAGACCTTGATACATATCAGGCAACTTTCTTATTCTAAAATGTTAAAAATTACTATAACCACTTACCCACAAGCTACCATGTTACCCGTTGGAGCGTATGCGCAAGCCATCACCCACGTTGTTGGCATAGTGACAGCATGCTCTTTGTTAGTTGTAAAAGCATCCCAAATTATCATTTTACCATCCTAAACAAGCAATAAACCTCCACCTTTACCTTTACCTAACTACAGTATTGATGCTCTACAATATTGTATGTTATTTGAACACTGTATACATGAAAATTATGAAATACAAACTTTATCCAAATTTAAAAGATATATGCATGCAGTAAGAGCAAGTGATTATCGAGGCTTGGTTTCTATCAGTTTGAGAATTTATAATTTGTACATAGAAATTCATTGTGCACATGTTCTTTACAAAACCAATAAAGCCCCACACGCACTACGGCGGGAGGGCGGCATTTTTAAAGCTGGGTACGCGCACTACAGTGGGACCAGCGGGATGCAGCGGATTTTGCAAAGGGGTGCTCCCACTACGGCAGGATGGCAACGGACTTCCGCACTTCTAGAGCAGATGGCTTCAGTATGTCGAGAGCAGTGATTTGGCTGCAATGGATAGTGAGGACGAGAGTTTAATAGTTGCTACAAAAAGGACTAAATATTTCAAAACTGTTCACAATAATAAATTTATCTCAGCCCCTGCAGCATATTGAGATAAATATCATAAAGCAATGTACATACAATACTCCATATTTTTTTCAATTCAATGACAACTAATGGACTAATAAACACTTTTATGTGAAATGCAAGTGTCTTTGTGTAATATGTAAACTTGTTCCACTTAAAAATGTTGATAATGTTTTAATTTGGCTATTATACTTATTGATTCATTCAGGAGTCTTCCTATCTCTTCTCACAAAATACCACACCATATACTACAACATGCGAGTTACGCATGTTGTACAATTCAGGGTAGTTTTCAACCAGAACAATCAGTTTCGCTACATCCATCAATGAGAACACAAGCAAGTCTGAGTTCAAATTCAGTGATTTAAAAACATCCGGGGATGTCCGCTGCCGCCCACTGGTGGTGCTTGTTACCACCGTATGGGCAGGCCCGGGGGGCGGCATAGAATTGTCTTGAAGATCTCTCTGACGAACATTTTGAAAAAAGTGTGGATTGTGCAGTACGCTGGTCCCAATGCAGTGGGTACACACTCATTTGATTTAATGCTTTTAACATTTGAAAAATACCATACCGCCCGCCGGTCCCGCCGTAGTGCGTGTGCGACTTAATTCTTCATTTTATTAACTGAACAATATTTTTTAGCAGTAAATTATTCATGCTTATTTGAATCATTATTGCTTTTCTATAGTTTATTAAGTTCAATACACAAATTTTTGGGTTTCAATGACATAAACAATCCTATCACAATGAAGATTACATGTAAATTCAACCAAAACAAGGAAGCAGAAGTCTTGTTACCGTTTTTGCCGTTAAATGTAAAGATAGAAAAATCTTGAGATAACATCGATTGTAAAGTTGATTGGTCATAGCTGCAGTGTAGTTCTTGAAATAGTTTGGTCTCCTCTCCTGCTTCTATGAAACTGTACACTTAATAGTCACCTTATACTCCTTAGGTAGTTAGTAGGTACGATGTTCTAGACTACAAACTCTCACCTCTCCTGCAGCTGAAGACTACATTGCTATCACGATCACATCAATGTTGACTTTGCTACACTTCACTTTCTTCCAAAAGGTTGCTGGACGCATATTAACCATACATGCAAAAAAATGTCTTCTCGAATTTTTGCTTTAAAAAGAATAACAAGCATTGCTGAGAACAAAGCAAGATCAGCATACTTTGTACTTGCTTGACTAATTAAAGATATTGTCTTATTGTATGGGGAGGTACATCGAAGACAAACATGGAGAGGATACAAAAACGTGCAATCAGGATTTTACCAAACAAACAAAAAGTGGAATCATGCCAGCCTACATTTGAAGAACTGAAATCATGACTACTGTCAATATGTATATACAAGAAGTCATTATGTATGCAGACAGCAAAAATGTACTAAAAAAAAGCAACTTTCATAGATACCATACAATACATGCATCTCGCTTTGTGGCTCCTCCCTCAACAATATTTGACATTATATGAGAAGATACCTGACTACATTGGCAGCACGCTACATATCCATCTTCCAAACCATCTGACTGGCAAATGACTGAAGAACGACTTGACAAGATGGCTGATGGATCGACCACACCATTCGCTAGACCAGTTCTTCCTTTCAATTGAGTTGTAAGGCAGACACATTTATTGTGTAGCTGTTCCAAACTTATTTTAAAGGAAGAACCTAATTGAGTTGTAAGGCAGACACATTTATTGTGTAGCTGTTCCAAACTTATTTTAAAGGAAGAACCTAATTGAGTTGTAAGGCAGACACATTTATTGTGTAGCTGTTCCAAACTTATTATGTCTCGACAGTAATATTATCTACACTTACCCAAAGACTATCTAATGGGTGGTATTATGCTGATAATATTGCATTGCCTTGTCACATTTAGACTTATTGCGAACATAAATAACACTAACAAATGGCCTTACAGTTCTTGCTTTAAAGTACTTGAGAATCAAAAATTTACATCTCATTGTAAACACTTAAAAAAAGAGCTAACATGTTCCAATCTTTACCAAATATTGCCTAACTCTAAATTTAATATCACTTTTTATGGTTTTAAATTGAGACGATGGCAACTAGAAATTGTTCCGTATTGTTTTCTCACTATCAAAAGCAACCTTAGGAACAAACTAAAAAGGAATCAGCAAAACTTTAAGGTTAAAACAAACGCCAACATTTTAGAGTAACTTGCTTGATCAACGTCCACAAGTTTGACCAAGCTTTCCTATGTCTTCAAATTAATCTACCAATTCTTCCGTGTGGCTAAATAGTATACTCAGAGAAAGGACTGCTGGAACCCATATGGCAATTCAAGTAGTTACAACTATCTGTTGAGCAAGCTACAACATTGAAAGAATATTGAACATTGAAAGGACTGCTGGAACCCATATGGCAATTCAAGTAGTTACAACTATCTGTTGAGCAAGCTACAACATTGAAAGAATATTGAACATTGAAAGGACTGCTGGAACCCATATGGCAATTCAAGTAGTTACAACTATCTGTTGAGCAAGCTACAACATTGAAAGAATATTGAACATTGAAAGGACTGCTGGAACCCATATGGCAATTCAAGTAGTTACAACTATCTGTTGAGCAAGCTACAACATTGAAAGAATATTGAACATTGAAAGGACTGCTGGAACCCATATGGCAATTCAAGTAGTTACAACTATCTGTTGAGCAAGCTACAACATTGAAAGAATATTGAACATTGAAAGGACTGCTGGAACCCATATGGCAATTCAAGTAGTTACAACTATTTGTTGAGCAAGCTACAACATTGAAAGAATATTGAACATTGAAAGGTTTAATATTGAAAGAAGTACGTCCTAATAATGTCATGTCCAATCCTGTTTCACCAATTTTTCAAGGCCTTCTGCTGTTAAAAAAGTTGTCCCGGATTAATTTAAAATCTGTTATGTACACATTTACTGCTAGAAATTAAACTTCTCAATCAATACAAACTGAGCACCATCCTGCACATTATTTGATGGACGGGACTACTTTCTAATCCCCAATCCAACAAAAGCACCAGTTGGTTCGAAGTTCCCTTGGATAAATAAGGTTTTATTGAAGCAATTTCTATGTTGCTTGCATATGCTAACAACATGGAAGCTAGAATAGGGCTTGGTGTTACATCAGTATTTTGGTGTGAGGACCCAGACTAAAAAGGAACAGATAGTCTACAAACTATTCTTAGTAATCTTAAAAGCTGGAAGATCTATTAATCTAAACATTGTTAGAGTAAAATCAGTTGAATGGTTAAGTGCTTTAACTAACCTTTTGCTAAATATAAGTGATGTAGATATTTTCTCATTATATTTTGCTTTTAATAAATCATTAATCCTTTTAATCTATTCAATGAACTGAATTAATAAAAAGAGTTCTTTGTATTTTAGACTTGTTCAATAACAGAACAAAACTTGAAATTAATCAATATCCTTTACAATGAAAGATATTTATCTATCTTGAAAACAAAAAAATTTTATGTATACCATTTTTACTAGTTGTTTTTTAATTCATATATTTTATGTAGTTTATAACTCATTTTTGCTCCTTCAAAAATAAGGATCACAACTTACCTGCGATGAGGACACAATATGTCGCTTGTCTGGAGACCAGTCAGAACATAATACTTTGGCTTGATGACCTTTAAGCACTCTTCGGGGCTTTATATTTAGGTAGTTAATAGCATCAAGTCTTACAGCAACTGTGCTTACTAAAATAAACACAGATGTAATTGTTTATGACTTAAGTAATAGTTTAGATTAAATCAACTAAGAAATCGGTTGAAAGCAACTAAATTTTAGGCTTCAGATCTGTAAACTAAACCTAAACAATACAATTATTACAACAAAAATATAAAAACTTATAACTATGACAAATAATTAAAAGTAAACATCGCTTGAAGATGTTGTATATTCAGTTAGCCTATAATTATAAATACAAAACAAAATTAAATAACAATGTTTTAGTCCTGTACACAACCCCTCAAAAATAAGAGAATGCCCTTTCAACGTTCAAGTGTCCTCATTAATACAAAGTAGATCGTTATACATGCATGTTGAACTAAAAATGAGATGTTGAAAATCAGTTCTTATAGAAACAATGCTAAGGTAAGTGATCACGTTGAAATATAGCCTGTCGCTAGATGGATGTAAATGGTCTTATAAAAAAATCACAGAGCTATTTTTTGGAGATATTTTTGCACTAGATACATCACTGTACTTCACTAAAAATGTATTTTTTTGTTGAAATTACATTTAGTACAAGCTTGTTTTTACAAAACTATTCAGACTTTTTTTAGCAAGTTTTTTAAACTAAACTTTCATGTTACTTGTTACTTTATCCAAACACCAATAGGCAGGCCTCATTGTTTTAGTTGTAAGGTCAATGTTTTCATCCATAAAACATCTTTCTCACGCTTAACTTTACCCAGCTTAGCCTGACAAACCATAACCAGATTTTAGATTTGGATTACTATCAAGATCCTGCCTTAAAAAGAAAATCAAATTAAATCAAAATCTTTATTTACTCACTAAAATACACACAGCATAAGGTTACATAAATTACAAAGTTAGGTGAAAGAAATAAATACATTGATATATCAATTCATATATAGGGTTAGACAAGAGGTAAATAAATACAATAGTTACTGTTATATATGTGAGTGCCCTCCACATAAGCGCAAGGCTTGTGCGTGGAAGGGAGTTATTAAATTCCAAAAATAAAAAAAAGATAAAAAAGCTCAATCTTAAACAGCAAAATGAACAATTAATACAAAACTAACGAGTACTCGTAGTCAGGATTAAATAAAAAATGCAAACTTAATAAAATGCACAATTAGTGAATTATAGCAATTAAATAAAATTAAATAAATATTTTTAAAATTTAGACAATATTTAAAACAAAAAATGTTGAATATCCTTTGATTAGAGTTACTATGAAAAAACACACAAAAAAAGGGAAAAAAAGAACTATGCAGTAAAATGAAATCAAAGTGCTAGAGGCAAAAAGAAAGTCAGAGGGACGAAGGGAGTGCAATGTAATGAAGCGGTCATCTATACTCAGAACTGATCAGGGCCTAAACCGGTTCCTCCTTCAAATCCATTAGCCAATTGGTTATTTTATAAACATATAAGCTGCCTTGTGGAAATTTAAGAGGGTTTGGTACATTTCTAAACAGCAGGTGTGCAATGTAATGTGAAAAAAACTGTTTTGAACATTTTTGGAACTAAGGGGTTTAAGCCTACTGCATGCCGCGTTTCATAATGATGTAAGTTGACAGCCAAATTTAATAATTTCCGTGTAAAAATAAATAGCATAAGAGTAGGAATAAATTAATGTCTAATTGTTAAAACTTTTGTGGTTTTAAATGATTCAATTGATGGAAATGATTTGCCTTTGCCAAGGATGATTTTAAGTACAGATTTCTGGTTTATATTGAGTTGTTCTATAAGAGTTCTGTAAGCTCCTCCCAGCATATGATCCCATATTGTAATACTGATTGGACGTGTGCATAATAAACAGACTTACTTGAATTAAAATCTAAAATTCCATGTAGTTGCTTGAAGACAAAGATTAACTTTCTAATTTTTTTATTTATATACGCAATAGGAACATCCCATTTTAACTTATTGTCATATATAATTCCAAGATATTTATATTGGCTGACTCTATCTACTTTGTAACAGTCACAATTATAATTCATATAATTGCCACATGTGTGAACAATTAAGAGTAGCCCCATTGGTAACTCGCTCTCTTCCCTCAGTGCAATTAGTAACATTTGGTTTTGGAGATATTCATTGTTAACTTATTTTGGTCAAACCAAGTTTTTATTAGACTCAAATCTAGAGTTGCACAGTTAAAGGTCTCCAAACATAATTTTTTTTCGACCAGGAAAGCAGTATCATCTGCAAAGAAAAATAATTTGGACGTAATATTAATTTTAGATAAATTATTAATATAAATAAGAAACAGAAGAGGTCCTAGGGTACTTCCCTGGACAACTCCAAAATCTATTGGTCTCGCTTTGCTCAAAAGACCGTAAAGTGCCACAACTTGAAGCCGATCCCTTAAGTATCTTAAACCATTTAAGAGAGACACCTCTAATCCGATAAATTCTAACTTTTTTAAAAAGAATATTTCTACCTAAAGAATCAAATGCTTTGGCAAGATCAATAAAGCATATGTAAGTAGTTTATTGTTAGGGTTAACTGAATTTATAATAAGTTCATTAATTACATAAAATCTATCAGAAGAGTCCTAAAGCCAAATTGCTTGTCACACAATAGCTTATTGTCTTCCAGATAATTTTGGGTTTGGATCTTGACAACTTTTTGAAAAATTTTAGATAAAACACTCAACAAAGATATAGGACGATAATTATTAAGATCTGCCTTATAATTATTTTTGTATAAAGAAATTACTTTTGCTATTTTAAATACCTTAGGAAAAGGTTTCAAGGTTATACTTTGATTAAAAACATATGTTAAAGGATTAATTAAAATTTCTATATTATCTTTTACTGCTCGTGGAAATATTATCGTAAACGAGAGCAGAGATCATAACCCTGAGGGATCTAACACACTGCTTCACTTGTTCCTCCGTCACCGGACTTAATGAAAACTCGCATTCAGCTTGAAAACCTGAATCATCTACTACAGGAGGACCTGAAGGAGAAATTCTATTGGCCAGATTCTTTACGATTTGAGAAAAATATTGACTGAATACATTTGCAGTTTCCAATGGACTACCCTCCATGATGTTATTGAATTTTATTTTATTTTTTGCTTTCCCTTAAACCAGAAATTTCTCGAATGGTTTTCCAAAACAATTTTGGATTGCTTATCGAATTATCAAATTGGGTTTTATAATAATTGGTCTTAGCTGATTTTATTTGGGGGTTAATATTTGCTCTTAGATCAAGATATTGCATTCTATATTCAGGATTAAATGGATTTTTTTAACCAATTTACTAATTTTTGTCTTTTCAATCTGGTTGCATTTAATTTAGGTTTGGTAGCTTTTTCTATTGCTAATTTAATCTTATCAGAAAATAATTCACAAACTGTGTCAAGATCACGGCACTGCACAACGTCACCCACACTTCCCCCCCCCCAAATTCCTACTCAAGAAACCCAAACGAAATAAGTTTTGGTTTCATGTTTTGTTGCGTATTTGTTCCAATTTCTTTAGAATAATTCATTTTCAGTCCAATCATATAATGATCAATAATATCGATTTCAAGAATAAAGGTAGTGATCACACTGTCATCTATGTGACTAGTAAAAATATGGTCAATACATGTACTTGATTCTTGTATCACACAAGTAGGTTTATCAATAGAACAGGTCAGACCCGCCCCCGAGAAACAGTCAAGGTACTTTTCTCTATTATAATCCACGTTTCCTGACAAAATATCGACATTAATATCCCCAACAAAAATATATGTACAATTTTTTTTTTGTAGAGCTATAGTAGTCTTCCAGTGATTTATTAAATATATCGCAATCCGTGGCAGGGCTTCTATACACTGCCATAACGCTGTATGACCTTGAACCGACCACAAAGTCAAACTGAAGAGCGTTTAACTGGCCAAGTTGAATTTGTTTGCAGGAAATGCTAAGATCAATTTTGACATAAACGACGAGTCCGTCGTTGAACCTTGAACCGACCACAAAGTCAAACTGAAGAGCGTTTAACTGGCCAAGTTGAATTTGTTTACAGGAAATGCTAAGATCAATTTTGACATAAACGACGAGTCCGTCGTTGAACCTTGAACCGACCACAAAGTCAAACTGAAGAGCGTTTAACTGGCCAAGTTGAATTTGTTTGCAGGAAATGCTAAGATCAATTTTGACATAAACGACGAGTCCGTCGTTCCTATTGATATGCTGCTTGGTAACTAAATAGTCAAACCCTTCTAATTCAGAAAAATATTAGGATTCCCCGTGCCACGTTTCACTTAAAACGATTAAAACAAATTTAATTTTAATAACCCCTAGAGTTGCCAATAGATTAACCAAATTTTTATTAATACAACATATATTAAAGTAACTGTAATTGTATAATATAGTCATTTTTTATCTGTATAAAGTTCATTTAAATAATTGTTTAATTTTATGTTTAGTACATATTGTTCATTTACGTGTCATTTTAGGTATTGTTAAATAACTCTGTATTTTGAAACTTATACATTATACTGTACTGAAATTTTATTACGTTGTATTTCTTATTGTTAGCAGTTTTATTTTTTGTTATATAACGCAGAGTAATGAATATTGCAATTCCCTATTATCCGATATTTTCACTTATCCAACGTCATCACGGTCCGTCTACGTTGGTTAAGCCAGATTCTACTTTACTTCAAAAATAATGATATTAAAATAGTTACCGGTAGTTCATATTTTGATTACAATAACGTTTGTCTTTAAAAGGATCTCTTTCATAATATTGTGACAAAACAATCAAACATATTAAAAACTGAAGCTTCCAGTAACAACTGTGTCAAGGTATTATTTACAATATTTTCACCACTGTCTCAGAGATACCAATGGAGATGCCACATCACAGCATGGCTGAAACATTTGGTGATATAAATAACACCTTGACACAATCGTTACCACAAACTATAGTTTTTTAGTAATGACACCGGCCACTTAAGCCTACAAGTTAAAATTACTGATACAGTACAACCTTGTTTATCCGGCTTGCTTTATCAGGCTGTCCGAGTTATTCAGCTTTACAACAAGATAAAAAAAATTTTTGTATTAGGTAAAATACAACTATGCAGAATATAGTTGAATCTAGCCCCGTAAAGCAAATCTCGAGTACAGGTCTAGAATATTGCAGGCGCTGATCTCTTAACTTGTTATGCATTACCAGTTGTCACTGCGTAATGCTCCAGAAAATCCGAGCAGGTAAATTTTTTATTTTTGTAACAGCGTGACTGGAATAAAACACAAAGTGGAAAAGTTCATTAAGTGTACACACCCCAGCATTTTCAGTGTTTTGTTTATTGTGGCAGAGTGAAAAACGTTCTCGATCTCGTTCATAAAAAGGATGTAGTTACTGTACATCCTTTTAAAATCATTTTAATAGGATTTTTGTATCTAATTACTGTACAGAAACTTCACTTATGACGTTAAAATTACTGTGTTACTTTGATAAATAACTGTGAATGAATAAAATAGAACTGTTCATAAAATGTATGTCTTACGAGACACAAGATTTCGACAATAGTCACTCGGCCCGCCTTTGTCTTGTTGAAATTCGCTATGCCTTTGCGATTTATGTTGCATGGAACTGAGTCGCTCCTCTCTTGCTTGCCATTCTAATATGAGTTATTGAATTTTTTTTATAATACCAGGTTTTTTGTTACTTACCGGTACCTATATTTTATCCGGCTTTAAATTTATGCTGCTTGACATGCCGTTACTTTAGGTGGATTGTACTGGCCAAAGTTAGAGCGTAATGCCTATTGTGTCAATAAGCTATAATCAATACACTTGATTATTTATCATCTCCATTGTTTAGCGTGATATTTCTGACTTTAAATGTTGTACATGATTTATTAATATGGTTTGTTTTATTTTTATTTCTTCTCAACACTAATTTGAAAACTATTTTAGTACATGACAGTTATTTTTCAATAAAAACTACTTGTATAGCAAATCACTTACAGTGGCTAGATGCAAATAATATAGTAACGTCAAACAATCAGAAATTACGAATTTCGATCTATTTTTTACCAGAGCGATAGCCAGGCACACAATATTAACAGAATGCTAACACGTTCACTGTTGAAAATTTTAAAAATTAATACGTAGCCAACTATAATGAATTAGGCCTAGCTTATTGTAATTTGGATACTATAATTCTAAGAACATAAAAAAAATGATGTCAGAATAGTCAATATACTCTCTGGAGAGAGAGATATGTTGTTATTTTAGTACCTAATCAATCATGGTCAATTCTGGGGTATCTATATACGTTGTATATCACTCAAGCCCCTTTGTGTAATCTCCTAATAATAGTTCTTCCACTAAAATATTGCATTATTGTACATACTTTTATACACTTTAGTAGTGTCAAATGATTTTATTGACAGGCAAGTCACAAATCATTTAGTAAGAATAACTTATTCCCCCTACTCTAAACTTGGTACATTTTGGTGGCGCCAAGCTTAGGCGATGATGAGTCAACATCATCAGAGCGGTTTTCACGATTAAAGACTTGGTTTTCAATAAAGTAATTATCATTATCTTCTTACATTAAAAAAAATATAACTTAACGCTTTCAGGTATAAAGACGTCATATGACGTCCCAATTGTCATGACTGAGAGGAGTATTAGGGTTGAAAAAAATTGTTGTAGAGGAAAAAATAAAATTAAAAAAAATGTTTCAAACTTGTTTATTACAGTACACAGTATTGAATAGTATAAAACTAATGTAATATAAAACTAATAAATAAGAATAACTATACTGTAAAATAAAAATAATGAAAACAATCAATAATGTATCGAAAGTATAAATGCAAAAGCCAAGTGCACTGCAGACTGAATAAATGTACTATAAGTAGCTGTATAGCTGATACACAACTGAGAGAATGTGAGTGAAAAGCACGCCAAACGTTATATCAGCTGAAAGCCAGCTGATGACATTGCGCAGGAACCAAGTTACTTTAGAGATAGGGGACAAATAAATGAAGGTTACCAATAAAATGAGACTGCCAAAAGGTGTGCAAATCTAAAGTTGTTTTTCCTATTACAGATATTACTGGTGTAATGTGTTAAAAATATGCTCAATTAATTTAATTAATTAAATAAATGGACCGTTATACAAGACGTCACATGATGCCCTTACTCGTTTAGGCCAATTTGTAAAAAGACTTCAGGTGACGTCTTTACTCATTTTAGCTAATACAACACACTCCTGAAAGGGTTAAAGTTACACATACCCAATAAATACAAAAAGATGTAACAAATAGCTTTGCTCAAACACTAACCAAGGCAAAAATAGCCGATCCGTAAACGAATAGCACTGAGAAACAAATTGACTAGAGCAATATTATATCTCTGAGCAATATATCTGAGAGCAATATTATCCTTCCTTGAAAATGGCTGCCTTTACCCTGAGGCAATGTATTGGAAATGAGAATAGGACAACTTTAGAACACAGACACCCTAGGCAGTGAACGTGTTGCAAACCGAGTTTTGTGCAGATCAAAACCACCTTCACTATAAATATGAAACACTTTAAAATACCTTGACTACATACACCTTCACTAAGCTCACTTTATAAAAAATGTTTATAACTTAGCAGTTGGTGATAACCAAAAACAGCATAGCCTACCTCAGTGGCTGGACTATGATAATCCTAGGGCTAGTAATCCAAGGATATGTACTAGCCTAATTTAGGTATTTTAACCCAATAGCTGCAAATACTTACACACATTGGAAGTATTTAACCCTACGTTAGTGTGGCGCGGTCTGAGAGACCAATTAGTATTTCTAAGAAGAAAATATTGCAGCCGGGTAAGAATACGCCCTTCCCCTTCTCAATACCTTCCTCTAGGGGGAGCCTTTGCATGACCTTGAAGTGGCATTATCTTTTAACGACTGCAACTGTGCACAACTTCCGTTTCGGTCCCTGACACCAACCACACTAAACACGTTATGGTCTCAATCCTACAGAGTAAAGAAGGTTCTTAATCACAAAAAAGTTTATAAAACCATGAAAAACAATGAAAATGCATTAAACATTGTATGTTTATTCTAAAAATACTAATTTATTTATAAACATTTTGATATAAACAATTTTAATAGGGTTTTTAGATTTTTGGTCTCTGACACCCACCACACTAATAATGTTACTATTACTCACCACACTAACCTAGGGTATTTTTCTTAATCACAAAAAAAGTTTATAAAACCATGAAAAACAATGAAAATGCATTAAACATTGTATGTTTATTCTAAATCTTGATATAAACAATTTTAATAGGGTTTTTAGATTTTTGGTCTCTGAGACCCATCACACTAGTAGGGTTAAACAATAAAACGTGACAGAAATAATTCATTTGTAAACAAATACTTAATTGTAAACAAAAACAGTAACTAAATACTTACTAGTAACATCGTTTAACTTTTGACGTTCATCTTCCAGTTTGATTTTAAGTAAATTTGCTTCTTTAGTCAATGATTCAATTGATTCAACTTTTACACTAGCATCCTGAGCCATATCTCAGCACTTTTTGACCCACAGTTGACTTTCAGAAAATACTTTATAAAAATAAATTATTTCATGATTACTTAGTTAACACAGAAGAGTCATAAAACTGTTTGACTATAGAGTGTTAGGTTAGTCAGTCACTCAATTAGTCTGTTTCTTTCTGTTTTCTAGTTTCTGCTGTCACCTGTCAGTGTCAGTGTTGCAATCCCCTGACAGTTTGAGTTTACCAGTACAGAAGAGTAACTAGATTTAAGGAGAATGCAATTACTGTTTTTACATTTTACCATAGACATTATGATTTTACTGTGTTTTTACACGATATTACTTTTAAATCACAATCAGATTGAACTATATTCAATCTGTTAAATATTTCACAACTTGTTAAATATTTCAAAGTTAATGTAAATGCGCATTTATGAAGATATAATGTGAGCAAATCATCTGTCTGAAATCTTACAGAATAATACAAATATAATCAAAATCGATTTAGAGCTCAGTAACTAGAGTAGAAGAGGGATAATTTACCATAGACCTTCTATTATACTATACTTATAATATAAGGTCTATGAATTTACCACATCGTCTCTGACTATGCTCTTGGCATGAGACCAATCATTATAAAGTAACGATAGTTTATATTTTGCATTTTGTAATTTACAAGAAATACGTATTCATTTAATGTTAATATTCCCACTTCTCTGGAGGTTCATCATCGACAATCTGATAATCTCTTAAAAGGGGCCTCGTCAAAAGCCATCTATATTCAGGATTATGATAACGACTCTTTACTCCTCGCCAATGACAGATCTATGGAAATCAAAGTAGATTAATTAGGCTGATTCCATGGTGGCTCAGTGGCTAAGGCTTCGAACTGCGGAGGGCAAGGGCCAAGGTTCGAATCCACACTGAGCCAAGCAGCCAACAGCCAACACAGTGCTTACATAGATTGACATAGACCTATTTCACTCGTTGAATAAAGTTCACGCATATGCTTGCAAGCCCATGTGAACTGGCGAGTGAAATTACATAAAAAAAGATAAGTGATCTGCTTCAATAAACATCGGTTATTACTTTATTTAGTATACTGTATACTATAATCTGTATAGTCAAATCAATGGTTTAGGTGACAGGTTGAGCAGGCAGAAAGTCAGTAGAGGGAGGTGCAGAGAAACGTATGTAAAATATATCATTATGTAAGGGCCTAGTATTTACTACCCCTAGTAAGTGCTTAAGAGTTTCCGGTAAGTACTAGAAACTGCAAATATTTTCCCAAATTTATTTATTCACATCGATTTGAGAAAATGCTTACTTGGCCTAGTTAATGCTAGCTAATAAATGTTTTCATTCACATGGCCCATTATTCTAAGAGAGTGACAAAGTTTGTATGCAGTACCTTGAAAATCCTCGAGAATGCGTAGTTGTCTCTCCGCTAGAGGTTTATAACTTTGCCACAAGGTAGCAGTAGCAGTAAAATTTTTTAAACAAACATTCACTAATCAAGTAAAATGGATAATTATGTCATATTAGTGTAGACTGTTTCTTTACAGTATGTTGCTTGTATATAAAAGTGTATTAATAAATTTAAATTCTTTCTATAGTCAAACCTTTACAAATCTCTAAACTAATATAATTTTCTTAATACTTGCAACTCGGCAAGTTATAAAACTTTTAAAATATATATAACATTTTGAGCTTATAGAAAGTTATTTGTTATCTTTCTTATTCAATAACAATTTTTATTCAGCCAATAAGTGTCCGATGACCTTATTGGCTCATTATACATTAACAATCCCGAATGTCAATATTTTTCAATTTATTGAGGTTGCCCAAATGTTATACAAATTTGTTAATTGTTATGATTGATTTTATTTTAGCTATTGCTTTGTTATTACTCATTTTGTTGTTCTTATTGTTATAATTTCCTATTGTTGTTTTATTAGCATATGGTAATTACTAAGCATCTGTTAGTACCTGTATATTTTTGTTTATCTAAATGCATCTACAGTTCTTAGTGTGCATTTTTCTCTTGAATAGTTTAGTTATACTATGCATGTTCTTTTATATTATTACTGTTAATCAGTTTTCTCCATAGTGATTTATGTTATTTATTCTAATTGGTAGTCTGCTTGACCAAGTCAGTATAACAAAACCATGTTACAACTTTTGTTATTTAATAATTGTATTTCAAAATGAGGAACATAATTTTTACTCATTTGAATGTCCAGACCTTGGTGGGTTAAGCTTGCTTTTTCAAGAAAGTTTAATCGTGGGATAGTTTTGGGCTAAAGCCTCAGAATGGACATATTAAATGTGCTTCCCTAACTCAGATGGTCAATGGTTTGATAGAGATTAACATAATTTCACTTACAGATTACCCTCTAATTAGAATCATGAATAATAATAATAATGAGTAAGCAATTTATGTAAATTGCTTGACTTTTCTTAAGATGGTTGCAAAGAACAAACAGTAAAACAGCCAGTCTCCTAAAATTATCAGCTGGCTTTGATAGCATCCTATCAAAAGCTATTCAACATTTAATGTGTCAAGTGAAAGCTCTTAGTTCAGTGCACCTGAAGCTTAAAGACATCCTTCTAAACCGGTCATGCTGAGAAACCCCAGATTGGTGGTGGAACAAAAAAAGGGATTTATTGTACTGTCTATTCTTAAATACAACCAATTAGGATAATACATATAGCATGATAATGGATTTATATGCATGCCAAGCATTATTAACACAGTTTTAATTTTTTTTATGTATCAACATTATATTATATAGTACATAGTGTTTTCAACAAATCTTTTATGTGGTTTTTTAAAGTAAAATAGACATAAAGAATTAAAATTTATTTCTGCAAAAATTTAGGGGTGTAGTACTAATTTGTATGTTGTTCTAAACAAGTTAAAAAAAAATCTTTAAATTAAAAACTTAGATTAAATATTTCATATTTTTCATCATTGACAAAAGGAATACATTTCTT
The DNA here is from genome assembly GCA_035578905.1 of Stictocephala bisonia. Taxonomy (NCBI): domain Eukaryota; kingdom Metazoa; phylum Arthropoda; class Insecta; order Hemiptera; family Membracidae; genus Stictocephala; species Stictocephala bisonia. The sequence goes on along the minus strand of JAQJVL010000691.1, from coordinate 330,271 downwards.
TGAAATTTCCTTTTAGAACTATTATATTAGGACTATTTATATTACTAATTTTGTTTAAATTACATTATTCAAACCATAGTATGACTATATATTATTATACCTATATTTCAGTGTTTTCGCCTATTTTAATACAATCTTCATCTTAATTACAAATTAAATAAAACTACCCCACGATTAACCTGTTATCAACTAAGAACCAAATTTTGTAGTAAAATGAAATATTCCTAAAATCGGCTCCCACCATCTCCCCAGGAGATGAGAAGATCTCAAGTACCTCCAAAACTGACTGTTTAAATCCACCTTTATAACTAATTTTCATTAATGAAAAGGTATTATTATTATTAAGGCTATTAATTGCAGATATAAATGCTTTGAACATGTAATTAGTCATCCAAAATGCCAAAGAGAATATTAGCTAAGTGGTTATGCAACTGTGAATCATTTCATCAGATTAGTGTGTGTGTATAGTTATGGTGGATAGATTATGAGATAGTGCGCACAATACATCTCCTACAAGTACAGAAGACTGCAACTATAAGTATAGTATAAGCGAGAAATGAAATCTTCATATATACTTATAGTAAGTTTATCTTAATAAATAATTAATACAGCAGGTTTTTCATAACCCACAAAAACGTTAATGTTTATTTTTAAGATAGAAACACTAGAAATTCCCAACAAATAACAATGATAAAACAAATAAAGTTTGGAAATTTTTAAAAGAAACCTTTGATCAGTCCTAAATTAGATACTAAATAATTTTATTAGAATTAGTATCTATTAGAAATAATAATTTTATTAGAAAAAAATACACTGCTTGGTTTGAAATTGAGTCTTACATGACTTCTAAGCAGTTGATGAACTAAGATTTATATTTTTACTTATAACATAAATTGTACTGATATTTTAACCCTGCAGAGGTCGCTTAAATTTTCAAACGCCGTCTCTCGCTCAAGGAGTTTTCCTCCGGGTTTTAAATAAAAGCACGAAATGTACTCTAAATAATTTTATTGTGTAAAATAAACATATAATATAATAATAAAATAGTTTTCACGCTTTATCCCAGCAAAAAATTGTGGAGTTACTATAACAACTTAAGGAATATAACTATTGTGAATTATACAAAACATGTTTTAAATGTTTGACTAAAAATCTCATATTTTTTAAGTAATAGTTATTTAGAATATTATATAAATAGAAACAATTGTAGTGGAGTAAATAAAAAAAGCTTGTAATACAACTACAACTAGGTCTACGTTCATTTACACACTGTTCGTCCCTTTCCAGACTCGCAATAAGTCTAGCCAGCCTTTTTTCCTCCTCTTCCATTTTCAAAAAAAAAAAAATCTAAAATATAAAGCAACTGTACATATTAATTATATAAAAAACCAAATAAAAAACAATCGCACACGGACCCTTCCTCCGTGTTCACAAAACACAAAATAACGCTCACGGAGGTTTCCTCAAGGTATCGATCGACGTAAAATAACGCTCACGGAGGAATCATCCAGCACCTCAGAGCATCGCTTAACAAACTGACCTTGGTTGGTGAAAGCGGGGGGAGGGGGGGTCAAATGCTTGTGGAGAGAGGGGCTGACAGCTACACAAAGAGACAGCGCTGCCAACCCCAAGATAAATATTTCAGACAGCAACAAAAATTGACCTGGAGGATTCCTCCGCTTAGCGTCCGCTTGAAGGTTAATGGAAAAAATTTTATGTTTATTGATATTCTCAAAAATATTTATGGTTACATATTATTAAAAATGTAGTTATCTACATAGATAGTTTCAGTTGAGTAAAAGATAATGATATTGATTAGCTTGGCAATTAATTGCATTGTGGCGGACTAGTATTCAAAGCTATATATCTTAAAGGATTTCAATTATTTTGCAGATTGTTTAATAACTTACAAGAGATGAAACCAAGGAATTTGTTTTCAAGTTACTGATAAGCTTAACTATGTAATATTTCAAACGAGGTGGGTGTTTTCAATTAGAGTTTTTCTTAGAAAACACTGTAATTGAAATGTTCAAAAAAATATTTCAGAACATGAACTACAAACAAAACTAATCATTACTTAAGTTATTTAGTTTTTAAACTTTAATAAAACAGTGAGCTCCAGAGGGTAAGTAATAGAGATTTAGATAATGGAATAATGGAAACCTTAAAAAAAACACTTTGTTACCTTAGATCAATTCTTTAGATGTTAGCTTATTTATTATTATTTATTTTACTTGTCCTTCACACACCTTATATATCATAATATATTGCATGCTATTCTCTAAGTTTTGGTTTAAGTAATACAGTCCTAAAATATTGAACTTAAAATCATCACTTTCATTCATGCGCCATAATATTTCATAAACACTTATACAGTGATTTAACAAAGAATATCAATATTAAAAATATTTACTTTAGACTACTTACTTAAAAATTGTATAATTATAGGTTAGGTTAAAGGGCACTAGGCCAGGAATTAGTATATTGGAGAGATATGACATCAGCAAACTTACCTTAGAAGACAAGTTCACTAACACCAGAGTAGTAGTAACATACACAAAATAAACACATAATCACACAAATTTTCAATGCCACTGGCACTTTCTTCAGGTCAGTAGAGAGAGAGAGAGAGAGAGAGACCCTTTGAAAACATATGAATGACAAAGACATGATTGCAAAGTCCAAAATCCTGATAAACCTGTCTTTGCCCATACTCTTCTCCATAACCTAAATTTTGATCAGTGTTACACCACTAAAGTAATGAGATCCCTTCCTTCCCATGCCAATAGTTCCCAACTCCGAAGGATGGAATTAACACACCAATGGATAACAAAATCCCATGACCCACCTAATCTGAAAATAAGATAGACCACTTCCCCTCAACCCCTTCCCCATCAGCAAACTTCATATATATACCAACTGAAAAAAACTACATCAATAACTGAGTGTTGATCTATGGATGTACAACCCCCACCACAGCCACTTACCCAGCAATAGTGGAAGCCATGTCAGTCTCTCTCTCTATCTATACTCACCTGAAGAAAGTGCCAGTGGCACTGAAAATTTGTGTGATTATGTGTTTCTTTTGTGTATGTTACTACTACTCTGGTGTTAGTGAACTTATGTTCTAAGGAAGTTTGCTGATGTCCTATCTCTCCAATATACAAATTGTATAATTAGACAGTATAAATCATAAACAATGAATCTTGGAAAATAAAAAGCTGCTAGTGTGAAATGCATAATTTCCTGCCAGGCCAGGAAGTGGGCTGCTCCCACAGTTAAGTGATCCTCCCACCCACACATACATATGAAATGGTGTGACCTTCCTACCCATCAAGACACATATAAAGGTGTTATTCTTCCACCGACCCATACACACACAGTGACCATACATATATAAAGGCCATTTTAACATCATAATGCTGGTAAAATTTGATCAATATACCACACATCTGGTTTAAAAGCCAACTTCACTTTTGTTCCAGTTGACATTTGTGGCTACAGGGAGTGCTTGTATGCCTGGGAGCTGGAAATATGGTTCCAACTATGAAGAATATGAATCTTTCGGCATTCCGGGAGGAATGAGGACTAGCTCTGGTATCGGCATAGGTCCAGGAATTATTGGTCTGGGTAGCTTGGGTATCCTACTCAGTGTTCTTTTCGCCAACCGCCACCCCAATATTGTACACTACCATCACCACCACTACTACCAGGAGAAACCTGGAGGTGGTCACGAGTACAAGTATAGTAGTCACACCCCTGGAGGTGGACCTTATAAACAAGGACCTGCCGGTAATCCCAATACCAATGGATACTCTAATTTTTTTAGACATATGTTTTTCAAATAAACTGTTTTCGATATATTGAATTTTTCCTTTTTTTACCACTTCATCTCAATAAATTATTACGAAAACCTTATCTGATATGTATTTAAATAAAATATTTAAAATTGTTTTGGAAGAACAATTCATATTTTATCTAGAATTTAACAGTTCAGTTGAATAATTTCTGTACTTAAATTATTCAACTAAGTACACAAATTGGTAGAATATTCCATCATAGGAAAATATATTGTTGGACTTCAGCATTGAGTGTCCAGGGTTCGAATCTTAAAATATTTTAATGCAAACATATAGCATGTGGTATATCGTATTAAAGGTATTAACGCTCTGAGTATTTTGGAGTAATCAGATTTGAGTTTTACTTATCCGTTTCAAAATGGCGACCAAAAATATGTTAAAAATAGCAATTTTTTTGTTTTTTGCTAAATGCACAGCTTAATCTTAATATGTAATCCAAAAATAGTTCTGGATTTCTAAGAAAATTCTCTTTAAAATGATACCCAATATGGCTCAACTTTACAATATTCTATCCATTTTGTAAATTTTTTTATTTTGACAATTTTGAAAACACCAAGAGTCAAAAATCTTAAATAGGAAGACCAGGCTTGTTGCATATCAAATAAAAGAGCATAAAAACTTTTATATTCAAACAATAGGTCTATCTTGAATAATAACAACATTGTGGCTAAAAACCTTTATATTTGTTGTTACGATCTGGTTTAACTAAGCAAGCATTTTTAAACAGAATTTTCTTAGAAATTCAGAACTGTTTTTGGATTTCATATTAAGATTAAGGTGTGCATTTAGCAATAAAAAAAATTTGCTATTTTTTACATACTTTTGGCCGCCATTTTGAAACGGATAAGTAAAACTCAAATCTGATTACATAAAAATACTCAGGGTGTTAATACCTTTAATATGATATGCCACATGCTATATGTTTGAATTAAAACATTTTAAGGTTCCAACCTTGGAAACCTCAATGCTTAAGTCTAACAATGATGAAAATATTTTTATTTGATTCTACACATATGGTTTTGGGGAGAAAACTTTAGAGCAATGTTCTTGGTCAAATGGATCGCCCGCAATGCATTTGAGACACCTTTCGTGAGACAACCTCTATATATTTTAATATACAGTTTATATATTATGTCTGGAAACACCTAAATATATTCTTTATTCGTCAAAATATAAATTCAAAACTTTTTACAATCATAATAGGAATTGGGTACCTACTATTTTGAACATTTTTACTCATGTCATACTGTTGGGGGACGTCCTGTCAAGAGTATCTTCAATTTTCTTTATGGAAGCCTATACCTTGTGATATATAATTTTAAATGTTATAATAAACTGAACTGAATACTATAAACTGCATCTTTAAGGAATGATTCTATAAGAAAATAGAGTACTTTGAATATTGAAAGTTGGTGATGTTCAATCATTTTATTTTATCTTGGTTCTTGCCATAGGTTGTCCAAAATAAACGTGACGACCATAAACAAGTGTCCTACGTGTCTAAGCAAACTGATCCTCCCACCTACCCATGCACGTACGCTGGTAAAAGATCGCTCATTCAATCATACACGTAAGGTGGTATTGGCCCGCCCACTCACCCTTAATCGTACGGTGGTATGGGCCCACCCACCCACCCTTACATGTACGGTGGTATGGGAAATTTTACTGTACATTTCCTAACATTTTTAAAAAGGTTTAATTGATATAAAACTGAATTTTTATTTTGAGCTTGTTTTATTAATGCAATTTTTGTGCGTTTTATTATAAAAAAAGTGTGAAAATAATGATTTATTTAATTAATATTTTATAAAATTGAAAATTAATTTATGATAATATAAAGGGCTTAACACTAACCTTTTAGCACCATTTGGTGACAAAGTAAATGTTTGAACTGTCTCTCTTCTTCTGTTTGACAATGAAGTTAAAATGAAATTGTTTAGCAACACAAATTTTCAATATTCAAAGTGCTCTATTTTATGATATAGTGATTCCTTAGAGATGTGGTTTGTGGCATTCAATTCAGTTTACAATAGGCTTTAAAGTGATGTATCACAAGGTATAGGCTTCTATAAAGAAAATTGAAGATACCCTCGACAGGACGTCCCCGTTAGTATGACATAATTAAACAATGTTCAAAAAAGTAGGTGCCAAATCACTATCAGGATTGTAAAAAGTTTCAAATTTATATTTTGATGAATAAAGAATATATTTAGGTGTTTCCAGACATAATAAACACCCTGTATATTGAAAAATTATGTAAATGTAGCAAGTCAAATGATAGAGCGAACAACGAATCATAAGGCGATTATACAACTTCATGTACAATGGTTTTACATCTGCCACTTTACCACATCACACAAAAAAAAATTAAAACCCATATTCTTTAGCCCCTGAGCTGTTTATAACATTAAAATAAAAATAAAATATTTAAATTTTTATTATTACCTTCGTCAACCAGCTCACAAATACGTAATTTATTTGTGAGCTGGTTGACGAATGTAATAATAAAAATTTAAATATTTTATTTTTATTTTAACAAAGAAAAATAAATATCCTGGAATCAAAATATTTTGATATTATGTAACCTCAATTAATTACAAACCTAAAAATGTCTAGCTGATGAAAATTATCTGGCCGAAAAATAAAAAAACTTTTTCTTGCATTTGAATTTTGTTGTTAGTTTGTTACTTATTAAAAAAATTATTAAAAGTAAACTGTTGGTTATAGCAACATTATTTTACTATATTGCACATTATAAAACTGTTAATTAAACACATGCTTGTTTTCAAAGTTTTATTTGCCCTCCAAATGGCTCAGTTCTTGATGCACACAAAGCATTTAATTTAATCTGTGAGACATTAGAAGATCTGGCCTCCCAAGATGGTAGTTTGGTTTGAACTGCCTCTATGGTACGGCTTGCCGAAGCCTACTCTATTCGTAGCCACTTACTCTGTGGCTTTACTGTATTGCAACGATAACCTTGTTTGAAAATTAATAGAAAATATAGTAGTAAAGTTGATAAATTATCAGATCATTAAATTTAATAGCTTAAGCAAAATCAGAAGGAAAAATATTAGATCATCTGAAAGTTTATCGTTCTTCTGGCATAGGCCTAAATTTTAGAGTAGGGCAGACTGTAACTTTGAGCCGTCAATGAAAGGCAATTAAAAATTATACAATTAAATGGTAAAAATAAAACATCTATATTAATTATTGTTTCGTTTATTGTCACATAGAACAAGACAGCTGTTGGTCATAATCATGCCAGTATCACAGATGGGGCCTATTTAGAAAATGGAAGACAAAACTACAATAAGAAAAATCATCTTAAATACTATATTTAAATATTAATACTAGAGAATGTATATTCTATAAACAATTTAATAAATATATACTATCAAAATATAATGTTTGATACCGGAGAATATTATTTAAAACTGCAAAATACATTTTTACAATTAGAAATATAATAGCATCTGTAGAGGTCTAATATGGAATTATTTGCGATGTTGAATATGTTAATATTATTTCATTGTACTATATACTGTATACATATAATTGGATTGGCTAATGTTGTCTATTATTTGATGATCGAGTAGTTAATGATAAGTTATCATATAATTTTTAGTCTTATAAAAACTATTTCTATAATATTGCCTGACTCCCTTTTAAAACCTTGTAAATAAATTCAAAACTATCCACTTTCCTAATCACTCTAAGATGGAAATGAAACTAATGTTCTTATATTTTTATATGCTATTTTATAACATTATAATTGGTACTTATTATAAAAAATCAATAAAAAATGTAAAAGAAAATACAGTAGGTGAAGTGTGAAGTTAAACAACCTAGTACACTCTTAACAAATTTAAAAAAATTATAAACAATGTAAAACATATGCTTTAATTAAAATTTAAATAACTACATTCATGTGATTTTATTATGAAACTGCTATAGCAATATACAAAATACAGAAAAAGTCTAATATCTAAAATAAGTCTAAGTTTAAAAACACAAGCCAAATTACATAACTATTAAACGTTTATCTGCTACATTAGTTGATAGTATTTTTCAAGTAGAAAGTTAAATAAATAAATAAATTTTTTAAAGAAGTTGTATTTGAGCAGATGTGAATTATTCAAAGATGATACATTTTTATTTTATTTTAGTTTTCACTTAATTGCTTCGTAGTTGAAGCTCTAGTTCCTTATGCTATTGTACTTTTAATAAATGGCCCTTCTAAGGATTAGTTGATCTTCATCAGTAACACAGACTACACTCATTCATTTACACTCATTCACAACCCAAATTAGCCAAATCCAAGTTTATTATATTTGGAGTCTTTAATAATAAAAAAGTTACAATCGTACTATAGTTGCAGTAACAGTTTCAAAATAAATCACCCAAAATCTGGCAATGCTCTTAATTCTCGCGCTGGCAGTCGTAATCTACTACTCATTTTCGGCTCGTGTGCAGGGCTGTATTTACAGGAGGGCTTGACAGGCTATAGCCCAAAGTGGCATATTTTAAAAAGTGGCAATTTTTAACGAGAACTTTTCGGTGGCGATCTTAAAAAAATTAAGAATTTTAAAGATTTTCTAATATTTATTTCCCTCCTTTAATGGGTACATCGTCCGTTCATGGCAAAATGCTGTGCATTAACATAGTAAAAATAAAATTAATTAAAATAGAAAAAACTTTCCTCAAAATTTAAATTCAAAATATAAATTTCTATGCAACGTGTATGCATAAGAGTGTTGCCACCAGCGCTTCAGGCGTTGTCAAGCAAATCAACTGAACCATCACACTCACAGAATCACAGGAAGTGTTTTGTGTTTTTTCCTGTTGTTGTATTGTGTACCCTTGTGCAAAATGATGGTTTAGAATATATTTATTTATTAGATTGGAACGTTCTAAAGGTGGCAAAATCAAAATAGCCTGTAGGCGGCAAAATCGTAAGTCAGGCCCTGCCCGTGTGTACTGGTAGTGTCGTATTTCACCACTCATATTACATTGCATGTTTATTACGTAATTTTATGAACACACAACTAATAATTTGGACTCAACATTATACCGTTTTATTCGGCAAGTTACACGTGTTCTTTTCGTATGTTCACTTCATATACAAAGTTTTTTGTTCTTATTTATTGGCCTTTGCAAACCAAAGGTCACTTGTGAATTGTGAAAAAGTAAATTGAGTAAAAATTTATAAATTTCCATTTTTACAATCAATTTACAGAAATAAGCTCTTTTCAGTTAGCATTTTTAAACAAAATGTTGCACATTTTGTACATCGGATTTCGATATTGATCATTTTTAGTGTTTGCTACATGGTCACTAATTAGACAATTGTTTTTCAGAAAATAGGAATTCTAACTTCAAACTACAAAAACATGTTTTTCTAAATAATTTAAATTTTTTTTTGCTTTTATCTGGTAGAACATAAATGTTTGAATACAGTGATATATATATATATATATATATATATATATATATATATATATATATATATATATATATATATATATATATATAATACATTATATTCTGATCAAATCCTGATTTTATAGTAATTTTCAAACAAACGTTTGCTCAAACTGTAAGAATGGCCTGCCAGTCAAGGCAATTTTATTGTCAGTGCGAGGGTTCAGTTAAATTATATATAATATATACTATACAATTAAAACATTTTTTGACTAATACTCAGCAAAGAGTACAAAACCATTTATCATTATCAACATATTCACAATTTACCTCGTAATAATTGTAGGTAGCGTTTTTTAAATAATGTTATTACCTTTTTATTCTATCATAAAATAATTTACTCACCAATTTGAAAGAAACACAAAGATTATTGAAATGTTAGCCAAATGATTAGGTCATGGCATTCTTGATCTTAAAAATGTTTATCAAAAATAATATATATTCTATCTTTGTATATTAAAATGATTATCGATTTCAGTGAACCATGTTTACCACACTCAGACCAAAGGAATTTACAAAACAATGAACACCTCAAACATGAATTACTGATACTGATCACCATAATGTATTATGTATTTTTCATGCACTTATAAACTTATGATTATTTACTTCTTTATAGCTTATATTAGAGATCAAGTAAGTATTTACTATGTTGGTCTGGGCTTGTTCAATTATTTTTCTTTTTGAAGTTTGCGACAAAAGTTCAATGAATTATGGAACAAAATATTTTGGAAAACAATCATATTTTTAACTTATATAATCAAAAGGGCTTATTTAAAATGATACAGTGATTCTTAAACATGCAACAAATTTACAGTAAATAATGTTTATATTTACAAAAATATTATATTTACAAAATATTACTTATGTCTAACTAAATAATACACCAACCTTGATAATCTGTACTAATTCTTGATGCCGAGCCAAGTTTAAATAAAATCATTGATCAACTATGATGACTTTATCAAGTTCACTTTTGATAGTATCACACTGTCTGAACAACCAGGATGACTGAAATAGAGTTTTGTTTATAAAGTATTAGGGAGAACCCCTGCACGCTTCGCGTGCCAACTCTCTCTGTCTCTCTGGCTACGCTCAGGGGAAAAGCTCGCTCTGCAGCCTCACCTGGGAAATCTGCCTTTAACTCTTTTGTGCAACTGGGTCTGCAGCCTTGCCGAGACACTTTCCTATAGGCCCTATTGTTGAACTCGGCCTGCGACCTCGCCAACACACTTTGGGATCTCGGCCTGCAGCCTCGCCGGGACAGTTGGCCTGTACAGCACTGAATTTTGGTTTTTGTGGCAGTGGAGCCCTTAAACATATTCTTTTCTAAAATCTGATGGTATACTAGGAATTGAGAGAAAAATGTCTTTAACCTGATACCCCCTTGGGTGTGTTAGTTTAACATTACTCATTTTTGGATTTTGGGGCTTGTTTTTGATTTTCGTGGGACAGAGCCCATAAACGATGTCTCTTCTAAAATATGACGGTATATTCTGATTTAGGTGATAAAAACCTGTATTATGATACCTCACTTGGCCATTTTATTTTAGTACTATGCTATTTTAGTGTTTGAATAAATTCTTTTGTTTTAGGAGCATATTCCCCATAATATTGTCCCTTTTCCAATTCTGATAGTATATTCGGATTCAGGATACAAATACCTTTAATTTGATACTTCACTTGAGTGAGTAACTTCAGTATTGAAAAATGTTACAGTTTAAAAAATGGTAGTTTTTGGGCTCTTGAAACCCAACATTTTTTAGTTTTTAGGCTGAAATTTAGATATAAGGTACACATTTTTTACACAAGCACACCTCTGTAACGTTTTGAAAATTGTACTTTAGATCTTTCTGAGATAGGTCATAAAATCTACATTTTTGTGATTTTCCCATTAAGAAATAAATTGGGTCCATTTTACAGCCTAAAAAGATCGCCATCTTGTTAACAAAAAAAAAGTAAATTTTTGTGAATTTTCCTGGAGGTTACAGACTAAGAGCTTCAATTCAAATATAGACATGATGGGGATAGGTTGTGGGTAGTGCCTCGACATTTAGTATCAGTGAGTGAGTCAGTGAATCAGTGAGTGTCAACATCAAGCTTTACAGTACATAGATATTCACAGGTCTTGTTTTTGCTGTTTGAATATACAAAGTGGGTTCTGAAAATTGGGAATTGCACTTGAGTTTTAATAGCTAGTGTAATCTATTGCCTAGGTTAATATTAATCAAAAGGTCTTGTATGAGATCACAAGAGACCTCAATAAGAGCTAGGGAGAAAATGATGAAAAATGAGTCGTACGATTGAATCCCAAAACCAAGTAGCCATTTTGAAATGAGTCTGTCTTTAACAGACCCATATTTTTATTTATATTTTAGTCAACACTGACAATCTATTGAAGTTAGTAATATATATATAGTAATTACGGTCTTTTGCTAGCCTAGAGGTTAGCACTGTTGTCCCTCAAAAACGTATGAAAATAATGTTAAAAATGCCCTGGCGTAGACAGTACAATACAAAATCAATATTAATAATTTGGTAATTTTTTAATATTATTTTACCTAATGCATTTATGATTTTTTTTAAGGCAGCTATTTAAGATTTATTTCAAAACACATAGTATACAGTAGCCTATTTACTGTCCCAGCTGTTTACTACCTTACCACTAGGTTTGCTAGCATCGCTTGGTTGCAAGTAAAACGGCTAAGCTTCGCTACTGTTTATTTATATATATAGTTACAAAACACATAAAAAGTTACTCTCAGAATTTGCTATTCAGACTTTGAAATAAGTATTTTCCATCATGTAAATGATTCAGTGATAGTTTGTTTCATGATCTAAAAAACGTATAATCTGGATGTTTCAATATACGTATTCTATGTACTAATCACAGATGTTATCTCATCATATTTTATATAAAGTAAAAAGTACATCTATGAGTGTTCATATAGTTTAGCTCGCAAAGTTTTTATTCCTTAAAACAGAAAAAGAACTTCACTGAAGAAATGAAAAATAAATGAAATATGAAATATATATAACATTCCTTTCAGATTTAGAATTGTTTACTTAAATCATTGAAATTCCATCTCTAAAATGTAAAAAAACTACAAATATGCTGCTCCTCATGAAAAAAAAATGTATTACAGCAGTTGATTAAAACAAAAGAAATCAGTTTCTCCATTAAAAAAATATATACCAATTTTTAATAATAGGGAAGTGCTACAGTTTTACATTTTAATCACAAGCTGTCAATACAAAAGTCGTTGCTTAGTTAAGACATTATTGAAGTGACTTTGCTATCCGTTTATAGACTGAGATCAAATGCTGAGGTTCGTAATTGAGTGTAATGATTTTGCTAACTGTACAACACGATACACATAAGTGTTAATGGACATAGGTTGAATGCTAAGGTTTACAAAAGAGCAAACTTAATGTCTGCAGGTGGACATTAGAGTAAGTTTAAATCATCACAGAAGGAATAAGATGCGATGAAAAGTGGTGGGGATTAGGAACAGATGTAACTTTGGTGCAACTTTTTAAACAGACTCAATACCTATGGGTCTGTTTTAACAGTTATAGCCACATAAATGTGTTGTTGAGATGAGTTTGTATTGTCACAACTTTACATCCTTATAACTAATTCTTAAACTTTAAAATTACATGTTGTGTCATTAGCAGCAACATTATATGTTTGTTCAACAGTGAGCATGATAAGTTGTAAACTTAACAATTTACATAAAAATTCAATATTATAAAAATAAATATTGTCCTATCAAACTGTAATGAATTTACTTATGTTGGCAGTATGTTTTGAACTGGTATAACATATTGAATAAACGATTGCCCCATTGGTCGGCCTTCGCCCCACTCTCTCTCTCTCTCCCCAGCTCTCTTCCCGACACACCAATGTCAATCCCGGTCTGCTGGTCTGTTCCATCATTATGTATCCAGTCTAATCCTTTTACCTCGTGGTCAGCCAATTCGGCAGATTGAACTATATAATGCGTTTTATTCCAAACTAACCTTCACCATTATGTTGGCGATAACGTCGACAACATAACACGAACCACAATTGAAAAAAATATATACATAAGCATGAAAATATTTAAAACCCTCACAATGATCTTATTGCTTAGTACATCACAGTAATGACAAATTGTTGGACAATATATTATGCAGTAGGTAGTTATTTAACACAGAATAATACTTTATGAGGATACAATATTTATATATTATGTAACAAATAAATGATTCTCTATGAGTTCAATTAGACTGTATGCTAGAGAATAAATTATGCTATACAGTACAGTAAAACTTTGATAGTTTGACACTTTGTGGGCTACAGGAGTGTCAAGGTATCAAAATGTTGATCTATCAATGTAAAGTAAACAGAAAAGAAAAAACTATTTTTAATTGGTAATTGTTATGTAGTTTTTTTTCTGTAACAATGTATGTTCTACTGAATTGGCATGGAGGTACAATATTTAGTTTATGAAATACAAACAGTCCAGTACTTATGTTCAATTATATACTGTCCAAATAATTGGTAATTCTTTAATGCTATTCACTTTTATATTTTTATTTCATTGATCTGCACCGGACTGAAACGTGCACAGCCTGCCACTAACATTAATTTTACTACGTATAGTGTGATAACAAAATTATACTAAATAAATAAAAATACATCTCGAATAGATGAGAATTACACTTGTGTATCAGCAAACAGTCCTAGTCTGTACAAGTATCGACGATCACCAGGGGCAGTGGAGGAGAGAACTGTCATGGCACAGGTGGCTGCTGGTTTTTTGCATGGGCTGCCTGCCGCCGTAGGTCAGAACGTATGAGTGCTGTTAGCCCAGTGCCAAGCACTAGTGCACAGCACAATAGCACATTGACCCACAGGTCCCCCTTAGCCTCGTACACCCAGCTAGATGCCGAGGTGAAGAGCATACCAAACACTTGGGCTCCTGCATTGAGCAGGCCAGCGGAGGTCCCCTCAGGCTCAGGATATGTCAGCTCCGCACCCAACTCAAAACCAACAGGTAAATAGCCAGTCATGAAAAACCTGAAAACACAAATGATTGTTATTTCTGATAAATGCGAAGCTTTGCAAATGTTTTCTTTTAGATTATTGCAAATAAAATTACATTACCCTCCAATCCTACAGTAGTCATGGGCCTCCTACCCACCCAGGCAAGTACAGTGATATTAACTTACCTACCCACCTAACTTGTATGGTGGTATTAATCCAACAATACAGGTATGTTGATATTGGGTGTATTAATGTATTAATTAATAACAAGTTTTTATTTTTTTTCAGTACGATAGTAATCTGGATTCATTAACCCTTTGCACTGGGGGGGGGGGGCTCTTTATGAAATTTCCCTTGGGTTTGTATGGCCACTGTGAGTGGCCACAGGCATTTCTGTGATAGCTTGTCATTTTTGTTGTTGTAAATGTCCTCCAAAACCTCAAGGTCACTGTGAGTGGCCACTGTGAAAATCGGCGAACACACACACAGCGACTATCAGTGGTCATGATACAGTTCTGCGTTTAGTATTTCTTTATTTAATATTATTCCTCTGTAAGGTCATGTGAACTATTGAGAAACTTTGCAAACAAGCGTCTGACAGTTTCCCGCTTTTTTTAGGCAGTTATAGGTTCCACAGATCTAACCTCTCTGCTTCAGTACTCGCCAGTCACCAATTGCTAGAAAGAGAACAAAATAAATTTGTAAGATATGTACTTCACAACATGGTCTGTATATTGGGCAGTGTTTTGAACAATATCACACTGAAAAAAAATTGAAACCCTGAAGAACCTCTATGTTTCTATTTCATTTTAAAAGAACATTTTATTTTCCAATATTATTAACTTTTGTAACAATATTTATGTAACGAACAAATATTTGTTTCATTCATCATAAACTATAATTAATTGTGGTACAACATAGTTTTAACTTACAATAAAAACAAGGTTATGTAGTTTACATGGGTTTTTAATTTTTAAATCCCCATTTTTCCATTTCAGCAGAATGTCAACAAAACAATTCCGATCCAGTGAGAACTGGCAGACGACATGGCTGATGCTTAGCGTACGACGGTGGCGCGGCCACACACAGGATAATTTGGGAGAACAGTTCGAAAAGCAACTAATACGAGTTGTCTAGGAGTGGGGACTGGCCACTGCCGGTGGCCTTTCGAGTGCTAAGGATTAACTTAGAACCACAATTAGCTGCATACAGTGCATTAGAACTAGTAAACACTACTTCCCAAAAATACAGTAAAGAACTTGTGTTATGACACACTTTTCTGTCCTGTTTTTTTCTTACCGGTATGTATTTTGTATTTGTTTATTACTATCTGGGCATTTCTATTAAGATTTAAACATAAATTATGTGAGCTTTTGACTAATTCATATATTATGAATGAGGAAACATTCATACTTCACTAAAAACTGAAAAATTTTAAATTTATTGTTGATATTATCTATTTAAATATTGAGACTATTTCAAGAATAAAGATTTTTGACTTTGAATCACCTGAAAAACTGAACTTCATTAAGATTTTTTTGTTTAATTATAGAAACGTATTATTATTGTGATGAATATATAACAGTGTTTCTTTAAACCTTATATTCAGGTTGATTAGTATCTTGGAAAGCGATAATATTTTTTGACTTCTCTACATTGCAATTTATGTATTTCTCATAAATTCAGTAAAAACAAAAAACATCTTTATTCATTCTGTACAATTGTATATCAAATGGCGAAATTAATTCATATATATTTAATGGATTATGCTTTTTTAATTGATATATTCTGTATCTTGCACGCTACACTTCACAAATATTTATATATCAAATAACTTTCAATTCATAAACAACACAAGTAAAAGTAAAGTAAAGAATGTCTTTACAAAGATGGTAGAATTGAAGCCTTCTCTCTTACACTTAATCTCCTACTGTCAAACCAGCACGTTAGCTGCCATTAAGTACGCTCCCTGATAAATGTAGAGAAACAAGAGCGTTGCATATTTCTTATTATATCAGCTTGTTTAACAATTTTGAACATTCCTATCCAATAAAGATATGCAGATTAGAGATTTTTCCTTCACTTTGTCAGACTTATACTTTAGTCCATGGGGTTGACGGGTTGTAAATGGCAGTGCTAGCTTGGACACCTCTGGATTATTGGATGAATGCTATGTATGTGAGTTGCATTTCTTGTTTAACATTTTATTTTATTTCTTTTGGTTTATTTCAATATTACAAAAGTTTTAGCAGGATATTTTTCATTTTAATAACATATATTTTTTAGTTCATTTTAAAATCTATTTATTTTTATTTATTCTTAAGACGCCGATCATTCAGATTTGGGTGAATATGAATTTCGAATGAGTGTAGATGCCTCATCTACTATTACATGTGTCATTATTACAAACTAAGGCCGACTACTCCTTAGAAAGTGTCATTAATTAATAGCCCAATAACAAATGAACAGCCGGTGGTTATAAGCTTACCCCTTTCAAAATTTGTTTTGACTCTGATTGGGATCATATTGAGGACCATTAGATTATAAAGCTGGACTTTAACTATACAGACTTTCTATCAGATTAATGGGAGAGAGGACATCTGTCGATTATAGTGGCACAATGCAGTAACCAAGCTACTTGGCGATAAAGTGTTGTGAAGACTGTAGGTGAGAGGTTCTCTTAATAGGCTTCTGACACAATGTCCGCTCAATGGCAACGTGGGCACTGCTAGAGAAATTTTGGGTTCTGTGTTGAGTGGTTTCAGATGATGTGTAGGGAAGTGAAATGAGTATCAGGTTTTTCAGTTAGCTGAATATCAGACTAATACTATGTGGTTTGAATTCCACATAAAGCTGTTGGTCCCCTGTTGCTTTGGATGTTGGGCTGTTAATAAATGGCTCGTTCTGAGAAACAGTCGTCCTTAGATAACTACACTCATAATACTTATTCACCTCTCATATACTACAATATTTCTACAGTCAGCGTCATAATAATGAATAAGAAGGTATAATTTGCCTATTTAAAGTCATTTTGATTTGAAATAATTTGCCGTACAATATCTTTTTAGATGGCTCCAAACAGATAAATCCTTTTTTAATCAGTCTAGAAGTTCAAGGCTAGAACCTACAGTAAGTGTACATAAAACAAATTGGGCTTTGCTTAAGAATACCCTTGCAGAATGGCAATGGCAAAATACCCTGGCAGAATGGCTATGGCAAAATACCCTGGCAGAATGGCAATGGCGAAATAATCTTCATGAGATAAGATGAGCACAGACTCGTGTATTTTTATCACTAATAAATATGAGCCATAAATCTATTTTATAGCAACACTTTACCCAAGGAAAGTAGCAGTGGCATATACAACACTGATGTAACCACAGCTGAGAGTGAAGGTGTATATGACCATGCCGACCAAGGAGAAGAAATATAATGCTAGTGTTGTTTCTCTGAAAAAAAAAGAAACTTCAGTAAGCTAAAACAACAAATTAATATGGATAAAACTCAAGATAATTATGCACTTTCTTGCCACCTTTGAAAATACTATTTCATGTTAAAAAAGTGGTGAAAAATGAGTTTATATCTCTTGAGGAGTTTTATTTCATCCCCAGAAAACTTGTTTTTTACCAAAAAATAAAAAAACTAGTTTTTATCTAATAATGAAAAAACTAACTTTTTTAAACATTGTTATTTTTCGACAAATTTTTTTTCATTTCTCATTTTTTATGCTGAACACAAATATATAACTGGTTTTGTAGTAAAATTATTTTTTCAGCTCGAAAAATGCATTTTTTACCGACATGACCAAACATAACCTAACTTATCCTAACTGTCTATTTTCTCAACAAAAATTCGTAATTTGTGTTAAATTCGAGCGTTTGGCCTCCGTGACAGCCTGCCGGCCGTCACTCCGGCGGGAATATAGGTGAATTCGGTTTTTGCGATTAATAGTTGTTGTATATAATGATCGTGTAATGGCCGCTAATCGTGATCCGCCGCGATAGTAGTTTTTCCGTTATTTCTCGAGAAATATTTGTAATAGACCAAAATAGGTTTCAAAATTGTATTCAGCGCAAAAAAACACATCAAAATTTTAAAAAATATGATTAAAATACCATTTAAATTAATGGAAATATGACAAAAATACTAAAAGTTGTGACATTGGCTATTTCAAATTTTTCGGTAAAATATGTTATTTCCGTGGAATAAAAAGCATATCTCGTGAAAATACAGCCAATTCTAGACCCATTTCAAGCAAAATGTTCCAAATTTGTTTGGTGGCAAGAAACTGCATAACAACAATAGTTAGTAAAAAAACTGGAACAGCTTTTATTTTCTGAGGAGCTACTTGATTTGCAGGTTTGAACATGAATTTCATCTAAACTTACATTTAAATTCATAAATCATTTTAAAAAATTCTTATAAATTCCAATAAAATAATTTATTTTGTGAGGCCTTTCTTCACCTACAATCGTCACACATCAACTAAATTCTAATTTAAAAAAAAACATTTGTTTACAAAATATAATAATCTAAATATTTTAAACATATGGTAGGTTTAAAAAAATAACTAAATGTAAAGTTTGTATATATAAATATGAATATATAGTAATTTTCAGTTAAAGTATACTATAAAAACGGAGAAATTTGAATTTATATAGTATATAAATTACTATATACTATAAAAGTAATACAGTTGTTATATTAGACAAAACTGATTACAACAACAGAGTTAATTGTATGATTGAAGAAGGTCCATATGTTATGTATAACAAACGCCCAATTAACAAATTCAACTCAAATGTTTTCACAACACTTCGAGGCTGTAAAAATACTCTCAATAAAGATATAATTAAAAAATGAACAGTCTCAAACCCAAAAATTCCTAGATTATACTGTCTTTCAAAAATACACAAATCAGGAAATAAAATGAGACCTATTGTTTCTGGTATTGATTCACCTACATACTTAATTTCTAAATTCCTTGTTCAAAAACTAAAATCATTTAATCAATATGATTCTTTTTCTGTTAAAGATAGATATGATTGTATTGCTCAAATCAAAAATATTAAAATCGAAGAAGATGACTATATTATTTCATTTTATGTATTTTCTCTCTACCCTAATGTCCCAATAAAAGAATCTCTTGAAATTACCAAAACTTGGTTAACATCTCAAAATTTAACAAATCAAGAAAACACAGAATACATGTTATTAATAACTTTATGTATGTCGCAGAATACCTTCCAATTTGAAAATAAGTATTACAATCAAACAGAAGGAACAGCAATGAGCAACCCACTTTCATGTTGCATTTATATATTTATATATTTATATATTATGCAAATATATTTCTTAGTTTGTTTGAAATAAATGCAAAAAGAAATATGCATTTTTTCCCTCAAATATGGCTTACATATGTGTATGATGTTTTTGCAGTTTTTAAAAGAAACAAGACCTCCCAAAATTTATTATCAAACTTAATTCATTCTACAACACTCTAAAATTTACATTTGAAACAGAACTAAATTTATCAATTCCATATCTTGATTTACTTTTAACACGAAACTTAAAAACTGGAATTATTAACTTTGACATTTATAAAAAACACAACTCAGAATTATAGATTTATTATGAATAGTTCATTTCATCCACCATTTCAAAAACAAGCTGTCTTTAACTCATTAATTCATAGACTTCTCAACACACCATCATCAAATGAAAATTATCAAAAAGAAATTTTAAAGATAAAAGAACTAGCTCAATTTAATGAATACCCAACTAAATTAATTGACAGTATCATTCAAAAGAAGACAATATCGATGCATAAAAATAAAAGAACAACTCTTATAACACCAATTAATCCTAAACAAAAATCTATTTGGAAATCTGTTTGTTACAATGAATATTCTAAGAAAACAAAGAAGATATTCTAAAAACATAATATAAATTTATCGTTCAGAACAAGTCATCAAATAAAAAACCTATTGGAAAACCCAAAATCAAAAATAAATGAAGAAGATAAATCTGAAATATATAAAATTAATTGTGATCGTTGTGATATGGTTGTGAAAAATATTTAATTGTTCACTTTGGTCGAACAAAAAGAAAAATTAAAACAAGATTCAAAGAACACACAGCAAATTTTAAGTATGGACAATGTGAAAAATCAGCAATGGCCAAACATGCACTAGAAAAAGGCATAACTTTTCAAAATTTGGAGTTCTAAAACAAGTTAACAAAAATTAATTATTAGATGCGTCAGAAACAAATTTAATACACTAATTGTAAATAATGAACCTCCTCCCATTCAAAATTCTCCGTTTATATAGTATAGTTTAACTGAAAATTACTATGTATTCATATTTATATATACAAACTTTACATTTAATTATTTTTTTAAATCTACCATATGTTTAAAATATTTATATTATTATATTTTGTAAACAAATGTTTTTTTAAATTAGAATTTAGTTGATGTCTGACGATGCCTACATTGTAGGCAAAAGGCCTTACAAAATAAATCATTTTATTGGAATTTATGAGATTTTTTAAAAATGATTTACAATTTCCAATAAAGAACTCAAAGAAGAAATGGATTTAAATTCATGTTTAAGTATATAGTACATACAAAATATGAGGTCATAGCTAATTGAAAATTATGTTTATACAACTGAATGTTTAGTTTGTGATGTTTGCCTTAATTAATTCATGTTACAATATGCAAATCAAGTAGAGACCTTGTTAACTGGCTCTCTAAATAAACAAAATGGAATAAATCTCCTTAAATACTTGAAAGCTAAATTGCAAATATTTATTTTATAATTGTTTAAATTCATACAATAAATTATTAATATTATTATTGTTCAATTTTTGTGAAATATATTGATTTAAAACTAAACATTGCATTATCAATTCTTTAACACGTTCACTGCGGGTGGCCCAGTCCTGGGCCAACCACTATACCCATAAAAAAATGGTCAGTGTGAGTTGAGGATCAGTTCTGAACAGAAGGTTATGTTGTTTTTGTGTCGTTTGGGTGCCTCTAATGTTACGTTTAGCGTAGTTTCAATACCTGATATATGTAAAGGATTTTTTTCTTTTGTTAATTATATTAGGCGTTTTTTTGTGTTAATGATATAGTATGTTTTTTCTGCATGGGGGCTGGTTTTATCGATATTGATCCTGCAGTGAACGTGTTAAGGATTACATTTCCTTATTTGGATTCATGGCAGTAGTGGTATAGTGCCAGTATAGTCCATGTTCTAATAGATAACATTTTTACAAAACAGGCTGAAAAATATAAAACAGTCATGTGGTTGAAATTTTTTGTTTTCATGCTGTTCAACAAACATTGTTTAGCTGTTATTATTTTCCCTTATTCCGATGAGAAGAAGATATCAATAGATCTTTCTAGAGTGCTCTCATGATTAACATCAACAGGGTTCTGAAGAAGAAGAGAAATCAAGATCTGTAGTGCAGCATAAGCACTGCTGATACAGCATCAAATGAGCCTTTTTCTTCAAGCTTAGTGGGCACCCTCTTGATGTAGTTCAAGAAAGGCACCCTGCATTACTGCCTGGAACGGTGGGTTTTTAGGCCAAAGTCCTATACACTAGGATTTAATTTTGAACTGTGAGTTATGTGTATACCGGATTTTCTCTAAACAAAAACTCTTTAAGTCTCTTAACTAGTTAGTTACATGTCTTAAACTTAAGACCTAAAGTTAGGTAAAGTTATTTTACCTAAAAAGTTTGTTGGTGCTCTTTCACTTTTGACATAGCGTGTCCATAACATTATCTAGTTGCCCTATAACATAGCTACAGTAAGAATGATTGAAATTAAACTTAACGTAGCTATATCATATGGCTGAAATAGATTTAAATGTTATATCAGTTCTGTTTATTTGTATGTATTTTGTGATAAAGCATTACTTATAGTTAATAAACTATTTATAACAACAATATTTCTGGACTGGCTTACAAAATTCTAAAACTATGCTATAAATTTACCTAGCACTAAATATAAGTGCACCAAATATTACCTAAAAATACACTGGGAAACAAACTTAACCATATTCTAAGAAGAATGGTCAATATGTTTTAAACCATTTAGACAGCCCCAACTGTTTGTCACTTTTTAATAAAATAGAAAAATCCTCTCCAAAACGTGACTCCATAATCTATCTCTTTTGATGAAAGCAGTCTTAGAGGATTCTCTGCAGCAACAGACCATTCACTTTTGAGCTCCTTAATTTATCTGCTCCACCACTCTTCCTTACTAACAAGAACTTGCTTGTGATTCCTCCAAAATCATTTCAACATAAATGCCAATGCTGCATTACCCAGAACATTATTCATACGCCTTAAAACCCATCTATGACTAGCTCTTTCATAACCACCTTTCTATCAATACTAAAGCATAAAATTAGTACCGTAACATATCTTCCACATCATTCCAATAGCCCCCAACTTACAGAAATTTAATGCATCACAAAATACAGTGACATTCTCAATTTCAATATTTTTTTTCTTTCACTTTTCCAAATTCAAACAAATATGTTCACTTGAAGCCTCTTGCTAGCCTAGTGGTTAGCACTCCTGCTTGCAATACGGTTAAAATCACGGAAAGTTCACTTAAATTTGTCATAAGGGTTTGGACCGTTGTCCCTCAATGCATGAATATAATGTTAAAAATACCACTGGCATAGCAAGTAAAATAAAATAAAAATAGAATATGAGATTGCCTTTGATTCCTCCACTGACCATCACAAACTTTAATACATGTAGGTTGTAGCCTATATGAAACATCCATGGTATCCTATCTACCTCTTTACATAGTGGGCCAACCACTGTAACAAACAAGTGAAATTTCACAAAACGCAAGCTTATTACAATATAAGTTTACGGGGAAATTCCCTCTGGTCTGAGGATTTATTCAGTAAACGGGATTTACTGAGATTGATGATATTTTTATGTATCTCTCATAAAAAGATGCATGCATCTTTTTATTTATATTGTAATCAATTTGTGTTATGTGAGAATTAACTTGTTTCCAATTTATGTCTATTTGCAATACTCTAAACTATAAATTATTCAAGTAAATATTATTAAATAAATAACTATGTTTTTGCAAAACATTTTAAAATCGATACTTCTGGATACTTAATGTTAATGAAAACTATTAATCCTATAGTAGATAAACTTACTTAAACTTGTGTGTTTTGTCAAGAATGATACCACAACAGACTGACCCCAGCATTCCGGCTACCACTATCAATAGGCCAATCCTTCCAATCTCTTGTTCCATGCCCTGAAACAGTCACCATAATAAGTGCTCAGGGCTGTCCATGGAGAGATCCATGGTGCAAGTTGCCCCATCAGTAAGTTTTATTGGGGGGTTTCTAAACTTGGGGAGTGATTTTGTCTTTATCTAAACTTGGAATGCCTGTTTATCCTCAGATAAACCCAGCACAAGATACTGGAGGAATGAGGAATATCACAAGATCCTGCAGTGACTCATCCTTTCCATATGGTCTTGAAAATATGGAATCCCCCTAGACCATATTATCACGGGATTAAAGTTTTGTTTGCACTTGTCAATACAATAATCAGTCAGCAATTGTGGGATGGGCTCTTTTCAGTCATTTCTCTTTCGTTTGATTCAGATTAGTGTTGGTTAATGGTGTTTAACGTGAGGGCCACCAAAGAGCATCCATAATAGTAGTGGCAGTTAAACAAATTACAATTAAATTGAGGAAGATTGTGACCAACTGTGGCCCAACAATGCCTATAATACTCCTGGAAAGGCTTCAACTTGTTTATATTATGTACAAGTTAATAGTCTTCTGACTTTGGCTAAGTACACTACTGTATGTATACATCAATTACTGATGTCTCAGACTCTTGCAGATGTCCATTTTCAAACTAGATGGTCGAATGTTTGCTCAACTGAATTTGAACAAGTGTTGTGTAGGCATAAATATTAACTTTGAAAATGGATGTCGGTAAAAGGTCCAAAATATTGTAATATATTTAGCCAATTAACAGTTAAACCTATCTGTCGGCAACATGTATGTTCGTACTGTAAAAAATACCACGAATTTAATTAATTATCAATAAAATATCTGATGTAGCAAGTAGGATATAAAGAAGAACTTACTGGAAAGTAGCCAATGACTATTTGGTTGAGTAAGGTTGATATTGCATAAAAAACTCCAACGTTGATACCATAAGTCACCAAAAGGGTCATATACCCTGGGTTGGTGACCAGGTGTTTGATGGAGGTAGAGAATGGCACGTGTGCAGCGTTGCGTTGTACAGCTTGAGCCGGACTTGGTGGCACTTCAGGGGAACCCTGGAAGACTGCAAGTACTTCAGGACTTTTACAATAACTGAATTTTTAAAGATAGACTAGTCATAGAATAACTCTAATCTATGACAAAAATTCCTAAACAAAATTGCTGTAACTAACATAGTAATTTCTTGCTTACTGTCCATGCAGAAATTATGTGTACCCGAGTTTCAAGGTTGTTTACTAAAAAAAGTAAGAAGCCTATGAAAAATCTAATCACAACATTGTTTTCTGCATTTTATTGTATCATATGAAATATGTATTTTTAAATTTTACTCAGATTTAATAATTTTACTTTCTCCCATCTGCGTTCCCATAGAGAAAGTATTGTGATCATAAAAAAAATGTTTTTACAAGTTGGTCTAAAAACCCAAAAAAGTGGTTTTATTGAAAAAAACTCGGCCCTGCGGGCCTCGCCAGGGGGCAAGCCCCCTGGACCCCCGGATCTTTTTGCTTAGAGCCTACGGCTAAAATTCAAGAAACATGGAACATGCTTTAGCTGCGCTTTTTCTGTTTGCTGGCTCCTTTTTAATAATTTCTGCAAATGTATTTCTCCGAAAACAACGAATTTTAGATTTCATGTAAGGAATTACAAAAAATATAAACATATCTTAAAAATATAAATATATCTTTACTTTTTAAATTTTATTGTTCCGTTTTGATCGGTTTACACTCACCATTTTCGTTGGGTAGTGATTTTTCGGCAGCTTTACGCGCTTTATATTCCTTTTGACGTTGAGCACCAGTTTTGGGTTTCTTTGGTTCAGTTATTATTTCGGAGGTTGCGTTTCCGAATCCAGATGTAGATCTATCAGTAGAATGGCGAGTACATACACCTGACGATGTCGAAGGAGGGCAATCTGATCCAGGACACAACATCACCGGTGGACGGCTGGAGGTAGACTGATATGTAAATGAGGACTGGATTCTCTAATTAGGACCTAATTTTGTATATTTTTAACAAGAGTTGTCATGGAAACTAAAGATGTACTTTGATCAACGCTTGCAAATAAAATCATTATTGAAGTCAACACTGATATGTCATTGTGTTTTCATGGTTACGCGTCACCCTCCCGCGTAACGTTTTCAGACAGTTAGGTCAAGACTAAAGCATGTTCCATGCTAAAAAAATTGTTTAATGTCTGTCCATATATATGTCTTTGTGTGTGTGCACTTAGCTGGAGACCAAACTGATGGACCAATTTTTAAGAAACTTGGTACGTAGGTAGTTAATATCTCCAGACTATTTTTTTCACTTTTTTAAATTTTAGTTTTATTTTATTTTTATACGCAAAAACCATGCCACAAGGATTTTTTTCAAAAACAGCTATAACAATTTTGATTACATTTTCAGGGAAGATGTTAATTATAATTTAAAATAGTTTAGTAAAAACTGCATGTCTCTAACTTGACAACTTTTTTAGTTATGGCAAAAAAACATATTTGGGAATCAAACTGATAATTTCCAAAGTTTTGATTTTTTTAATATTTAATTTTGGGGAAAGTTTGTGCTAATCCTTTGGAACTATTTATTTATCCTTGTTGGAACAAAAAAAGTACCCGTATTTTAACTAGTTTCCACTGTGCATCAACCTTCCACTTTTATTACTAAAAAACCCTTCCTTATAGGTAAGGTATTAGGTGTTGGCCTGCCAAGTGACCAAGGAACTAGTGGAGTAGCTAAGGGGTATTAGGTGTTGGCTTGCCAAGTGATCAAGGAACTAGTGGAGTAGCTAAGGGGTATTAGGTGTTGGCTTGCCAAGTGATCAAGGAACTAGTGGAGTAGCTAAGGGGTATTAGGTGTTGGCTTGCCAAGTGATCAGTGAACTAGAGGCCAATAGGTAAGAGGTAAAGGTGTTGGTTTGTCAAGTGGTTAGTTATCTAGTGGAGTGGCAGTAGGTAAGTGCTATTAGGTTTTGGCTTGCCAAGTGATCAGTGAACTAGAGGTCAATAGATCTTGTCAAGTGGTTAGTGAACTAGGTACCAGCAGTAGGTAGGGGACTAAGGCTTTTACTTGCTAGGAGGTCAGTGTACTAGTGGATTAAAAGTACGTAATGGGTAAAGGCATTGTGTTGCCAAGAGGTCGACATGGGTCCCATTCCTCGTTGATATACTCTCAATGGTTCTAGAACTAAGCTAAGCTGTTGGTCCTACGTTGACACTAAGAGAGGACTTTTCAGTTCAAAATTCTCCTGAGTAAGGATGTTCTTTTCTTAACATTATTCTTTAACTTTATATTTGGGGGCAAGGTATGTAGAATATGAGAATAAACTATAAGATCAATGAGTTGTAAAATGTTGTTTCCAAAGAAAATTAATGACAAATAAAGTAAAAATACAGTTAAAACATGTTTAGGCATCTGGTGGGTGGGAACCAGTATAATAAGTTTATTGAAAATTGTTCTTCAAGTGCCCTCAAATAACAACTAGTTACAAAGATATACTCACAAATCAAAATAACCCCCAGCAGGACTGAGGTGAAAATTGCAATGGAATAGAACAGAGAAGATAAACCAGCTGCAATCTGGCCCATGTCTTCACTGTTCTTTACTAATATTGGTGGTAAAAGAAAGCCCAATGCCACACCGAGCTGAAAAGAAATAAAGTTACTAGACTCAATTATGTCATAAACAATTAAATTATATACTTTAGTAATAGAATATATTTAACAAGCCTCCGCGCTACATAATAAAAAGAATCATAGAATTTTATTTCACTAAATCACTTCAATTAAAAAATACATGAAATATTTTGTTGAGTAAAAATCATTTTACCTATTTTTCACCAGTTTTTCTTATATAGAAAGTATAAAATGACATCTATATTCATTAATTTTTTATGTGTACCAATTTCAGAAAATGTTAGTTGTACAAAAAAGTTTTATATTTTCGCTCAGTATGATTGACATTTAAATTAAGTAGTCAAAAACGTAATATTTAATTTTTTAGTGGAAAAGTTTATTTGTGAAAATAACTACCTTTATCTTCCTATGTTGTAAATTACACTTCAAAATCAGAAATGATTAAAGGAAAGACAGCATGGACATGAAAATGAACCAATATTTTCGTTGATTCTAATTCCAGTTATATGTTATATGAAAATATAAAATATGTTTATAATATTTTGGATGGAAAAGAACATTATTCTATAAGGTGGTTTATGTAAACTTTTACAAGTTGAACCAAAAATTCAATTCCTAATTTATTGCTACCTTAATAAAAAGTACGCCTTTTGGCTATAACATCTTTAAAATCTTTATGGATAGGCTTCCAGGATTGTCAATACAGTATTCCTAGCAAAATATTGGTCTTTGGGTTCGACCGCGTCAATATGCCATGTAAATTAGGCAATATTTCTTGTATATAGCCCATTGACATGGTCACACCTCGAAGTATAGACCAAGATTTTGTTAACATCTTAAAAAGTTCATTCTTTAGTGGGACTCCCTCTCGGTCTCGCCCTTATTCATTCCTCAAATTTTCCCAGTGATCATTGACACTGACTTTTGGTGTATCAATTCTTCAAACGTCAAATGATATAACGCCCCACCTGACCTCATTTCAATGGTCTGTAAGACTACTTTTTGTCGTCTTATTTATAAATATTACATTCCAATTTAAAGAGTACCATTTTTAGAATAGTCAAATGGGAGACCTCCATGAAAAAATGGTTAATGGTTGTTCATTTATCTATGCAATCGTGTGGCAGACAGCCACACGACGAAAAGAGTAACTATCACTTGCGCATGCGTGAAGCTGGGGGAAGGTACCGCAGGGAGAAGACAGTACCGCCACGGTTAGGAGTCACCCTTGGCAGACTCGGACAGATGAGTAGCCACTTAGAATAAGATTTGGGGCAATCATTATTGAATGTTTACATCAGGCTAAATAATCGGAATGGGGGGAAGTAGAATCGCGGGTTAGTGTCAATTAGGAACACCATTTAATGTAGACTAACAATGAGAGGGCACGAGGGGATCGCAGCCAATCACATTGTTGCACCATTAATAATTAAATTAACCTTTTTTTCAAATATATAAATTTAGAGCTGATCAAAGCTGGTTGTGATTTTTGGGAACCGGACGAATAGCACTCACGCGGCCAACGTTTCGACTTAAACCACGCGCTTCTAAGTTGAGCGGGAACCGGGCTGAATTAATCTTACAAATTACCACACGGCCTCTGATTAAATGACTCCATTTATCCGTTAACGGCCCAATAGCCAGGATTTCCCATTAAATTGGTTCCAGCCCACACGATTCCCCTCACAGGGCGCAGTGGAAGTGTGCTGGGCCCCATAACCCAGAGGTCCGTGGATCGAACCACGCTCTGCCACCAATTTGTGAGGGGAATCGTGTGGGCTGGTACCAATTTAATGGGGAATCCCGGCTATTGGGC
Organism: Stictocephala bisonia; assembly: GCA_035578905.1. Taxonomy (NCBI): domain Eukaryota; kingdom Metazoa; phylum Arthropoda; class Insecta; order Hemiptera; family Membracidae; genus Stictocephala; species Stictocephala bisonia. Next base: position 301,146 of record JAQJVL010000691.1, on the reverse strand, counting down.
CGTTAATGGATAAATGGTGTCATTTAATCAGAGGCCGTGTGGTAATTTATAAGTTTAATACAGCCCGGTTCCCGCTCAACTTAGAAGCGCGTGGGTTAAGTCGAAACGTTGGCCGCGTGAGTGCTATTCGTCCGATTCCCAAAAATCACAACCAGCTTTGATCAGCTCTAAATTTATATATTTCAAAAAAAGGTTAATTTAATTATTAATTGTGCAACAGCGTGATTGGCTGCGATCCCCTCGTGCCCTCTCATTGTTAGTCTACATTAAATGGTGTTCCTAATTGACACTATCCCGCGATTCTACTCCCCCCCCATTCCGATTATTTAGCCTGATGTAAACATTTAATAATGATTGCCCCAAATCTTATTCTAAGTGGCTACTCATCTGTCCGGGTCTGACAAGGGTGACTCCTAACCGTGGCGGTGCCTTCTTCTCCCTGCGGCCACGACGACTGTGTGTTATATCGTGTTTATTTTTATGTTCGTTATTGTAATGAATGCACATCTACTCGTATAAGAAGCGAAAAGAGTTACGGAGATAAGCGGATTTCCTTTAGCATACAAAACGAGCTTAGAGCGGCTGCCGATACGTAGCGCTGGCTGTCTGCCGTTTTCTATCTCTCTCATGGTCATGGCAATTTGTAATCTTCTCTCTCTCTCTTACTAGGTTGCCGCGCAACAAGCTCGACCTAGCGGACAAGATAGCAAAATCAGGAAAAAAGTAGGCCGTCTGACTTTTTAACATTGGCTCTTCGCTTTTTATAGATGTTTATTTATTGTTTATTGTGTGATGACAAATATAACTGGGTTGTCAATGCAATATTTAATTGAATGTAACGGGCCTGTTTGGTTTAAAGAGCGAAATGAGAAAATTTAAAGAAAAGTACGTGAAAAACAGACATGTATTCACATAAGATTATTTTTGAAGTTATACTTCTTTGCGCCCGTTAGACACTTTGGGATGGGATGTTGGTCGAGAAACCGCGTCACGCTGAAAAGTAAGAACAAATTTTTAAGAACTATCGATTAATCGATTGTTAATCGAAGAAATTTAATCGAAGAAATTACTGATAATGATAATATAGGTGTATAATATAATAATGAAGTCACGTATAATATATTGAAGATAAATATATTGAATAATATTGAAAAATGTCTTATATTTCATTTATATATCCTGTCTGTTTGTGTGCGTGAGTGGGTGTATGAGAATGGCCAAAGAAGTATAACTTCCACCGTGTGGTCCGACGCACACCCAATTTTTTTAATATTTAAAGGATAAAGATCCAGATGATTATTGGAACTATTGCAGAATGTCGAATAGAAAATTTGATTTCCTGTAAAAAGATGTTATCCATTGGTTGGCAAAAAATTTATCATAATACAAACATGAGAGCAGCAATTACTCTCGAACTATTTCTTTTATATGCTACATGCCTTGTTAATTTACTGAAATAATCTCAAGCCATACCTTATTGTTTTATTTCTAGTTTTTCATATATGTAATTTTAACTTTTCCTCAAATTGACACCCATACTACTATCCGTAACAAAAGTTTGGAGACTCGAGTTTGGATGCTTACAAAAATTAAACTAACAAAGCTATGGTAATGGAACCTGTACCAATATTTTTATTGTGCGTTGATAGGTGTCAACCAAAAAGTGTTTTAATTATTTTTTTCATATTTATACTTCGTACCAAACGAAAAAGGTACACGATTTTTCACTAATGCCAAACAAATCTTGACTTATGATAATCGCTGACTAAATGCCCATCGCTGTGATAACCTTTTACAGCCCATTATGTATATTGTAGCGATTTTTATTTGATAGCAAAGCGATGTTCACTGAAGCGAGAACGCCGTTCACAGCGAGGCGCTCGGTCCTGTTGTTGTCGAGTAAGCATCTCCCAGAGTTCAGCCTTGCCTCCCAGAGAACATTTTTCCGAGCAAGAAATTGTAATTATATTATTAGAGGAATATAACCATTTTTAAACTTGCTATTGGAGGTTCACAGCCCTCATGAGAAAAAGTGATGGGAAATGGTATAAAAATATTGAAAACCAAAAATATTACATTATCTTTTCTTATACGAACCTGGATGACGGCTGGACTGGCAGCGACTTGGCAACACCGCAGTCCCGCCGAACACGTTACTCACGGCTCAGTGCACATCGCTTCGCTATCAAATAAAAATCGCTACAAAATACACGATGGGCTGTAAAAGGTTAACAAAGTATGTAGTGAAATATGTAAAATTAGCTTATTACAACAATGTCAAGTTCAACCTCGTCAGATCAGCCATTGCTTAGAAAAAGTTGTTTTATAGAATCTACAAGAACTTTTTTTCTAATGAAAGAAAATTTTTGAAACTTTAATATATTATTTTTAATGCCATAACCAATCATGTATTAAATTTTCATCAAGATATATGAACAGGTATTTAGTCAGCGATTTTCAAAAGTCAAGATTTGTTTGGAATTATTGAAAAATCGTGTACTTTTTTCGTTCGGTACGAAGTATAAATATGAAAAAATAATTAAAACACTTTTTGTTAACACCTATCAACGCACAATAAAACAATAAAAATATTGGTACAGGTTCCATTACCATAGCTTTGTTAGTTTAATTTTTGTATACATCCGAACTCGAGTCTCCAAACTTTTGTTACGGACAGTAGGCCTTTAACTGTCATGCTTCAAAGTTACGAATCACAGAAATTGTAGATAGGAACAAAATTGGTAGTTTACGGAACTAACGTTATTTATTAGCACAGAGAGCAATCGTTCATGGGGGGGGGGGCTTTTGAATCTAAATTAAACGTCCAAACTGCTAAATTTCCCAATGCCCCAATATTTCAGTTATGAAGAGCACAATGTACAGTTAGGCCTAAATAATTCAAATTATTCAACATACAAAAATAAAACAAAAACTTAAGGTACACTACAGTAGGGTAGCAAGTGTATGCTAGTCTTCTCACGAATCCTAACATTTTTTATGCTTCGGAAAATTCGACATACAAATGGCCGAATATTTTAGAAAAAAAACAATGCAACTATTTAGTATTAAAATGTAGTGACTCTAGTGAAATATCATGTGTCACTTAGACACCAAATATAAGGGGGGGGGATAAATAAAGGCCTATGCCTCTCCCTTCTCTTCAAACTCTCAGCCAAATTATCACCCGGCCAAATTATGAACCCGGGCCAAAGTGCCGGAATGTTCAGGAATACTCCCATATTCACAATTGCTTAAGAGTAAATTAATTTATATATTTTTGTCTTTTTTTGGTAAATAAAAGCATTTATTTTAATTATAGTTTAGTTATTTGTTAAGTTTGTAATCAGCGTAGTGATGTCTAACAAAGCTTGCTCCAGTCTTGGGTTTTATAAAGAAATGCAAGAAAAGTCATGTTTACTACTTTCTTCATTTGTAAACTACTTATAATTTTAGAGCTCATAATATTATAATAAAACTTCCTGGTAAATTCGCTAAAAAAAGAAAAAAAATTCTCGAGCGATTTTGATGGTTTTAGTTTAAATTCTAATCCCACTGTATGACTGAATCTTAATAATGTCATGATTTGAAGTAGATAATTATCACAGAGGCTGTATATTGTAAACAAAACTTCAGTATAAATGAATTAGATTAGAAATATTGCTAGATTATAACGAAGTTTAAATGAGCGATTCGCACTGTAGCTCAATCAGCTATGGAGATAGAGGCGCCCTTCAACATAGATATTGGCAAACATAATGTGGGGGGGGGGGGTACTGTTGGATCCTGATTCGCAGAACAGTGAATTCAAATAATTAACAAACTACTCTTACTAACTTTGATGCATTTTAAAATATTTTTAACACATTTTACGCTGACATATAGAATTAAAAAAAAACTTGGATCAGGCATAATTTAAACAAGTAAACGTGGCTACTCTGAGTTTAACTCCACCATTATTATTTTACTAGGGGGCACCCCTGCACGCTTCGCGTGCCAACCCCGTCGTCACTCGCTACGCTCGTGAGGTATGCTCGGCCTGCAGCCTCACCAAGACACTCTGCTACAGTCCCATTTTTGGATCTTGGCATGTCGCCTCGTGAGGAAGATCGATCTACGACCTTAACAGGACTCTTAAGCAGAATTCTATGAACTACAAATAAAAAAAATACCTTTTTAGGAGGCATGTCATAAAAAGTAAACTGCAAAACAAATAATTATTTATTTTTTATTTTCACGTTTCACCACATGTTTTAATTACCGAGGAAAAAAGGTTAACACCAAATACAGATCACCTGATCAAGTAAAAGTAGTGTGTGCTACACTCTCAAGGTGAAATGTAGAACTACAATAAATCAAAACATATACAGTACTGTTGTTGTGAGAACTTCAATCTTCTTATGGCATGTGAAACTACATTAAACCACACAGTCATATGTTTTTTGTAAACAATTCAGATTCTCCATTTGAATAACATGGGATCTTTAGGAGCCCGTGGGGCGGAACCCTGTGGACGGATCTGCATCAAACTTCACAGAAACCATCTCGGGAGTATACAGAACAACATCCTAAAGTTTCATGGCGATCGGTTGGATGGTTTGGCAGCACATAAACTTCAAATATATATATATATATATATATATATATATATATATATATATATATATATATATATACAAACATCCTCTTTTATGAAAGGAATTTTACGAATTCTTCCTTGGCTTAGTTATTTAAAATAACATTTCGCTTTTGGTTTCGGTAATATGCTAGAATTTCCGCTTGTTTATGTTTCAGCGATTCAAAATAGAACAATAATTAATTGATGTGGGTGAACAATTTGAACCAGTGATAACATGTAGTACTAGGGTTATAGATAGGGGGCTCGAATACAGGACATCCTGATAAAGGCTGATATTGACCTTCACCCATCAGTGTGATATGATACATTGTCTCCATTCTATTGTTTCATATTTCAACAATTCTATACCTAGTCTTGCCAGTGTAAACCCAATGAATACACAGCTATGTGTATTCATGGAGGCGTGGAAATAGCGGAGGAAGTGATGAATAGTGAAGAGATAATAGCGTTTGATGACCCCCTATAGCTTAGATAGTAAATTATTCTTCCATTCACACTACAGTCCATTGTTTACGCCTTCACACCTCACACTGGACTACAGGCTCATTCAATCTAGACTACAGGCCATTATCACACATAATAATTACAAGCTCACACCATTTTTATTACATCCCACTATGAGGCCGTCATTCAACCTTCAGTTTACTCCATTTATATCACAGCCCGTTATGAGAATAACTTACACTTTGGCCCACTCCATTCACACTACAGTCCATTGTTTACGCCTTCACACCTCACACTGGACTACAGGCTCATTCAATCTAGACTACACGCCATTATCAGACATAATAATTACAAGCTCCCGCCATTTATATTACATCCCACTATGAGGCCCTCATTCATCCTTCGGCTCACTCCATTCTCACTAGAGTCGAGTATGAGACCAATTCGGACTTTGGCTCACTCCATTCACACTACATCCCACTATGAGGCCCTCATTCATCCTTCGGCTCACTCCATTCTCACTAGAGTATATTGTGAACCATAATTCCCACTTCAACTCACTCCATCCACACTAGAGCCAATTATAACACTATTCCCACTTAGAAACACTATAGATATCACGATTTTTAGGGCGTTTGGTGATTTACAAGTTGTGCTACAGATGTCGGTGCAGAAATTATGTATACACGATTTTGAAGGTTGTTTAGTTGTTGAAGTTGTAAGTAAATAGCATTCCATATGTAATTAGAGCTACATTTGTTCTATCTCTCAACTGTGTTGCAGTATTTAGATCCTAGAATGTAGCCAGTAATCACTTTTAAAAAATGTAAAAATTATTTCATACGGAAAAAAGAAATATACTGTCGGCGCAGAAATTATAAATACCCGAGTTTGAAGGTTGTTTATTAAGAAACTAAGATGCCTATGACAAATGTAATCACACAATTTCTTTACTCGTTTAACTTTCCGCTTTATAATTTGTATTTTTAAATTTTGTTATAGTGTTAATAATTTTTAACCTAATTGGAACATAAAAGTACCGGAATTTGAACTAGTTTTCACTGTGCATCAATTTTACATTTTTATTACTTACAAACCCGTAGATGTATCACTTTTACATTTTAATATGTGGTTGACAGGAATGTTTTATATAGGTTTTTGAAATTTCAGAATTTTAACTTTTGAAGAAAAATAATTCTTATTAATTTCATGACACAACATTATCTTGGCTTCTAATTACCGTAAAATTATTTATTTGATCATGTTGTATACGTATAAAATGTATGGTTACAATACATTTTTATATGTGTAAGTAAAAGCAGTGATTCCAAGTTATTAAATTTACGACCTCTAGAAGACAGGAAAATGTTGTTTCAGGATACTAAAAAGAAAGAATAACTTTTTCTTGAAAAGTAAAAATTGGAAGTTTGTAAAACGCATAGGAAACATTTCTGTCAACCACATATTAAAATATAAAAGTGATAAATTAACGGGTTTGGGAGTAATAAAAGTGAACATCGATGCTCAGTGAAAAATACTTAAAATTTCTGAACTTTTTTGTTCCAACAAGGATGAAAATTATTAAGACTTATAATACAATTTAAAAATACATATTCCATAAAATAGGCTCTTCAATTAAACGAGAAAACAATGGTATGATTGGAGTTTTCATAGGTCTCTTATTTTCTTAGTAAACAATCTTAAAAATCTGGTACTCATAATTTCTGTGCCAAGAGTATATCTCTTTTATCTGAAAGAGTTTTTACAAATTTGTTGGAGTATTTACAGGTTTCATTCTAGGATCTAAATACTGCAAAACAGTTGAGAGATAAAACAAATGCAGATCTATTTACACATGGAACGCTATTTAGTGAAGAGTAAAATAAAACCTCTTAATAACAACTTACTTGATTACCAAAGACGCCGATGGAACAGGCAGAGGAAACTTGGTCCGGCCCAAACCATGTGGCAGCCAGTGGGGCGGGCACGCTGAGGACGAAGGCTTGCGAGAGGGCGACCACAGTATGGCCAATGAAGGTGACGTAGAAGCGGTCTCGGGCGACTGACATAACCTTGATCCAGGATCCTCCACAAGTACCGATGGCTCCGATAGTAATGGCCACCCGTAGACCCTGGGTGATATAGAGAAGTGATAAAGAAACATATCGCTACTCTTGTGACCAATCAATACAGCTAACTGTACTGCAACCTCACAACTCCGTTTCATATCTAATTGTCAAGTTAGGACCTTCAAATTCCTTGCCGTAATGTGGTAAACTACCATGAAAATTCCAAGTGGTAAACTGACTTAAAAAATGTATAACTCTATACGCACAGCATAAAAAGTTTCTCTATGCTATAAACTGCTCCAGGCTACATCATTCATACTCCCTACGACTATGGGTAATTGGATGAATCAGTTATTCCCTTCGTGTATGGGTTGGTGCTTGGATCAATAACTTCCCTTCGTATGGGTTGGTGATTAGTAACTCCTTTCGTGTATGGGTTGGTGGTTGGATCAATACCTCCCTTCGTGTATGGGTTGGTTGTAGATCAATCCCTCCCTAGGTGTATAGGTTAGTGTGTGGATCAATAAATTCCTTCGTGTATGGGTTGGTGATTGGTAACTCCCTTCGTGTATGGGTTGGTGATTGGTAACTCCCTTCGTATATGGGTTGGTGATTAGTAACTCCTTTCGTGTATGGGTTGGTGGTTGGATCAATACCTCCCTTCGCGTATGGGTTGGTGTGTGGGCCAATAAAATCGTACGTATATGGGTTGGTTGGTGGATTAATAAATCCCCATGGGTATGGGTGAAACAATAACTCCCTTCGTGTATGGGTTGGTAGTTCGATCAATAACTTCATACGTATATGGGTTGGTCGTGGATCAATAACTCCCTTTCAGGGGTTAAGTTAAAAGGGTTAAGTGAAAGAAGGGACTTTTTTAGTCCCAACTTCGTCTGGTTAAATAAAGACATTTTTCGTTTCATTTCATTTCTCCCTTCGTGTATGGGTTGGTGATTGGATCAATAACATGCTACGGCTACGTATATGGGTTGGTCGGTGGATTAGTAAATTCCCATGGGTATGGGTGAAACAATAACTCCCTTCGTGTATGGGTTGGTAGTTGGATCAATAACTCCCTTCGCGAATGGGTTGGTCGTGGATAAATAATTCCTTTCGTGAATGGGTTGGTGGTTGGATAAATAACTCCCTGCGTATGGATTGGTTGTGGATCAATACCACCCTAGGTGTATAAGTTAGTGTGTGGGGACAATAACTTCCTTCGTGTATGGGTTGGTGGTTGGATCAATAACATGCTACGGCTACGTATATGGGTTGGTCGGTGGATTAGTAAATTCCCATGGGTATGGGTGAAACAATAACTCCCTTCGTGTAAGGGTTGGTAGTTGGATCAATAACATGCTACGGCTACGTATATGGGTTGGTCGGTGGATTAGTAAATTCCCATGGGTATGGGTGAAACAATAACTCCCTTCGTGTATGGGTTGGTAGTTGGATCAATAACTCCCTTCGCGAATGGGTTGGTCGTGGATAAATAATTCCTTTCATGAATGGGTTGGTGGTTGGATAAATAACTCCCTTCGTGAATGGGTTGGTCGTGGATCAATGACACCCTTCGTGTATGGGTGAGTTAGTGAATCAATCAGTCCATACGTGTATGGGTTGGTCGTGGATCAATGACACCCTTCGTGTATGGGTGAGTTAGTGAATCAATCAGTCCATACGTGTATGGGTTGGTCGTGGATCAATGACACCCTTCGTGTATGGGTTGGTGTTTGGATCAGTAACATCCTACGTGTATAGTTTAGTAGGTGGATCAATAATTCCGCACGTGTATGTGAAAGTGTGTGGATCAATAACTCCCTGCGTGTATGGGTTGTTGGATGGATCAATACTTTCCTTTGTGTATGGGTTGGTGGGTGAATAAATAACTCCCTTCGTGTATGTGTGCGTTGGTGTATCAATAACTCACTACGTTTATGGGTTGGTTGATATATCAATAACTCCCTACGTGTATGTGTGCGTTACCGTATCAATAACTCCCTACTTTTATGGTTGGGTTGATATATTAATAACTCCCTATATGTATGGGTTGGTCGGTGGATCAATAACTCCCAACGTGCATGGGTTGGTCGGTGGATCAATAACTCCTTACGTGTATGGGTTGGTGAGTGTATCAATAACTCCCTACGTATGGGTTGGTGGGTGGATCAATAACTCCCTACGTGTATGTTTTGGTCGGTGGATCAATAACTTCCTACGTGTATGGGTTGGTGGGTGGATGAATGTATGGGTCTTATTCCTACGAAACAGAAACAGGGCAGTTTAAGGAATTACAATATATTCAAAAGATTAAGCACCTTTTTAATTTTATTAAATTTAACGAGTGTTTTCCAATATTGGCTATGTTGAGTGAAACACAATTAATTAGAAAGAGAAAATGCTTTAGTTTATGGCAATTATAGTTATTGTTATATTTGTTAATCATTAATTCATTATGAGAGTCATAAAATGTTGAGTTCTACAAGCAAATTTATACTGTCATTTTAATTTAGGACTCTATTTAGGAGTTAAAATAGGTTAAAATAGAAATTAACTCTATTTTAATTTAGGAGTTATAGAATTTACTATAACTAATTTTCTAATAAATAAATTAATATATCAAAGACATTAACTATCTATTAGATTCGAATGTTCTTAAAATACAAGCTTAGTACGAAAATTTATGGTCAAAGAGGAGCAGTTTAATTAAAATTTGATTATGTACATAAATTGAAGAAAAAACTATGACATATGTATAATACAATCTGATGTGTAATCAACCCCAAGAAAGTTAGCCTGTTAGAAGCTAACTTAGAAATTTTGCACCCTCAATGTCGTTATGATCGGTTAAGTTAACAACATTGCGAAATATTAGTTTATATACTTGTTTTGGTATATAGTATCACATCTCTCTTTTCTTATATAATCTGTTCAGCCAATCATCACTCTGTCTGAGGATGGTCCCAATTGGGGCAACATTCTAAATTACTAGATGTATTATATTTTATGAACATTTTTCTGGGCTAATTTTTTAATGTAATGTAAGGTAACTGTACTCTCATCTCTTTAATTAACTCTTGGCAATGCCATCTTTCAACTAAAACTAACCTTAAGACTGAAATTAATTAACTATTTAACTACCTTACCAACTTATCGATCAACCAGGAAGCCGGGAAGACGAACGGGATGTACGTAAGCATATATATCATCGACGTCCAGTCGACGTAGGAGTTTGGCACGTTGTAGAACTTGGTGATTACGTTGGCGATGATGGAATACTCGATCCACTGCATGGCATTGGACATGGAGTACAGCACGAAAATTGCGAGGATGAACCATCTCTTGGCGTACACTCGGGTCTCTGTGGAATCATGGGTTGGTATCACTGAAGAGTTGTTTACAACCTCGGCGTACCGAGTGGCCATCGCTTATAAATTCACTTAACTCACACACATGCACATTGTACTCTCGCCACTGGTGTGACTGTCGATATTTATAGTGGGATTATTATTATCTAAAATCTCAAGTAGGTATCAAGTACACGGCGTGAGATAACAACGTCTTATCAATGCAATCAGGCTTATTGGATATCATTTCAACTGTTACATAAGTAATAAAGTAATAACTTACATTGTTAAAGTAGTCGAGTGAATCTGTTTCTAATTTATTCATTTTAAAGGACGTTTAGTATCGGAAACTAAAACTGGTAAGTCGTCCACAACGTTCGTAAACAGTCTGTGCGTGTCCTCTGATCAAATGTCAAGTTTCTGACCAGTATTCAGAGGCGTATTTGAAGATTTGCCGCCCCTGGGCTAGAAACAATTTGCCGCCCCCCCACCCAGTGGCGTATTTCACGTTTTGCCGCCTAGGGGATATAGCGGCTATCTGCCCCCCCACCCTTTTTTTGTATCATAGCTAATGTTGCACTAAAATCTTAGTAGGTAGTAGGTATCAACATAAGCTGAACACTATAAGTTAAAACCAATTTATTTTAATCGTGTTATTAATTGAAATGTTAGTGGTGTATTTTAGTTTTCAAATGTTGTAATGTGACTAATTTAGTAGAATTGTTGAAAGAAATAAGAACAATTTACAATAATAAATCAAGTAATATATGAGTTGTAAATATGCAAGCTAAGCTGGAAAGTAAAATTTAGGGGGTAGGGGCGCGAGTTGGCGGCGAACATCAGACATACATACGTCTTCCTCTACTCCTCTTCCCCGGACCCGCCTATCAACAAAAGTACACAACTTCTGCCGCTCTCGCTCTATACTATACATACATTCGTAACACAGTTAGATGACAGACGTAACTTGATAATATTTTGTAAAGAACAGTACTTTGTACTTGACATTGACGCCCTTAATTTTCAAATATTCTCAAAATACCATTACATGCCTGGTAACTTCCAACTCCTTTGCCACCCCCTAAATTCTGCCGCACTGGGCTACAGCCCCTATAGCCCCCCCCCCCTAAATACGCCACTGTCAGTATTTCGTATAAACTGGTAAGTCGTCCACAACGTCCGTAAACAGTCTGTGCGTGTCCTTTGATCAAATGTCAAGTTTCTGTCAGTATTTCGTATAAACTGGTAACGTACTTTAGTTTATTGAATACGGAAATACATTAATTGGTAATTTGAACGTAGTTTATGTGTTTATTAAAAACATTCACAAAACCAGCAATTTCGCAAAGTTGTAACAGCTATTTCATTAGACTCGTATTTAATGTATTTGGCGTTTGCAAGTTAAATTAAAAGAAAGAAGAAAGAACAATCATCATGTATATATATTCTTCACCATTCTGGGTAAATGTATTATGTAAAAAGAGATGAGTGCATATTGAATTTTATAGTTCGACGACAGTCGTTTAGTTAAGTTTCGGTAAGACATATATTATGTATAGGTTTTAATTTTGAAATTTCAATAGTATTTTTGCTGTATTCCAGTGTCAGAAAAATTTTATTAGAAAATTTGTTTTGAAGTTGGTATAGAAATATGTATTAGATCAACCTTAAACCAAAAATGGGATTGCGCGAAACGTTTTAACGTACTTATGGCACATGATAGGACATGTAATATGTCCGTGCACGGAGTGACCTATTTGACAAGTAATCATGTATACTACCATTGTTTTTACACACTCTCATAGATTTCTCAACCAATGTTAAATGTTGTGTCTCAAAATATCAGCTGTTTTTGTGGTCCATTGTGGAGCGCTAGTGTAGTCCCATGTAAATGTAATGCATTTTAAACCAGCTGTAGTAGCAGACCTCACTAACTAACCAAATTACAGACACAAAACAATATTTCTATTTGATGAGATATCTGTAGTAGATGTATATAATCAAGGATATTGGGTATTACACTGTAATAAGGGCTGAATTAAATTGAAGTTAAAAAATAAGAGATTATACAATTAACTGTATATGCAAGAACGTTTAAATCAATTTTTGGTTATGTTTATTTCTCCTTTCAAGATAAATATTCCTCTTTTGTTTTTTACTGATATGTATACTAGAATAGTATTGGCATTATTAAAACGGGTTTATATTTATTAAAATATAGAAAATATTCAAATAAAAGTATAGTAAATTTAATATATTACCACAACATTTGCTTACGTATATAAAAGTAATGTATCGTAACTATAAATTTCATAAGGATTACAACGTGACCAAGTAATTAATTTTACGGCAAAGAAAATGTTGTTTCATGAAATTAATAAGAACTATTTTTATTGAAAATTAAAACTCTAAAATTTATAGAAAAAAATGTTCATGTCAACAACGTATTAAAATATAAATGCGATACAACAAAGGGTCTTTGAGCAATTAAAGTGTAAAATTGATGTACAGTGAAAACTAGTTAATATCTGGTACATTTTTTCCAACTAGGATAAAAATTATTAAAACTTATGATACAATTTTTAAAATGTTATTACCATCCTTAGTAGTAGTAAGCTTATTCGATTGCAGAACTATTGTCCCCAAAACTCGAGAGAAGTACAAAGGGCGGCCCCCACTCGCGGGGAGGCGGCGTGCATGAGGTTTCAAAGCACTGCAGCTATTGTTCTGGCTCTAGATCACTCCCCTTTTGTTACAAAGATGAGCTTCTGGCTCCCAGCGATCCTTTTCATTCTATATCTCTCTTTGTAAACCTATCTTATATTGTTTTGAGTTTTTGGTTTTATCCCTGATAATAATGACGTCGTCTTTTCATAGAAATGAATGAAAAAATTAATTGTGTAAAATATTCTTCGGAGTAAACACACTACAAGTAAGTAGCAAAATTAAAAAACCAGTAAATGCGAAAATGTGACCAAAGTCTCTGGCTTCTTTTTATAAAGTCATATTGTACTAAATGGGTAGATACATGAACTGATGACACTGATAAGATATTTAAATAATAAATAAATCTTTATTTACTAAATCATACAATATACAAACAAAAATATTAACTGTCTAAAATTATTATTACTTAACGCTAAAATATAAATATTCAGAAAAAAATAAAAATATACAAGTACAATACAATTTGGCAAATAATCAGTGCCCCTAGGCCTAGCCCGACCGGGGTTACCATCATTACTTATCTATAAAGAAGAAACGAAGAAAAGCCAACTGTCAAATAAAAACATACAAACTTGGTAATAAATGAAATAAATATAGATGCTACGGTAGCCTATTCTAAAACAATATAGATGAATTCATAAAATAATACAACGTTTTAATCTATTACCTATATGCACATATTGTACACACACAGTCATTGAATATAAACATATTTTGCATACTCAACTAAACACACAACACGTATACAGGGTGTACCAAAAGTCGACGTCCAAACTTCACAGGCTTGTTATATGTATCATTTCCAACAAAAAATGTCCTTTATGTATTTATCGTATTGTTAATAGTTACCAAGCTATTGACTTTTTACATATTTTTCAAAATATGCTTATTGCAACAGAAAAAAATCCTTTTTATTCAAGAAATAATGCACGCAAGGCCATAAAACTTTTACAATATTATTTTAATAAGTATATTTGCATAGTTATACAGTTTTAAGGCATTTTGGGATGTTAAAAACATAAATTTAGTAGTGTTTAAACTTTATTTTTTTAACTTAAAATAAAGTTACTACTACATTCAAACGGTAACTGCAAATCTATTGTTAACCTAAATCGCAATATATTTTAGGTTATGTCAGTAATGAGCAAGTTTAGCTTTAGAATAACAACGTGACCAAGGAATTTAAACAAAATTCAAAACCCCACAATTTCTTTTTAATTGCATTTTGTTTGAGAGAGGAAGGGCTAAAAGATATAACATTGTAATCTTAATTTGCATTAGATATATGAATTAATATTTTGATTTTAATGAAATTAACCATAATTTTTGATGAAAGGAAATACATAAAATTGAGATTTAGCTCTTGCTTCAGGAAGTGATGGAGCAAGAGAGTCGTAGTTGAGTGGAATAGAAGGCTTATTTGTCATAACTCCACCTCTTAAGTAAATTCGTTTTTAATTTTCAAGAAAATATTGCTTCTTACTGAGGTGATTGTAGTCGTTTACAAAGATAAATGAGTATTGTGATATGGAGCTGATGATTAACCAATGACCTTCTAGATATTTGGAAAACGTTGGAAAAAGAAATCTTCCTAAGTATTAATACTAAATGCTCATTACATTGAATTGGACTAATTAACGTACTATGATTGTTTTTATACTGAAGTTACCTAAGAAAGGATTGCATTTATCTTTAACTGTCAGCTGATTCTAAATATATTGTATAGTGTGTGCACGGTACAATTTCAATTTTTAGTTTTAAATAATACAAATTTGAACTCTTTAGAGATATCTATTTGAGATGACCAACACAGTTGTAACGTATTTTAAGGACGTGTTTAAGAATTCAAAAGTGAAGATTTGCAACGAATGTTGGATTAGTATAGATGAACTGTGTAACCTTGTCCTGACTGATATTTCGAATTGACCACCAAAACAACCATTAGAAGTATAATGAGACTAAAATACAAAGTCATGCGAAATTCTGTTAGGAAGTTAGAATTATTAAAACCCGTGTAGATCCAAGGGGGGGGGGGCTGTCTGGCCCAACACTGTTGTTTTTGTGTATAATTTTTCCTAAAGGTAGTGAGAAAATTCCCCAAAAAATTGATATTGTCATGTAATAGCTGTACAACTATTTCCAATGTAAAATTCAAAATGTCCACCTACCTTTGGTTAGGTGTAAGAGAGGACTTTTAAGTCCTAACTTCACCAATTGTGTGTACAATAAATTCATTTTCATTTCATTTCTACGTAGTTTCATATACATCAGTAACAAGTCATGTGGGCCTGACAGACCCCCTCCTTGGTCCTTTGTGTGACCTACTCAATTTCAGTCGTGTTGTTTTTTTATTATTTTTTTTTATTTTGTTGTTTAATTCTGTTTCTTGAGTTGTTTTATACATTATAAACCTATATATTACAGCCTATGAGCTGTTAGGTTTATGATACACACTTTGGCAGCACTGAGCTTGACTTTTGACATTAATTTTTGTTTTCCATCTAAAACGAAGTATATTGTGTGAAATTATTGAAACATTCAAGAAATGAAGTATTTAACCATTTAGGTAAATCTAAAAAAAATCTGTTCCCACTGTCAGAAAATAGTCTGTTGTGCTCACAGCACTGAACAAGTTGTATGCAGCAAGTGCAGCGTGATAGAAACAGACGAATCCGATCAAGATTAAGTGTTTTCAATTTCTGTAATGATGTGTGGATTTTTTGTATTTCACGAGTAAATGTTTTTATTGCTGAATAGTGTGTATTTATATGTATTTGCCCCTTAAAAAAACAGAGTGTCACAGCACAAGTGTAAATGACTGTTGTCATGGTGGGCCTACGAGGTCCCTTGGTCCTCCGCTGGACGGGCAACCCCTTGGTCCTGCTAGGGTTAACTATTCCATGTGTGTGTGTTTAAGAGATATATTGGTTTGCAAATCAGAGAGTACTTTGTGCTTTTGTTCAAGGCAGGAACGTCCACCGACAAGAGGAAGAGACAATCTACGCGTTAAAAAATTCAGAACAAATCTACGAGGAAACTTCCATGTCGAATCGTGTTAAATTTACTAATATTAAGGTGATATTATTGAATTATAGATTGTAGTTTAAACCTATTTAAGACTCTTCTACATCACTTTTTGGTGCCCAAGGCATTTTATGATTTGGAGGAATTTGTGACGAGGCGCTGGGAAGGTTGAATAAAAAATATTAAATTAATGCAGATTTGGAAATAACATTTTACAGTGTGTGAGAATACGTTAACAATTGTTATTAGTTAACTACCGTATGTTTGGATATAACGAATCATAAAGTGATTTCTTATATATGAGACGTCGAAACAACGTTGTTGGTATTTTAAGGCGAATATGAATGGTTATATGAGTGTAGGATGAGTGTAGTCTGGTTACTAACTGAGTTCAACTGTTCCTCAGAAAGGACAATTTATTAGTAGCCCAACAGCCAGGGTAACTAAAGGACCTACAGCTTTACGTGGAATCCGAACCACGTAGCGCTGGTCTGATTTTCAGCTAATTGACAAGCCTGATACTCAGTTATCTCCCCCACACAACATCCCCACAATGATTACCACCCAACCTGGACACCCCACACTTCTCTAGTAGTGTCCACGCCGATAGCAACCATTAAGCTGACGCCATGTCGGTATTAAGAGGACCGAGCATCCAACCTATCGCCTACAATCTCCCAAACACTTTGTCCCCTTGTAGTTGGGTTACAGCACTGCGCCACCAGTGCCGACTTAGATTGAATGGTTAGACTTAGGTCTATTGTCATGCACAAAGATGTATACGGTTATTCACACAATAAAAATTATTCTATTGTATTAATAGTCCAGTGGCCATTGTAGCAGAACAACTTGCCTTTTCTGATTGAATCTCAATTACGTTGTGTTGACTAAGTTATCAAGGGAAGTAGATAACTATAGAACTAACTATCCAGCGTCAACCAGTCAATGATAGCTAAAGTGATAAACAACAGTCTGCAGAGGCTGTCGGCCATGTTGGTTTTAATTCCATTAGAACAATGTTATTTGCGAATCCATATTTTTTCGATATTTATTGACCAAAAGTTGTGTATGAGGTGTCATTTTAAACATTATCACATTTCGCATTGGTTTTGATTTAGATATTTTGATTACATACAAACTGTTTTTGAAAAATTGGTTTTGAAAAATTGCTGAAATAAAAACTTCAAACTGCTTATAATTTTTTCTATAAAACTAATTCGGAATTTGCAAAGCAATTCCAACGCGACATTTCATTCTTGAGCAAATGCAATGTATTATGAAAATCTGTTTAAAAATAACTGTTTGATTTGTATACGCGTGATCGTATGTCCGGTTCGAAAACAACATTGTTCTTATGGGATTAAAACCAACATGGCCGATAGCATCCGACAGCCTCTGCAGACTCTTAAAGTAAGCAATACAACACTGTTGCTGAGTTGCTCGACTTAATAAATGATCATAATAAGCAATACAACACTGTTGCTGAGTTGCTCGACTTAATAAATGATCATAATTCATTTACTAACACAGCAGCCAACGTGTGTGCTGTTTAACATAAGTTCAATAATACCATCGTTAATGTTTACTAATTAAATACATTTAGTATATTTTCCCCTCCAAAAACAATTTCAAAAAATATAGATGGGCAAGAAAGCTCGAATATTTGTTTCCGCACAGAGTTTAAGTAGTAAAGGCCTACAAAACTGTATTTTCCGATATTCTTTAGCTTTTAGAAATGGTTCATAAAACTGAAGTTTGGGTAAAGAATCATAAAAGCAGGAATGCTGCCTCTCAAAATGAAGAATATTACGGTTATAAATGTGATTATTTAATGGTTTCAAACAAAGAAGCAGCTTCCTGGCTCATGCATTGATAAACATTTTGGATTTTGAATAAAAAAGTTCATTTAAGTGTATTACAGCATAAATACGTTAAAATAAAGCTTTAAAATCTCTTCAAACAAGTTTTTATATCATTGGAATTTGCATCATACTTTTTGTGATAAATATGAAAAAAATGATTAGAATAAATATATTTGTGCACTCAGTAATAATAGGATTAGGTAAGATAAGAAATTATCTTAAAAATGAAGAATTTTACTTAACATGATGCTGACAGCTTGTATTACTTTAAACACACAATTATGTATTATTGTATAAGTAGGTTGTTTACTTACCGTAACTAACAATGGTAACTGGTAAATAAATAATTGAATGTAAATTGTTCATACAACATTTACTGCAGATATATTAAACAGTTACTGTCGATCTGCAGAAATTGCGAATAATTACATTTTTGTTTAAACGTACTGACAAAGACGGCACGACTACCGTTAAAAAGATCCTCTCTCACAAAATGCAGACACTAAGAATTCGCCATTCATTACTATGTGATTAATGACAGTCATGAATGCTCTTCTAGTGATTATTAATTACAATTACCATCTTACATTTGGGAAATGTCACCTACTAAACTCCAGAACATCGCTTCGTTCCAGCTCCAGCCGACAGTCTTATTGCTGGAGAAGACTCTTTTAGATGTTGCCTAAAATAACCTATACTACTGCAAGCGGGAACGGATCATTACAATGTAGAGAAGCGTGTCGACTGAAGATTGGGCCAAATTTTGAGGAATTAATTTCGATCAAACAATGAAAATTGTATCATTAACATATGGTCTTAAACTCTTCGTTTAACGTGATTCTGGTCGACTATATTATACAACAATTATACATAAGCATCCTTATATCCTTATACGTGAAGCTGTTTTTTAGTAAACACAGCGCCTCCCTAATTTATTGATCAAACTAAACGGTTGAGATGTTCACAAATTTGCCTCTATTCGTAGTTTGGCAATAAGGTTTTTAATCTTCAATATTTTCACCCTGAAAGGCAAGGGAAACCCTCAAAGTACGTTTTTCGCCTATTAGAATAACATGGGTAGAGATTTAAATGAATCGAAAAGTAACAGCTGTTCAAATATAAATAGTGATCTGCAAAAAGTGTTAACAGCTGTTGGAATTTAAATAATGGTGTTTGTAATATTGAAGAGGTTAGATATGTCATTATCTTAAACCAGGGAAGGTTATAACCTTCTCTGCATGGTTATAACCTTATAAAAACTTATAAGCATGGTTTTATTCACATTTGATTATAGGGCTCCGCTCTATTGGACTTGAAGGTTCAATGGTAATCTAAGGCAGTTATTTTATTTTTTTAATCAATATTCACCTGCTAAACGAAAACAAATGCAATGAACATATTTGAAAATAGGATAATAATATCATTGGGTGTATCTACTGTAGGCTACTAATAAGCAGGAAAAAACACAATTAATGTGAGTGAAATAGTGTAAATACGTTTAATATTGTGATTTTACGTTATACAGTTACTCTTCTATTAACTGTAGTTAAAAGTTGAAGGCTGGGGCCGAAGGCCGAGGTGTAACGAGGGCAGTGATTGACGGGGTTGGCATGCGAAGCGTGCAGGGATGTCCCCCAAGTAATATATATTTTATTTATAGATCTGTACGTCAACAACAGCAAATTGTGTACTTTCAACACTTTCTAAATTATTGTTCACTTGGACCAAAACATTGGCCAATACTGAATGACTTGTTTCTGATGGTACCATAAACTACTTTTCATCGAACAACTTTAAAAAGTTAGTTTTTCATGAATAAGAAACGTTTTGAAAACGCATTGTTCAAGCGTGGAAAGTTGAATTACGCTCAGCTGTATTCGTCACCTTGTATTCGGTGAAAAACATTTATTGTTGAACTGAATCAGGTTTGCCTCATTTATTTAATCCGTACAGTGTAATTGACCCACCCACCCACCCACACAAGTAGAGTGTTATTGAAACACACGTACAGTGTTATTGACCCACCCACACACGTATAGTGTTATTGACCCACCCGCCCACCCACACATGTATAGTGTTATTGATCCACCCACCCACCCATACACATACAGTAGTATTGATAACTACTTCACTACCACTGTACGTGTATGGGTGGGAGGGTGGGTCACTATCACTGTACGCGTATGGGTGGGTGGGTGGGTGGTCACCTTTCCTTTATCCGATAGGCTTATTTTTTCTAATTTTAGCATTGAATTTATTACCAAAATTATATGTTTGTATAGTCAAAGTACAATTAATTAGAAACAGTAGGCTTTATAGTTACTGTAAGCCTACTCTTTTATATTTGGACTGTATTCTTAAATTTCTAAAATTTATTCTCAAATTTCAATGCGAGTCTTAAGGATATCCGTAATTATATATAAAATAAATTCCATGATATGACCAAATCATATTATATTGTGTTCATTTCAAAGAGTTCAAAGAGTGCCCTTTTTACCTAACAAATTAAATATAGTTCTAAAATGTTCATATTTTCGGTATTTTCTGGTCTATAGTTTAATACATAGACGTAACATTGTTAATTACCTCATTTTTTCTTAATAAAATATTTTTATTGCTACAAAGCTATCTTCAGTTTAAACTTATCTCTACATTAAACATAAACTTGAAAAACATTCCATGTATGAAATATCAGAGAACATTTAGTAGTACACAGCTGGTCAGGATTCATTTCCCCCATTAAATGCACCTTAATATAAATAATGGTTCAACCAATAAACATACTTTTATATAATATGTGAAGCAGTTTTTAACGACACAACTTCTCCCTTTTTTGACTAATTCAAACGGTTGAGGAGTCAACAAATTTGCCTTCGTTCGTAGTTGTGCAATAAGGTCTTAAATGCTTCAACATTTTGACCCTGAAGGGTATGAGAAGCGCTGAAAGTACGTTTTTCGACCATAAGAATAACGTGTAAAGAGATTTAAATGAATCGAAAAGAAACAGCTGTTTTATTATATATACTGTATTGTTAAATTACCACGATCAAATAATGAATTTAAAAAAAACCTTAAACAGCTGTTGGAATGCAAGCAATAGTGTTTGTATTATTGAGGAGGTTATCTTTTATAATTTTAAACCATGGAAGGTTGTAATCAAGGTTTCAGCCTTGATTATATACACCTATAATATTCCTAATACAGCCAAAAGGTATTCCATATAATAGGAATATTTGTGCATGTAATTTTCTTAGCTAAACCACAGCTTGTTTAAAAAGCATTACATTTACATGGGACTTCACTAGCGCTCCACAATGGACCAAAATAACAGCTGATATTTGGCGACTCAAAATTCGATTGTAGGGCTCCGCTGGACTTGCAGGTTTCCATGGTAATCTTATGAGGTTATTTTATTTATTTAATTAACTTCAGCGGTTAAACAACAATTATTAGTAGTAACAAGTCACAGGTGGAGGCCGAAGGTCTTGGTGAATCGAGCGTAGCGAGCGACGAAGTTGGCACGCGAAGCGTGTAGCGGTGTCCCCCAGTTTAAAGTGATTAAATTTACGTCCTGCAGAAGTAATGGGAGTGGACATAGATCCAATATACCTCCCAATACACTCAAGCTACGACGTATGGGAGTGGACATAGATTCAATATATCTCCCAATACACTCAAGCTACAACGTATGGGAGTGGACATAGATCCAATTTATCTCCCAATACACTTAAGCTACGATGTATGGGAGTGGACATAGATCCAATATATCTGCCAAGGCACTCAAGCTACGACGTATGGGAGTGCCTTGAAACCAATAAAAAAACTTGAATAATTGCTCATTTAAGTTGTTTTGCTCTACGGTTATTGCTAAAAAAATAAAGCTTCCGGTAAAGTCCCCGTTAAGGTGTTATTTACATCACCAAACGTTTCGCCCACGCTGTGATTTGGCATCTTCAGGTCATTTGTGTTTCTGTGACTGAGGACGCCACATCACAGCGTTGAAGATGACACGTTTGGTGATGTAAATAGCACCTTGAATGGGTTAATTGTTTACATTACTTTTAAGTTTATCAAGTATCTTTGGTGCCCACTAAGAAGAGGGAAGAAGAAAACGTAGGTCTATCTAATTATGAATAAATGTAACCTGTATAAAATTGTTATTTATTACCTTTGCATATCCATTAAATAACTTCAATGATGGTAAATTTAATTCCTTTGTATTACGGTACAAAAAAGTCATTGAACACGAGTACACAATAAATTATCAAAGAAAGAAGGAAATCAGGATATTATAATAGACTGAATCTATGCATTGCTTTGTAAAAAAAATCCAATTTACAGGGAAAAATTAATAAGAAATGCAATGTGTCCTTCTAATTCTTAAAAAATTTTATGCCAGAAACCTTATACTTTAAGGTTTTATAAGAAAAACCTGCGGTATATTTTATTTATATATTAATTTTAATGTATATAATTCAATTATTTTAATTTTAGTTTACCAATTTCTGACTTAGAACTTACATTAATTAAATTGGCTCTTCACAAATTCAAATTATTTTATTAATGTAAAAATAAAGCATTAAACAAAGTGCATGGATATTATTTAAGTTTAATACAAATTTAATATTACTAAATAGGGATTATAAAATAAACATTTACATTAAGTAAACATGTTTACTAATATTATTTTTAAATTAACTTCAAATCTTATACAAACTGGTTTATCTATAGTGTTGCAGTTTAGCTGGCCTACAGTGGTTCTGTATACAAATGTACTATTTTTAAAGTCTATTACATCGTTGAAACCCTAAAAGGTATTGACAGATTGTAATGTAAGGGACAACAAAGCGCGGCGTTTTAACTGAAGTGTCGTTTTTAAGGAAATAGCTCCTCCAAGTTCCCTGATTTTAGAACTGACGTTTTATCTCGAACACGTTTTATATAGATGTAACAAAACACTTTTACATAATCGGTTGCTTTTGTTGTTTAAATACAAAGAAGATACAAAAAGTCATGTACAAAACCCCATCGTACTGTTCATCGACCTCGCCCGCAGTTTTATTGTACTTTATAATAACATTGTTTTTATTGCCCACGTTTTGTGTGTTGAATTTATTTTATTTGATTCATGATTATTTTTTTTTTTCGTTAGAATATTGAAATAAGTAGAGAAACAAAACAGATTATACAACAAGATTTGGATTTCCGTCTATTTCTTCAGACGGAATCCAAGATAAATTGTAGATCTCCTTTTGATCTAGCTATTGAGATATTAATAAATAACCCATTCAAGAAAATGTTCACATAAATTAGTAACAATAGCTACAATCATTCATCTACACTCATCACACCCCTTCTCACTCTGTATTCGTCCATATTTTGAAAATCTGTGTCTTCAATATAAATAAATAGTTCTTTCCTACAGATCATTTTTCCATTGCGAGGAAACATGTTTTATGTATTATATAAATTAAAAAAGAATATAACAAAAAAATACTCATTCTACTATGAAAGGCATTACTGAATATTCATTATCCTTCAACTATATGACTTGTTTGAACATGCTTCAGTGGATGCCACTGACTTGGCCATGTAACATGCTTCAGTGGATGCCACTGACTTGGCCATGTAACATGCTTCAGTGGATGCCACTTACTTGGCCATGTAACATGCTTCAGTGGATGCCACTGACTTGGCCATGTAACATGCTTCAGTGGATGCCACTGACTTGGCCATGTAACATGCTTCAGTGGATGCCACTGACTTGGCCATGTAACATGCTTCAGTGGATGCCACTGACTTGGCCATGTAACAAGCTTCAGTGGATGCCACTGACTTGGCCATGTAACATGCTTCAGTGGATGCCACTGACTTGGCCATGTAACATGCTTCAGTGGATGCCACTGACTTGGCCATGTAACATGCTTCAGTGGATGCCACTGACTTGGCCATGTAACAAGCTTCAGTGGATGCCACTGACTTGGCCATGTAACATGCTTCAGTGGATGCCACTGACTTGGCCATGTAACATGCTTCAGTGGATGCCACTGACTTGGCCTTGTAACATGCTTCAGTGGATGCCACTGACTTGGCCATGTAACATGCTTCAGTGGATGCCACTGACTTGGCCATGTAACAAGCTTCAGTGGATGCCACTGACTTGGCCATGTAACATGCTTCAGTGGATGCCACTGACTTGGCCATGTAACATGCTTCAGTGGATGCCACTGACTTGGCCATGTAACATGCTTCAGTGGATGCCACTGACTTGGCCATGGAACATGCTTCAGTGGATGCCACTGACTTGGCCATGTAACATGCTTCAGTGGATGCCACTGACTTGGCCATGTAACATGCTTCAGTGGATGCCACTGACTTGGCCATGTAACATGCTTCAGTGGATGCCACTGACTTGGCCATGTAACATGCTTCAGTGGATGCCACTGACTTCGCCATGTAACATGCTTCAGTGGATGCCACTGACTTGGCCATGTAACATGCTTCATTGGATGCCACTGACTTGGCCTTGTAACATGCTTCAGTGGATGCCACTGACTTGGCCATGTAACATGCTTCAGTGGATGCCACTGACTTGGCCTTGTAACATGCTTCAGTGGATGCCACTGACTTGGCCATGTAACATGCTTCAGTGGATGCCACTGACTTGGCCTTGTAACATGCTTCAGTGGATGCCACTGACTTGGCCATGTAACATGCTTCAGTGGATGCCACTGACTTGGCCATGTAACATGCTTCAGTGGATGCCACTGACTTGGCCATGTAACATGCTTCAGTGGATGCCACTGACTTGGCCATGTAACATGCTTCAGTGGATGCCACTGACTTGGCCATGTAACATGCTTCAGTGGATGCCACTGACTTGGCCATGTAACATGCTTCAGTGGATGCCACTGACTTGGCCATGTAACATGCTTCAGTGGATGCCACTGACTTGGCCATGTAACAAGCTTCAGTGGATGCCACTGACTTGGCCATGTAACATGCTTCAGTGGATGCCACTGACTTGGCCATGTAACATGCTTCAGTGGATGCCACTGACTTCGCCATGTAACATGCTTCAGTGGATGCCACTGACTTGGCCTTGTAACATGCTTCAGTGGATGCCACTGACTTGGCCATGTAACATGCTTCAGTGGATGCCACTGACTTGGCCATGTAACAAGCTTCAGTGGATGCCACTGACTTGGCCATGTAACATGCTTCAGTGGATGCCACTGACTTGGCCATGTAACATGCTTCAGTGGATGCCACTGACTTGGCCATGTAACAAGCTTCAGTGGATGCCACTGACTTGGCCATGTAACATGCTTCAGTGGATGCCACTGACTTGGCCATGTAACATGCTTCAGTGGATGCCACTGACTTGGCCTTGTAACATGCTTCAGTGGATGCCACTGACAGGCCCGTAGCTAGGCCCTTGGAGGCCCCGGGGCAGAAAGTCCATTCGGGGCCCCCCTTTGTTATATATTTCGCACTTTTTTTAATTAATAGATATAAGCATACAGTAATTGGATCTTTAGGCTTAGAATTTATGTGCATTTTTTTATTATTATCCTATTATTATTATTATTATTACCTTTTTTTCTTATTAAATCTATAATACTTAATTGTTTGCATAAACTATGTTTACAAATTTCTACGGTAAGTCATAAACTGGTAATGATTTTATATGCAAATTTGTATGACTCCTGGCCCTGGTGCCATTAGTTTGGTTTTTAGAACCATTATTTTTTCAGCTTACCATTGTGATTGGTATTCTATTTATTCTATTTATAGTGCTGAAAGGAAAATTAAAAACATAATTATTTTTTCAAATTTTATTCACAATAGATAATAAATATATAAAGACATAAGTGCTGATGTCTTAAAACTTTTTAGTCTCTTCTTAGGCCTACATCCAAGCAATATAGTTTAGTAGATAAACATACAAGTAATATCATTAATTATGTAATACCTTTGAATACACAATAAATTGTATATTTATTTATGGTGTTTATGGTAATACTGGTAATACCATTGATTATATATGATCAATGGTGGTAATACCCACTCATTCTCAAGTTTAAAATTGCCCAACTAGTTTGATAGTGAGAATGCAACTGAACTTACTAAAAAGACTTTCTTCTTGACTTGACACTAGCAAAAACATCAATAATTCGGTCAAAATCTATTTTTCGGGCTCTGTCATTTTCAATAGACAAAATAGCCAAATCAGTGAGACGTTGTTGGGACATGGAGCTTCGCAGGTAGTTTTTGATGAGTTTTAATTTTGAGAATGATCTCTCTGCTTTGGCTACTGTCACAGGGACTGTGAGGTACATAAAGCATGCTGTTAGTACATCCGGGTAGGTTGATGCTAGGGAACTGTTTTCAATGAGTAGGAGATTTGCAACTTCTTTTACTTCTTTGAAATCCTTTAATTTGGATTGAAAAGCATTCCTTACTGATAAAATCTGAGCTTTGAACAATGGCGTTACATCATCTGAAAATCTGCTTACAAAATTATCAGCTTCACAACGCAGTTCTTCATCTGAACATGAGGCCAGGAAAGAAGGGTGAACAATTTTATAGGCATCAATCACTTGCTTCATGCCTTTAAAACGGTTGTCAATTTGTGACACTATAGTATCAACCATTGGGAAGAATATTGTCACTCTGAAATTGCTTTTAGGATCTGTCAGTCTTTGGTCTTCACAAAGTTCATCAAAGTGCTTTTTTACCTTTCTTGCACGTTGGCTAATAAATTCATGGGTAATCGTAATCCCCCATTTTGAACATACTTCTTCTGCTTCACTACAGACTTCTTCAAAGGACCAACGAAGTTCGGTTACTTTCAATAAAGCATTGCCTAGGAGATCGTACGCTGTCATTAAATCAATAGATTCCGTTTGCAAGGATTTTGAGGCAATGTTTATTTCCCCTAATACTTTGCACTAGACAGTCAAGACCAAAACAAAACTAAAAGATTCTAACCTTTTTTTGAGCCCCTCAGCTTCATTCCTTTCCTTTGGCTTTTTGCTTGTCAAAATTATTTTATTTAAGGCTTTCATTACATCACCGAACCTTTCCTTTAAAGCGTACACAGCTTCATATCTCCCTGCCCAACGTGTAGGGTTTAAAGTCTTTAATGTTACCTTGTCTTTAGGACCAGGAGCCTTCGGATTCTCTGTACAACCAGAAACGACTTTTAGTTCTTGCCACCGAACAATGCTGTGGCCAAAAAAACTGTAAATATTTTGCACCGTCTCAAAAAATTGTGCTATTTCTCGATTGCATTCAACGGCATCTTTAAGAACCAGATTCAAATTATGGCTGGCACAGTGAATGAAATAGGCATGGGGTGCAAGTTCTTGGATTCTCTTTTGTACTCCATTATACACACCACTCATGACCGATGCACCATCGTATCCTTGTCCTCTGCATTTTGTTATGTCAAGGCCTTTTTCTGAAATTGATTTTATGATGACGTCTTCTAGCCCCGAAGCGGTTTGGTCAGTAACTGCTGTGAAAGATGTAAACGTTTCACAAATTCTCAACTCACAAGGTTTTCCGAGTTGGTCATGGTCAATCTTTACATAGCGAAAAACTTCGCTTAGCTGATCTACTTTACTTACATCTTGTGTTGTGTCGTAAATTATGGAGAAAAAAGGCGCACTCAAAAGCTCTTCTTTAATTCCACTAAGCACTTCACTAGCCATCAGAGAAATAATTTCATTCTGAATTGTTGGACTGAGATAATTAACAGTACCACTAGGCCTTGTAATTAAATCTTCTAGGATAGTGTCATATTTTGACAGCAATTCAATCAATGATAGAAAATTACCTTTATTTCTATCAGTGATATGCCAACTGTCTCCACGAAAAGGAAGGTTGCATGTTGCCAACATAAGGGAGACATCTAAGACCCTCTTCAAAACTTTCCTCCAAAAATTCCGCTCCTCCTTCAAACCTTTTTCTAGTGCATCGTCTATTGAGCCATGACGTCGCCATTGCTCATAAACCAAGCAGGAATCAGCATGGTGCTGTGAATTCTCATGTGTCTTTATGCGATCAGACAAATGTTTCCAGTCCCTTAATCCTGAATCCCATCCTCCTACAGGTCCTTTCTGGGGAAACAACCAGCAAGGTTGGCAATAAACACAATCCAATTTGGACGAATAGCACAACCAAGTTCTTTTCAGTTTGAGCCCAGACTTTGACTTCAGGGTAAAATAATTGTCTGAAAAGGACCTACCTTGTTTTCCATCATATGGAAATGGGCCAACTGGTTGATAGGGTCCTAATTCAATAATTCGTTTTTTCACCTCTGGATCGATGATCTGGTCTGGAAAATGGGGTTCTCCGGTGTTTAAACAAGTTTCATTAATTTTATTCGTCCGGCTACATTCCACCTGTAAGTAGATTGCAATGCATTAGTATTTTTTTCTTACAAACATGATCATAACAATAGGGACTTACTGTAATTCCATGTTTACATGGAAGTAATACTGTTTACTTCCATGTAACCATGGAATATTTTATCGTAAATATTCCATGTTTAGGGCGATAAAACAGCATATGTTGTTATGTTGAAAAATATAATATAAGTATTCTGTACTTGGCATGTCTACTTACTTGATCATTTACGCCGATCAGTTCACTGCTTGACGTAGGACTTGTTGGAGGTTTGGCACAATTTTCTTGTTGATGCCCTAGCCCTAGGCATGTTACTTCTTCATCAATACTTTCTTCAGCGTTATCTTGAGCTGTAACTTCCTTTTCAATCTCATTTCCTGGGACTGAGGCTGCAATAAAAAATAGCAAGTCAAAATATCATTTAGTTACATATAACATATAATTTAAAGCCAATTTTAATAACATTGTAAAGATATAACAAAACCTCTTTCACCTGCATTGGAAAAACATACTATTAGGACTAAATCTGCCGAGCCCAATTTTAGTACATAGCCTAGCTCAGCCTAGCTGATGCTGATGTACCTATACAGTAGAGTAGATACATGGCCTCATAAATAATGAATGTGCAAGCGAGTGTGGTGCATTTTTTACATCATATTATCACAGAAAGATATAAAATTACTATGATAGATATTCATGCTGTGCTGCTGTGCATGTATAAACAAATAAAATACCTACACAGAAAGAAGTAGAAACCAAAGGAATCATAAAAGTCACATAAAAAATTAAATTACCACTACACAATAGTAGGTAATATGTAGCCTATATATGACTAGTGATAAATTCACAAACAAACATTGCTTATTAGATTAGAATAGATTGCAGTCTGAGTCAGACACAGTGGTCTAAACTCAATCAAACACTCAAACTCTAGTTAAATTTTAACACAGTTAATTTTAACATAGTTAAATTTTAAGATATTAATTATATAGTTATTGGCCAAGCTAATTAATTAGGCCTAAATACCGTATCTAAATTCAAACCACTCACCAATTATTGGTCTAGTTTCAGTACTAGATGTAGATGTGACATTAGTACTTTTAGTTGTAGTAGTACTAGTAGTAGGACTTAACCAAGCAGATAGGGTGGAAGAACACTTTGAAGCATCCTCTTCTCTTTTCTTCTTGTCTTGCCTTTTCTTTGCCCCACTTTGATAGCTTCTTTTCATTTTAACAAATACAAGAATAAGAATACAAATTGTATAACACCGTAACAAACGAGTAACGGACGCGAACGCCAAAACGTCAGTTTTTGGTGTTAGTTTACCATCAACATAACATAACCTTATCCGGGCTGTCTGTCACTAGTCGTAGTCACTCTCACTGTCATCTGTCAGCTGTGGCAGAGGCAGTCGGCAGACGGAGCCGTCTACGTCACGTCGACGTCAGGACGAGTTTATTACTGTTGGGGATGGGGGAGTAAGGTGAACTAAAAGTGCAAACTGCACTTCTTTAATTGCGTGACAACTGACAGGCTGATTGATAGTCTGTCTATTTTTGTTACGAAATCTCTGTGAGAACAATATCTGTCCATTATTTTATATTGAAAAGCTATTTAAATATTTTTTTATAAAGACATTTTGATGATTCGATGAAATATCCCTACAGTAATCAATAAATTTCACATAAACTTTAATTTCATTTTCAATTTTTCCACCTTCATTTGGGGGCCCCCCCTGGCCGGGGGCCCCGGGGCAATGCCCCGGTTGCCCCAGCCTAGCTACGGGCCTGGCCACTGACTTGGCCATGTAACATGCTTCAGTGGATGCCACTGACTTGGCCATGTAACAAGCTTCAGTGGATGCCACTGACTTGGCCATGTAACATGCTTCAGTGGATGCCACTGACTTGGCCATGTAACATGCTTCAGTGGATGCCACTGACTTGGCCATGTAACATGCTTCAGTGGATGCCACTGACTTGGCCATGTAACAATTAAACAATAAGAATGTTCTTGCAATGTATTCAGAGTGTCAAGGCAGATATATTGAACTTATGTCCAATCACATGCGTCGTAGTAAAATGCCTTGGCAGGTATAATGAATGTATGTACACTCCCCTACTTTGTAGATTAAGTGTCTTAAAAGATATAATGGATGTATGTCCACTCCCATACGTCGTAGCTTGAGTGTCTTGGAATATATATTGGATGTATGTCCACTCCCATACATCGTAGATTGAGTGTCTTGGGAGATATATTGGATGTATGTTCAGTGCCATACGTCGTAGCTTGAGTGTCTTGGAATATATATTGGATCTATGTCCACTCCCATACATCGTAGCTTGAGTGTCTTGGAATATATATTGGATCTATGTCCACTCCCATACATCGTAGATTGAGTGTCTTGGGAGATATATTGGATGTATGTTCAGTGCCATACGTCGTAGCTTGAGTGTCTTGGAATATATATTGGATCTATGTCCACTCCCATACATCGTAGCTTGAGTGTCTTGGAATATATATTGAATCTATGTCCACTCCCATACATCGTAGCTTGAGTGTATTGGGAGATATATTGAATCCATGTCCACTCCCATACGTCGTAGCTTGAGTGCCTTGGCAGATATATTTGATCCATATTCTGTGAAGATGTCAGCGGAACCATTCTGATTTAATTTTATAGCTAAGGGTTTAAAAGTAACGGTTCTGCGCCTCAGATTATACCGGTTGTCATATCATTTACCCAATTATAACCATTTCCACTAACATCGTTTACAAATACGATCAAAATTAATTAAAAAATTATTATAATAATAGAATTTAGGACTTCAAAATCAAGACAACATGACTAAAATAACTGTATAAAACAGATGGATAATAACTGCCGTAATAAAGACTCTCACATAGTCCCATGGATAATAACTGCCGTAATGAAGACTCTCACATAATCCCATGGATAATAACTGCCGTAATGAAGACTCTCACATAGTCCCATGGATAATAAATGCCGTAATGAAGACTCTCACATAGTCCCATTTTCATTCGACTTATATCTGAATGACATCAGCAATGCCATCGATACTAAGTATCTCATGTTTGCTGACGACGTCAAGATATTCTTGGAAGTGATCTGCCTAAATGATTGTAGAGTATGTATAAACTAGTTCACATTAGGGCTACTATTTTAATAAAATCAACGATAAATATAATAAAGTACCCTTTTATTCATTTTTTATAAAAAAATATGACTAGTTTCGGCTCTTAGGCCATCTTCAGATAGTAAATAATATAACCTAAAAAAAGTTTTTTAGGTAGTTTTTAGATAGTAAATAATATAACCTAAAAAAAGTTTTTTAGGTTATATTATTTACTATCTGAAGATGGCCTAAGAGCCGAAACTAGTCATATTTTTTTATAAAAAATGAATAAAAGGGTACTTTATTATATTTATCGTTGATTGTAGAGTAATATAAGATACATTGAACTCTATTATAGCTTGGTGTATCATACAAATGGTATGGACTTGAATGCAAAGAAAAGCCTGTTTTAGAACTGAATCTCCTATACTCTATGACTATATTGCTTCTCAACTCTACACTGACCAGAGTAGATAAGTTTAGGGATCTTGGCATTGTCACGTCCAATGATCTAAATCCGTGGAATCACATATTACACATATGCAATAGGGCTAACTCATTAATGGGATTCATATTCCGAACATAAAAAGACTTCCAGTCTCCATCAACTATTGCCACACTCTTCAAAACTCTAATATGACCGATCATTGAATACTCCTCAGGAGTTTCAGGCCCTTACCAGGCTGAACATATTAGAGCCTTAGAGCAGATCCAGATCCGACTGATAAGAATAGTCGGATTACGGCTTGAATATCGTTACCTTGATGTGCCTGTTGAGGATCTTGGACATACCTTGGGTCTCTCCCTACAAAAGACGAAGATGACTGACACTCTATTTCTACACAAGATGATCAATGGGGTCATAGACTGCCCAGATCTACTGATTCTTGTTGAATTTCGGATTCCTAGTACCACTAGATCTTAGAATATACATTCTGCAGGCGTGCCATGCCAACCCTATACAGCTACCACAGCAGCATTCCTCGTCTGATATTGATTACCAACGCTTGTGATGAGTAGCCTGTATACATGTTGTTACTAACACTTGTGATGAGTAGCCTGTATACAAGTTGTTACTAGCGCTTGTGATGAGTAGCCTGTATACAAGTTGTTACTAACGCTTGTGATGAGTAGTCTGTATACAAGTTGTTACTAACACTTGTGATGAGTAGCCTGTATACAAGTTGTTACTAACACTTGTGATGAGTAGCCTGTATACAAGTTGTTATTAACGCTTGTGATGAGTAGCATGTATACAACTTGTTACTGACGCTTGTGATGAGTAACCTGTATACAAGTTGTTACTAACGCTTGTGATGAGTAGCCTGTATACAACTTGTTACTGACGCTTGTAATAAGTAGCCTGTATACAAGTTGTTACTAACTCTTGTGATGAGTAGTCTGTATACAAGTTGTTACTAACACTTGTGATGAGTAGCCTGTATACAAGTTGTTACTAACACTTGTGATGAGTAGCCTGTATACAAGTTGTTACTAACGCTTGTGATGAGTAGTCTGTATACAATTTGTTACTAACACTTGTGATGAGTAGCCTGTATACAAGTTGTTACTAACACTTGTGATGAGTAGCCTGTATACAAGTTGTTATTAACGCTTGTGATGAGTAGCCTGTATACAACTTGTTACTGACGCTTGTGATGAGTAGCCTGTATACAACTTGTTACTGACGCTTGTGATAAGTAGCCTGTATACAAGTTGTTACTAACTCTTGTGATGAGTAGTCTGTATACAAGCTGTTACTTACACTTGTGATGAGTAGCCTGTATACAAGTTGTTATTAACGCTTGTGATGAATAGTCTGTATACAAGCTGTTACTTACACTTGTGATGAGTAGCCTATATACAAGTTGTTATTAACGCTTGTGATGAGTAGCCTGTATACAAGTTGTTATGAACGCTTGTGATGAGTAGCCTGTATACAAGTTGTTACTGACGCTTGTGATAAGTAGCCTGTATACAAGTTGTTACTAACTCTTGTGATGAGTAGTCTGTATACAACTTGTTACTGACACTTGTGATAAGTAGCCTGTATACAATTTGTTACTAACTCTTGTGATAAGTAGCCTGTATACAAGTTGTTACTAACTCTTGTGATGAGTAGTCTGTATACAAGTTGTTACTAACACTTGTGTTGAGTAGCTTGAATAGAAGTTGTTACTAACATTTGTGATGAGTAGCCTGTATACAAGTTGTTACTAACTCTTGTGATGAGTAGTCTGTATACAAGTTGTTACTGACGCTTGTGATAAGTAGCCTGTATACAAGTTGTTACTAACTCTTATGATGAGTAGTCTGTATACAACTTGTTACTGACGCTTGTGATAAGTAGCCTGTATACAAGCTGTTACTAACTCTTGTCATAAGTAGTCTGTATACAACTTGTTACTGACGCTTGTGATAAGTAGCCTGTATACAAGTTGTTACTAACTCTTGTGATGAGTAGTCTGTATACAAGTTGTTACTAACACTTGTGATGAGTAGCCTGTATACAAGTTGTTACTAACATTTGTGATGAGTAGCCTGTATACAAGTTGTTACTAACTCTTGTGATGAGTAGTCTGTATACAAGTTGTTACTAACACTTGTGATGAGTAGCCTGTATACAAGTTGTTACTAACGCTTGTGATGATTAGCCTGTATACAAGTTGTTACTAACTCTTGTGATGAGTAGTCTGTATACAAGTTGTTACTAACACTTGTGATGAGTAGCCTGTATACAAGTTGTTACTAACTCTTGTGATGAGTAGTCTGTATACAACTTGTTACTAACACTTGTGATGAGTAGCCTGTATACAAGTTGTTACTAACGCTTGTGATGAGTAGCCTGTATACAACTTGTCACTAACACTTGTGATGTGTAGCCTGTATACAAGTTGTTATTAACGCTTGTGATGAGTAGCCTGTATACAACTTGTTGCTGACGCTTGTGATGAGTAGCCTGTATACAAGTTGTTACTAACGCTTGTGATGAGTAGCCTGTATACAACTTGTTACTGACGCTTGTGATAAGTAGCCTGTATACAAGTTGTTATTAACGCTTGTGATGAGTAGCCTGTATACAACTTGTTACTGACGCTTGTGATGAGTAGCATGTATACAAGTTGTTATTAACGCTTGTGATGAGTAGCCTGTACACAAATTATTACTAAATCGGATCGTACCTATAACATTAGGCAATTTGTTTTTTTAATTAATTCTGTGAATTTTGTAACATGATTAGTATCAATATTATAAATAACTAAATTAACTAACTGAAATTAACTACAAATTGATTATTTATCTATGACTTTTGGATCACTTTAATTATTACTATACCAGATAATTGTTAATTAATATTAAAATATTGTTTCTTAAGACATCCTTTACAATATTTATACATCACAAAAAGATTTACCGTTGACTTAAATGAATAAAGACAACATAAAATAAAACAGCTGTTAAAAATATAATTAAACTGTGTAAAATAAGAATAACATACTTTTGACAGAATTTTATTTCAAAAGTCAAATCAAAGCAAAGCATAAAATCAAAGCATACGATGTGTATCAGGGGTTTTTACTCCCGACTTTTTTCGTGCTTAGTTCAGCTTCCTGTAATACAATTTGGTATCTTATTATCTAAAACAAGCCACGTCCGGACGAACTTTTTTTTTGCTCCAAAGATTTTTATTTGTATATAGGGGTTTTCGACCACGAGAAGTCGATTGGCACCGGTCTCAACCCTGGGAAAATTCTTATTTCTTCCCCAGAGGCTTCTAGACTTTCCGTGTACCACGACGGGGCTGCACAGTAGACTGTGACGTCACATGGGTGAAATCAGCTATTTTGTTTTTTCTATTAAATACTGGTAACTAAATCTACCAATTGCATAGAAGCATTCATTCAGCTAAATAGTAAGCAATTTATGTATCACTTATCAGCTGGAATTGTAATTACGGAAATTAGAACAGTATTTTTGTGTTCATTTTTGCCATTTATCACATGTGACGTCATAGGAAATGCGCGAGATAACTATCACCTTCTCCTCTAGGTACCGTAGTTTTCGTGTATGTTGCTGTAGTTACTTAGCAGTATAATGTTATTTATTTTGCATTTTGTAGAATAAGTTTAACAAAAACCCAAAATTAAGTAATGTTAAACTAATACACACAAGTTACCTTATCAAATTAAAGGTATTCTGCTCTTACTAACTAATATTCCATCAAATTTTAGAAAAGACTATGTTTATGGGCTCCACTGCTCCAAAAACCAAAATGCATGGTCGTACTACTTAAGAATCCTGGCGAGGCCGTAGACCGATTTTCCTCACGAGGGGACATGCCGAGATCTATAAATCGGACTGTAGCAGAGTGCCTTGGTGAGGCCGCAGGACGAGTTTTCCCCCGCGAGGCCGTATGTCGAGCTCCCCAGCGAGGCTGCAGGCCGAGTTCCTCAAAGATATAATGGTAAACGCGGAACACCTCCGAAACGAAATCTTAGTAATAATGTACAAGGTAGAGCAACAACAAACGATTCTCAGGATCCTCTGGGATATATGGATGCTACCTCTTCAGTTTGCAAATTTCAGCTAAGCGAAGCTCGGTTTTCTGGTACTTATAATATAACTTTTAGTCTCGGGTAGTTTGGAAAAAAACATATGCTATACATGTGCAAATGTACTTAATAATTAAATTAATTACTATCGGAAAAATTAAAACTGACAAACTTCTTCACAAAACAAACATTGATATATATTGGAAAATATTTTCGTACTCTACTCCTCAGATGTTGGGCAATAGAGTAAATAGAATATAATGTGTTATTCTCTTTGTTCAGGCCTAGCGTGTTGTCGTATTCCTACAATACACATTTACCGGACATCCAAAGCAACTAAAAACAAAGTATTGACGATTTTTATTCGGCAAGGCATTCAAAGAAATAACTGATAACGGATACAGATTTGAATATTGTGACTCATATCAAAGGGGATATGACAACAAAATTCGCTTATCAATGACAGTTGCCCCCTTCGTGAACAGGAGCCCGTAATACGGTTATCGATATTCGACTATCTTCTTTAATTTGATTTGATTTAATGAGTTGAGACTAACTCATTAATTCACAAAACGTTTTGGTGCGAATTAAAGGCAATAAATTAGCAGAACAAATTAATATAAATCTAATTTAAAATCCCGATTGTTTCGATGGCAGTTCAAACTAAGCAACTTCTTAAATAAAGAAGGCGGTCTCGTTAAGCAAAATTTAAACAAAAATAGTTTGTGAACTAATTAATTATACGTAGTAAAATGCTTTTAGACTACGGCTGCCTGATTAGTTCAACTGTTACTCTAATACTACAATAGTAACAACAATATGTGGACCGAAAATAACTCCTTAAAATAATAAAACCTTATCACTTTATTATTACTCCAGACCACAAAAAATATTCAACAACTGAACCAAGAGTGGAAAATAATTTATAGTTAAGTTACGACCACTGACATCTATTTACTCGACGTTAGTCCCTCCAAAGAGAGGTTTGCATTCTTTATACATCTGTGGTAAAACCAAAATTTATATGATTTAATAAATGATACTGTGGATATCAGTTTAGGTTGGGGTCTGTTTCAGAAGAGGACCCCCACGCTTGAAAAATTTACTATATGAGTTGGATGGTTTACTATATAAGGTTAGGTTAGGTTAGGTTAGGTTAGGTTAGGTTAGGTTAGGTTAGGTTAGGTTAGGTTAGGTTAGGTTAGGTTAGGTTAGGTTAGGTTAGGTTAGGTTAGGTTAGGTTAGGTTAGGTTAGTCAATTAGGTTATTGTGTTATTCCTGTTTCTTTTAGTTTTATGTCTAATAGTAACCCGCAACCATTCCCAAGTTTCCTACTCATATAGTAAATTTTTCAAGCGTGGGGGTCCTCTTCTGAAACAGACCCTTAGGTTGTGATAATTATTAATATTAGATACCAACTAAAGAATGATGTGCAAATCAACGTGCACATCGAAGAAAAAGAAAGAAAAAGAAAAAGAATCAACGTGCAAATCGCACAGTTTTTAAGTGTCTATGTATTATGGTGTTCATAATTTTCAACTAAAATTAATTTGACAAAACATTTTTAGATGTCACCTGAATCAACGCCAATTTATACAAATTTCATTAGAATAAATGCATAGAATGCATGAATAGAAAACATAAGCATAACTTAGTGTGCTTAAATTACTATATGAAATAGTAAATATTACCTCCTTGTTTAGGCGATTTACTCACTGGTCCATACTTCGCGCCAACACTTCTGATGGGTTTTTGTTGAAGTTTGTCAGTCATTGTTAACAAAATTTAAAATATGATCTTAGGGACAACACGCACATCAACGAGTCACAACTTGCTGATACGATCCGAATCTACCGCTTACGACTACTGTTAGTACCACTGTTAGACTGAAATGTGCGCTCAGAGCTGGATCCGGCCGTCGACTGAAGAAACAAAATGGAGCTACTGACGCATCTGTCAGCGCTCAGCAACAGTTGCAATGCGTCAGCTGTTATCAGCGCCTGACGCTCCCTTTCATTTCAGAGGTCATCATCGTCATATTACATTGCTCGAAAAAGTAAACATTTACAGTTATTGTAATTGTTATGTTAAATTGTTTATATTTTGATAACTATAAACACTCCTCGTACAGTCTTGGAGCCAGACATAGTTATGGCGTACGTCGATTAAGAATAGTATTTAATATTTTACAAAACTAACATGTAATCTGTAATATTTCGCAAAACTAACAAGTAATCTGTAATATTTTACAAAACTAACATGTAATCTGTATTATTTTATCAACCGATTAAATAAAAATAGTAATATTTGTTCTTCTTATGTCTTGTTGAGGCTAAAACTACTTCTTCTATAATTTTCTTTTATAGATTAACAAATTCTAGAATTTAGAGGAATTATTTTTAACTGACACACATAACAATCAACGGGACATAATAATTTACTAGCTAATCTAAAAACACTTCCTCGGCAGCTAAAATCTAGTTCATTGAAAAACTAAATAAGTATGATTTTCAAAAACGGTAATGTAGATCAAATCAAATTCATATCTCGGTGTAAAGGCAATTTGTACTTCTGATAAATTGTTTACTGTGTTTTATTGATATGCACACACTACTTAAACTCATGCTATCCTAGTGATTAACACTTCTGTTTCAAACGCAAAGACTCACAGGTTCAAATCCCGGAAGGTCCACTTAAACTTAGCATAGGAGTTTGGACCGTTGTCCCACAACAACGATTGAATATAATGCTATAAATGCTACTGG
This sequence comes from Stictocephala bisonia, assembly GCA_035578905.1. Taxonomy (NCBI): domain Eukaryota; kingdom Metazoa; phylum Arthropoda; class Insecta; order Hemiptera; family Membracidae; genus Stictocephala; species Stictocephala bisonia. Next base: position 262,166 of record JAQJVL010000691.1, on the reverse strand, counting down.
CGTAGACAGCAGGATAAAAAAAAATAAACATTCAAAGAGATGGCAAAGAACAGTAATAATACCAAATATTACACAAATGCCAAGCTTCCTAACCCCAAAAATCAACTATTTTGAAATCTTGAAAACAGATTGCTTTTATTGTACACTTCAGTTGCCTCCGTGTGATAGCTGGGAGATCACAAATTTGTGATGGTCCAGCTACCAGGGGACCGTCCAAGTATCTGGACTACAACACTACGCCACAATGCCAACGAGACATGTCTGTGTACGAACAAGGACGACTCACGATGGCCGTTATACCAGTAGTACATGGTAACCACAATTAAGTCACTTCTCGCGAAGCTATCCACGTCCAAGTCTCTCAAGATTTCCTCTTGGACACAGTATTAATGGAAGAACACGACTCCTCGTACAGTCTTGGAGCCAGACATAGTTATGGCAAGGTCGTAAAACAAATGTGAAATACGACCACGGATGTAACGAGTCTTACAGGTGTACTCTTATGAGCTTGAACTTCACGCTGGGTATTGGACCCGACCAATAAGTAACACTGAAGGATGAGGACTATTTGTATACAAAAACAATGTTAAACTCCATTGCTTACGGCTCACTAAATCCTTATAATACATACAGCCGTTTTTTGTCAACATTCTTACATATGAGACGCCGACACAACGTTGTTGGTATTTTAAGGCGAATATGAATGGTTATATGAGTGTAGGATGTGGATGAGTGTAGTCTAGTTACTAACTGAGTTCAACTGTTCCTCAGAAAGGACAATGTATTAGTAGCCCAACAGCCAGGGCAACTAAAGGACCTACAGCTTTACTTGGAATCCGAACCACGAAGTGCTGGTCTGATTTTCAGCTAATTGACAAGTCTGATACTCAGTTATCTCCCCCACACAACTTCCGCACAATGATTACCACCCAACATGGACACTCCAGACTTCTTTAGTAGTGTCCACGCCGATAGCAACCATTAAGCGGACGCCATGTTGGTATTAAGAGGACCGAGCATCCAACCTATCGCCTACAATCTCCCAAACACTTTGTCCCCAAGTAGCAACGAAACTCCTCCCTTATTTCTCAACCAATTTAAACGGTGGATTTGCCAAAAAATTTTCCCCTACCAGTACTTATGCAATAAGGCCTTAATTCTTCAATATTTTCATCCTGAAGGGTATAGGACGTCCTAAATTTTTTTTTTTTTTATAAGAATAACATGGAGAAAGATTTAAATACAAGGAATAGTAAAAGTTGTTCCAACGTAAATAATGATTTCAAAAGATTCTAGCTGTTGGTTTGTAAACAATAGTGTTTGTAATATTGAGTAGGTTACATCTTTTATAATGTTAAACCAGGGAAATTTTTATTCACATTCAATTGTAGGGGTACGCTCTGCTATACTTGAAGGCTTCAATGGTAATCTAATGCAGTTATTTTATTCATTTAATTATTATTCAGCTGTTAAACAACAACAATGACATGAACACACGTTTGAAAAAGGCTATATAATAATCATCGGGTGTTTATACTAAAAAATATGTAGCAACGCAAGTAATATGAGTGAGATAGCCTACTGTAAATAAATTTAATGTTGTGATTTTACGTCATACATTAAACCCACTATATTTAAGTAACAGGCCGAGGAGTTACCAGCGCAGCGAGTGGTGGTTTGGCACGCGAAGCGTGCATGGGTGTCCCCTAGTTTACAAAGATTGTTTGAAGATAAATTTGTCTCATTTATAAATACATATTTTTTTAGGCACTACTTATCTTTAGGGTCCACTACTTGACATTTCGGAATGTAATCCAGTAAGGATAGATAGAGCCACATCTATGACTTTTGATGGCCCAGCTCAATAAAGCCAGATTTACTCCCCTCAGAACACAAGGATTGACAAAAGGAGTGAAAAGAGCAACGTCCATCCCTGAGTTCAGAGAGTGGTGTACGTGGTTTACCTAAATCGATCCCCACTATGCTTTTAGCTTCTGGCACTTACATTATAAAAAACTTGTATTGTCTGATGTTACACTTGTAATGAACAAAGCGATGGCCATCATCACTGCCTTTTGTAAAAAATGGTTTTGTTTAAAACAGTGCTGTACTCTTGAGGTAACCATGTCAGTACACAGATAAGAAAGAAACAGAGATCGCACCCAATAATGCACTACATGTGTGTCGAGATGTTATTTCTCCAGTTTGCCAGGTCAGTCGCTCCTTTTTATTACCTCAAATCCACAAATATACAAGTAATAACTATAATGCAGATTTATTAATATATAAATTAGCTTAAATCTGTTTATAACCACTGAGGCGTTCACTATGGCTATAAGAAAGCGACCTCTGTTTTCTTTTTTCTCTATAGTCATAACTAAATTATGAATGTAAAGTAATTATTATATAAATTTTATATAAATACAGTTTAAGAGATTAAAAGTCAGTGCGATGTTAGGGTCTATAATAGTAAAATATTTTTATTTAAAACTAGTAATAATGCTTAATTTTATTTATTATAAGACAAAAATTTACATATACAAACAAAAGCATAAAACAACAAATTTCATAAAATTAAATCGTTTTGGTGATGCGCGATGGTTTTTGGAAAAGAATTTATTATCGGGTGGTTTTTTAAAATAAATTGTTGTTGTGAATTGGGAGAATCAAATCAATAGGTTTGCTACAAAAATTAGAGAAATACTGTATTGTTGCTAAACCCAGTTCCTAAGTATAAAACCTGCTGGGACCAGACCTACGGTGTGCAAACTTATTGTTTTTGCGTAAACATTTTCATAAAAACACTTCCTCGCTCGTTTACATGGAGAAAAGATTTATCGATGTGACAGTTTAATTAAAATGCAGATTAGCCCTTATGGGCTGTTGTAATCCCAACTATTTTATGAAGAACATTTTACAAAGCCGATTGCGTGAAACTATTTATTAGTTTTCTAGAAACAACTAAAAATTGTACGTGTACGGGTGGTCGGGTGGGTAGATACCACTGTACGTGTACGGGTGGTCGGGTGGGTCGATACCACTCTACGTGAATGGGTGGTCGGGTGGGTCGATACCAATGTACGTGTATGGGTGGTTGGACGGGTCGAGACCACTATACGTGTATGTGTGGTCGGGTGGGTCGATACCACTCCACGTGTATGGGTGGTCGGGTGGGTCGATACCACTCCACGTGTATGGGTGGTCGGGTGGGTCGATACCACTGTACGTTTATAGGTGGTCGGGTGGGTCGATACCACTCTACGTGTATGGGTGGTCGGGTGGGTGGATACCACGTACAGACGTGTATGGGTGGTTGGGCGGGTCGATACCACTGTATGTGTATGGGTGGTCGGGTGGGTCGATAGCACTCTACGTGTATTACGGGTGGTCGGGTGGGTCGATACCACTCCACGTGTATGGGTGGGTGGTCGGGTGGGTCGATACCACTGTACGTGTATGGGTGGTTGGGCGGGAGTTCATCAACCCGGCACCAAGCTTTATATGTTATAAAAAAACACGTCAACCCGGCACTGGACCTTTCACTGGCCGCCATGACAGTATGTCAACCCGGCACCAGCCACCCCTCTTACCCATTCCACCTACACTACCCCCTCCCAACCCCTCCTTTCTCTTTCCCCTCCCCTAATCACCTCCCCTTTTCGTTAGGTGCCGTAGGTTCGCGCTGTCCATGTCCGGGGACCGAGCTTTACTAAACGAAGGTGTGTGATGGTTTTAAAATGAAGGGGGGTGAGCTTTGTAAAATGAAGGCAATGCTTTGTTCAATAGGTTAGGTTAGGTTAGGTTAGGTTAGGTTAAAGGAGTTAGGGCGATGAGATGCCTAGGGTTCGAGGGAGGGAAAGAAGAGAAGGAGGGGCGTATGTTTGGTGTTGTGGAGGCAGTGGCGGATATAGGGGGGGGGGACACAGGGGTCATGACCCCCCCCCCAAATTTCCTTAAAACTTTTTTTCAAAATATATGATATTGTTACAATATTTTATAATTGCAATTCTACTCAATAGTAGATTTAAAATTAATATATCCACAATATCACCCCCTTGTAATCAAGGTCAAGATTGTGTTAGTGGTTCAGTATTCAGTAATCATTCGCGTGCAACTAAACTGTTGCTCTAGCTTGTTGGCTGTCTAGAGTAGTTTATAACGACTAGTGAGGGTGGCATCACAGTGGCGACTGGTGACTCATCACACAGATACAGGTGGCTGTCTGCCTCAAGGTCACACAGTAGTCAGTAGCGAGCCGGCGAGAAGGGAAGTTGACAGCCCGGTATATTTTGTGATTCCCTTTTGTTTTGCTCTGACACTCACTATCAATTTTGTATTTTTGTTTGCTATCAGTTTGTGTTTCCTTTAATTAAAGTGTGAGTGTTTTGCCAAATTTAGTATGTAGGCCACGTCTGTTGACAGTTTGACTGCGTTTTTCAAAAGGATTTACGAATATGGTAAGCAGTTTTAAGTTTTGTTATTCGATAAGAGTTAGTGAAGCCCTACGTTTTGAGATGAACAATTTTGGTCCGTGTGTGTGTGCATGGGTTTGTATGTTTGTTTACGTTATAACTCAAAAGTAATAATTGACGAATTCTGTTAAGACTTTACATTTCTTTCAATAAACCCTAGATTAACTTCTTGTCAAAATACGACTAAATTATGAAAATTTTCAGTTTTATTTTCATAAACGCTCTTCCTGAGAGTGCGCATTGCAGGACGTGACCTTGAATTACGTCCTATAAGACCAATGTAAAGCAAAACAAGTACCTCCATTATTTCTCATAAAAAGTACGAAGTACTGCATTAATTGAAAGACTTATTGTATTATTGTATTGTGCAAAGCACCTTTTAATATTTTTTTTGTAAACAATATTTAATAATATTCCAGAAAATGTTTGTTTGAATTTTTGTGGAGGCTTCAGAATTATTAAATTGTGTTTTATTAATAAATAATAAACATGTTATTAATAAATTAATACGTTGATATTGTTGACTGGAGACTTAGTTTTAAAAGGCCATATTTACCCAATTATGTCCTTGACAATTATTTGTTTGCATAAATATACAAATAACGATATATTGTTTATTTATTGACAATAAAGCGTAAGCAAATTTGATCAAAGAGGGCTGCATTGCTAATCAAATGCATTGATATCACTTGTGTTGTTTTCAAATGTTTTTAAAACTATTATAATTTTGTAGTAGGCGTTTTTCTTTTGAAAAATATATATTATATAGCCTACTTAATTTGGGATTAAAAGGGTCTTTTCAGTAGTATATTGAAATAAATTAAACATAAATCACCCTAGGAGTTTATCAAATAAAATTTGTTAGATAGTTTTTTTTTTATAAACCTCTACCTATTTTTCCAAGGGTCTTTTATTATTATTTTATTTTAATATTAAATACATAGATTGTTTAGAATAACAGGAAAATAAAAAAGAAATGAAAAGAGTGGTTTTGTACAATATTTAGTTTATACAACATTTAAAAGTAACAAAATAAACCAAAATATCATGTACAAACGCCCTCTTTTTATTTTCTTCCTTTTTATTTTTATATATATATATATATATATATATATATATATATATGTCAAATACCTCTTCCTACTATTATACAGCCCAGATTATTTTTGGCTTAGTGAGAGACTTGAAATTTGGTTCTTTATAGGGGGAAGGCACCGGATAAGATGGGATTTTTCAAAAATCCAGATTTTTGAGGGGGGTCGATTTGTACTTTTATAATGAGGAAAGGGTCATTGGATCTCTGACTGTATTGTAGGGCCGTAGGGGATATTAAACAGTAAACTGCAGAATAAAATAATTTTCTATCCCCCTCCTGTCTTGCCTTTCAAATGTTAATTTTCAATTTGTTGACATGTTTCATAATGGTGCTAAAAATGATAAGATATTACGTTTTCGGCAACTCTGTTGGGTTTTGTAGGGTGATCCAGTCCCGCAACCCAGCGCATCACAGAAACGCAGTTTTCCAGAGTGCAGGAAGATTTCTTCATTTTTCTCAAAAAGACCTAAGCCTTCAATTGATGCTAACTTGGAAGACACAACCATTGATGATGGAAACACTTCGATAGAAACACGTACCGGTATTTCGGGAAGTGCCAGTAGCTCTATGGGCCCTACTGTTCTACTGGCTGCAAATGCACACGAAACAGTGGACACCTCAAACACTCAGGCCGAATATTCCAGCGACATTGGTTTTTATGTTGGTGTAACTGTAAACAGTTTGGACGATCACTCGAAGGCTGCATTGTTAGAGAAACCATGGACTCCTCCTCCAAACTACCAGTTTCCTTACAATGAAGTTACAAAAAAGGGAAAGCCTACAAAAAAATATGCCCAGAGATCCCACTTTGAAACATTTCATTGGCTAGTCCTATCACATAAAGACAGAGGGCTATACTGCAAATATTGCGTACTTTTTTCTACCGGCCTAGGAAACATCAATCACAATGTTACTCCTCTAAGAAGGCTAGTCAAAGAGCCTCTCAGAAAGTTTGACAATCTCTTGGGAGAAAAAGGTGACCTGAACGTCCATCAAAAAAATCAACACCACAAAAGTGCAGTTGAAAATGGAAAACGATTTCTGTTGTCCTATAGACAACCATCGCTAGAGGTGACCAATCAAATAAATACCCAGAGAGCCGCACAAATCGAAGAAAACAGGCAACGTTTATTGCCTATTGTAAAAACAATAATATTATGTGGACGACAAAATATACCTTTAAGAGGGCACAGAGACGATGGCAGTTTAGATGTTTCCGACGAAAATGGTCCAGTGCACAATGATGGGAATTTCAGGGAGCTTCTACGCTTCAGAGTTGACGCTGGAGATGACCATTTAAGAAAACATTTGGAAAGCGGTAAAAACAAAGCAACTTATATTAGTAAATACGCTCAAAATGAAATCATTGACTGCTGCAAGTCAGAAATTCAAAGCACGATAATGAAAAGAGTTAAAGAAGCTGAGGTGTTTTCAATAATATTTGATGAGACTACTGATATTTCAAATATATGTCAATTAAGCCTAGTATTTCGTTACGTACACAAGATTGAAAATAAGTCGACAATAAGAGAAGACTTTGTCACTTTCGCTAACGCCTATGATCTCATTAGGCCAGAAGATGTTGCCAAAAGACAGTCTAACGAATCTCGGTTGACAGGAATCGCCTTGGGTCATGTAGTTGAAGACCTTGCCAAAAAGTTCGACCTAGATCTTCAATGTTGTGTGGGATTTGGTACAGACAGTTGTTCTGTGATGGTTTCGGAAACAAAGGGTGCTGTCCAAGAGCTTCAGAAAAAAGCACGCCATGCACAACGCTGTCCTTGCCATAATCACATTCTAAATAATGGGTTGGCAAGTTCGTCTAAAGTTGTGGCTTGCCGGAATTCAAGTAGTACAATGAAAAAGATAGTTTCTTTCTTAAATTCGTCACCTAAGAGACATCGTTTGGTCGTAGAAAAAATGAATGCTGCCCTTCAAAGTATCTGCGACACTCGCTGGGTTGAGAGGCATGATGGCTACCTCCAATTTCAAGGTGAGTCTATCCTTGGAATACACGAGGTTCTTGAAGAAATGACCAGTTGGGAAGATAGTAAAACATCGGCGGATGCCTTCAGCCTTCTCCAATCAATACGAAGCCCTGAGTTTTTAATCTCAGTAACAAGCCTCAGTGACGTTCTAGGAGTTACTGTCTCTTTAAGTCGTTTACTTCAAACACCTAGCCTAGACTTGCAAACGGCAACTAATGCATTCCAAGACACTCTAAGTGTCCTCCAGGATAAGAGAAATCAAGTAGATGAAGTATTTCACAATATTTTCCTGGATGTTAAGGAGATTGCTGACAAACTTGATGTTGACTTGAAGATGCCTAGGGTTGTTGGTCGCCAAACACAGCGCCAAAACTTACCAGCTCAGACTCCAGAAGAATATTATAAACTATCCATCTATATTCCTCTTCTAGACTATGTCTTGACAGACTTAAAGGATCGGCTGTCGCAAGATGTCTTGAATTTATTCAGCTTGAGAGTTGTTTTGCCCAAAGCTAGCCAATCCAGCGAAGATGTAAGCGGTCTTGAAAAAGTGGTTAAATTTTACTTTGACTTGTTGGACAATCCAAATATCAGCGCTGTTAAGCAGGAGACATTGCTGTGGACACAACGATGGAAAAGATGGGAGGAAGAAGGAGGAAAACTACCTAGAACATTGATGGAAGCATTGGATAGCTGTGATCGAGATATGTATCCAACAACTGAAAAGTTGATAAGAATACTCGCTACTCTTCCCGTCAGTGCAGCTACCGCCGAGCGAAGTTTCTCTACTCTAAGACGTCTAAAGACTTGGCTTCGAGCAAATATGGGTGAAGAAAGACTGACTGGACTGGCTCTCCTAAACGTTCACAGAGACCTTTCAATTGACCCAGAGTCCATAATACTAAGATTTTCCAAAAAGAAGAGGAGGCAAGAGTTTGTTTTGTAACCCAGCAACCTAGCTCTATAAACTAATAGTAAGCCTTATAAATAAAGTCGTCATTGTTTTGTAAAATTTGTATTTTTACTCTTTTTGTTTGGTACGCCTAATTTAATAAGACAGCTGGAAATGACTTTTTATTTTAAATCTCAATTAATAGTAAGTAATTCTAAACGTATATAAAATATTGATTAGTAGCCAAAGTAGCTGTCGTTATAATACTGCGTTCCACAACTTTTGACTTGTAAGACACAAATTTTCCGTTTTTAATTTCAGTTTAATTCTTATTAATATTATCTTTAAATTTTACCAGTGTTAGATTTTTAATTGGTATTATTTCAAAAAATAATTCTAAACGTTCTCAGAGGCCTATAAAATTGACCCATAGTCCATAATGCAATAATTATCCAAAAAGAAGAGGAGGCAAGAAGTTTTTGTAACCTAGCTGTATAAATCTAATAGTAAGTAAGCTTTGTAAATAAAGTTGTCATGGTTTTGTAAAATGTGTATTTTTACTCCTCTTTGGTACTTTACTAAGAAAACTAAAAATGATTAATTAGAATTTTCTGAAAATTTTACTTTTTTAAAATTTTTATCTTGAAAACTTTGTGTTAAAATATGGATTTATATCACTAAAATAGGTTAATTTTATGATCCTGAATTGCGTTAAAACAGTCATTTTCAAGGGTCAATTTTCAAATTTTTCCGGGGGAGGACCCCCAGACCCCCCTCTTATGCTGGGGGGTTTACCCCCCAGACCCCCCCCACATACATCTGGCCGATGACCCCTCCCCAAATCAGGCCCTAAATCCGCCCCTGTGTGGAGGGGGAACCCAGCTCCCCTACCTTCAAACTGTCTCGGTGCCGGGTTAAGTTGTGACATTAGTAACGCCTGATTAACCTTAGAGCGGTGGTCAGATTTGGTGCCGCGTAGACGTGCCGCCGGTTGGGCGGGTCAATGCCACTGTCCGTGTATGGGTGGTCGGGTTGGTCGATAACACTGTACGTGTATGGGTGGTTGGGCGGGTCAATGCCACTGTCCGTGTATGGGTGGTCGGGTTGGTCGATAACACTGTACGTATGGGTGGATGGGTGGGTCAATGCCACTGTCCGTGTATGGGTGGTTGGGTGGGTCGATACCACTGTATTTGTATGGGTGATTGGGTGGGTCAAATCGGTGTACCATTACAGGCAATAATTAATAAAATTACTAAAAAACTAAAAATTAGTTTCATCCTCTCATTTTTGAATTTTGGATCACAGAAATTATTTGAAGTGACTTAAATGTGGTCTGGAGAAGAGGGGAAGTATACCTGGAAAACGAGATAGCACGCAGAAAGGCTGTTGTCGATATATCGGAAATATTCATAAATATGTTGCGATATATTATTGATATATTAGTATATTGATATATTAGTATCGATATTTTGTTTCTATAATATGGGCCTTATCGAAACTTTGGTCCGATATATCATGTCACAAAATATTTACGTTATTCTCTCTCTTCAAAAGTATCACGATTCGAAAAAAAACACATTTGAATAGCCCCTTATGAGTACAAAATATTAATTGAAATAATGTAATTCGGCTATTTTTAGTATTTTTACGTGAGGTCAACGCAGTAAAATTCAGTTTAGTGAATTAATTTGTTTAAATTTTAGAGTTTATTAGAAGCATAGTTAGATTTTAATATGTGATAAACAAAAATAACAATGTTATTACGTTATTCCTTTATATTATTAATAATTAATTAAAGGTATCATTATTTTTATTTTAAATTTTTTCATTCAACCCTACAGACCTCAAATTGTTTCAAACTGTTACCCGATACATCGATATTTTTCTTTCGATGTTATCGTTAGATCGAAATTTTTTGGGATACATATCTATAATTCGAAATATCGATATGTTGAAAATAGTTGTCATCCCTAATTGTCAACAAGGCCCCGTTAATATATGGGGAAATAGATACGCTGTTTAGTAAGTATTATGTTAAATTTTAATATGAGATGAAATTATTATAATGTTGATGTTTTCAAATAGTAGCAAAAACACAATAGAAAATGGCAGTCTTATTTTTCCAAACGATTTTGCAAATAAATAAATAAAACAGTAATACAACGTTGATACTGATTTATACATTGACTCTGTATTGGTATGTATTTACTTGGTTACATGTATTTACAAGTTATAATAAACTACTTTTCCAAAAAATTTTAAAATATATTTGGTACATACATTTTTTGAAAATTTAGTATACATGGTTGATACTATAAATGTACTTTATAAAATGTTGTTATTTTTAATCCAAAAATATCCCTTTGTTGCCCCGCGGGTTTTCCAACGGGTCCTTTCACCGACATTATCACCCCATATTTAGAGCTATGCTTTGTAATCTAGGGTTTAAGCTTAAAAGCTTATAAAGTCTAATTGTTATTTACAGATACTTTATTTTACAATAATATAGGGTAGTAATGTGCTACCAAGTACAATATGTATTATTGTTACAGAGTTTTACCTACAGTTATAGGAAAAGGAATTGAGATAAAATTAGAATAGAAGAAAATTACGTGTTCCAAATGAACTTCTTAAATACAGCAATAAGTGATATGTTAAAGGCGAATTTTAATTTGTTATACCAACTTTAAAGGACAACATACTCATGGACCAGAATGATGATAGCAGTGGTCTTGCTGCTTTCGTTATACAGTACAAGTTTTTTACAAAATGAGAAAGTTTTTTTCTTCCGATTATAGTTTATTTAAATAATGAAAATATATACTTAAAGCTTAAAAAAACTATTGCTTAAAGCTTCAACTGGTAATTATATCTATACAATGATAGTAAAATAAAATACTAAGTAAGGAATATGTATATCTTAAGTTTGTAATTTATAAAGTTTGGAGTATGTGAAGAAAATATAGAACGCCTGGAAGACAATGGCAACTGGCCACTAGCATTGCTGTACTTCTTGTTGTAACCTTGTAGTTGAAGGGGCAGTTTTAATTGGACTTGCTCGTCTCTGCAGAGCTTGAAGACAAGAACTCTACAATTATCTGTTATTTAATATTTCGAGCAACTATTGTTTTTCGCTAATGTATTAGTAACCAAATTAAAATATTATTACTAACAAATTAAATATAATATTTGGGCGTTAATTTACTTGATTGAAACTCCATAATATACATCCCAATTTTAATGAAAATAAGGATTTAACACTATATTCCGAAAAGATTAAAATACTTACACAAGTAATCGTAATGATTAAAAACATTATTTGATTTAATGCGTACAATACCAAAGGAAAATAATTACTAATAAAGTAATTATTTAATAAAGAGAGTGTAATTATGTTTTATCAGACATACTGAACTGTTCAGTGACTATATACAAGCGTACAATACATTATAAGACCGTTCCTAGCTAATATGTCACTAAATGCGTAACTACTCGGTGATGTAGATCTCTAATGAAATTAATAATACTTTGATGATTGGAAAATAATACTCAAAAGGAAAATGGAATCAACTAACACTAGGGATCGGAAACAGTAGGCACAAATTACCAAAACTCATAGAGATTTAGTGCTTATTTTGTGCTTCCAAATGATATAAATAAAAAAAATGTCGCTCAAGTAGAACACGTAATGAACTCATTTTATTGCTTTCGGTTTAGCCAGCACCTCAATGGAATGCGTTGATAGTGGTGTCAACATTTAACACGCACTTTGTGCTCGTATAAGTTTTGTAATTTGTGCTTAACAGTAACCCGTAATTTGTCCAAAAACAGTGTTATTTCTCGCGGTGATGACGTCATATAGCTCGTCATCTTAATGTGTCTAAAAATGTACGCTATCTAACTAAATGTAAAAATTAACAAAGAATTACGATAAAATATAGGTTATTTTAACAATATATATTAATCTTACTAAATTGACGGCCATCCAAACTTTCATTACCTACCCATAACCCTATAGAAGTATTGTTATCTTTTCCGTTAATTCACTACCATAACCATAAATAAGGTTAACCAAACATAACCAAACCTAACATAACCTAACCAAATGTGATATAACATAACCAAACATAACATAACATAACCAAAGTAGTCGTAATGAATTAATGGAAAGGGTTAAAATATTACTAACAACAACCCACCTATATACATCCATATTGACCCTCCACCCTCCCATCTACGTAAAGAAGAATTAAAATAACAACCCGCCCATATACATACGTATTGAACGTCCTACCCATCCATGCACGATCGGAAACAACGTCTGACAGTCCAACAACCTACAGGGAACATGACATGATTGTCTTCTAACCCAACCTACTTAGCGAAATATATTTAGATAAACCCAAAAAACATAACCCAACAACGAAATACACAAGACTTTTAACTGCCCACCCACCGAACTATTCTTTCAAGAATAATCCTAGAATGTGCCAAGAACACGCGTGGTAGACGGTGTTTTTGCACGGGAATGTAACTTTAGTCCATCCAGATGTGTTAGTTACCTGGGTTCAGTAATGAAATTGTAACTTCCTAACATATTCTAGATGTTGTTTATGTTTAATCCTAAATGGTTAAATATACGATTTCAGACACTATCAGCTGATAATTCGCACGGTTATTGAATTATAATTCAGCTCACTAATGAATCTTTCTAATGTGTTTTAACCACATTATAAAACACTCAGTATCGACACTCCACTACAAAGTTTGCGACAAGCACGGCACTAGCGCTCGTAGCAACGGGAGCGAGAAGCGCGTATTTCTGTATTATCACAGTATAAAACACCCAGTAGCGACACTCCGCTACAAAGTTTGTGACAAGCACGGCACTAGCGCTCGTAGCAACGGGAGCGAGAAGCGCGTATTTCTGTATTATCACAGTATAAAACACCCAGTAGCGACACTCCGCTACAAAGTTTGTGACAAGCACGGCACTAGCGCTCGTAGCAACGGGAGCGAGAAGCGCGTATTTCTGTATTATCACAGTATAAAACACCCAGTAGCGACACTCCGCTACAAAGTTTGCGACAAGCACGGCACTAGCGCTCGTAGCAACGGGAGCGAGAAGCGCGTATTTCTGTATTATCACAGTATAAAACACCCAGTAGCGACACTCCGCTACAAAGTTTGCGACAAGCACGGCACTAGCGCTCGTAGCAACGGGAGCGAGAAGCGCGTATTTCTGTATTATCACAGTATAAAACACCCAGTAGCGACACTCCGCTACAAAGTTTGCGACAAGCACGGCACTAGCGCTCGTAGCAACGGGAGCGAGAAGCGCGTATTTCTGTATTATCACAGTATAAAACACCCAGTAGCGACACTCCGCTACAAAGTTTGCGACAAGCACGGCACTAGCGCTCGTAGCAACGGGAGCGAGAAGCGCGTATTTCTGTATTATCACAGTATAAAACACCCAGTAGCGACACTCCGCTACAAAGTTTGCGACAAGCACGGCACTAGCGCTCGTAGCAACGGGAGCGAGAAGCGCGTATTTCTGTATTATCACAGTATAAAACACCCAGTAGCGACACTCCGCTACAAAGTTTGCGACAAGCACGGCACTAGCGCTCGTAGCAACGGGAGCGAGAAGCGCGTATTTCTGTATTATCACAGTATAAAACACCCAGTAGCGACACTCCGCTACAAAGTTTGCAACAAGCACGGCACTAGCGCTCGTAGCGACGGGAATGAGATTATTGTCTTTAATCATCAATCTTATGATTAAAGACAATAAATGATGTTGGTTTGAGTTAAATTATTATTGTTATTTAAAATTCAATAAAAGTTTAATAACGATATTACTGTTTCTTGTAAAGCCCTACTAGTTTACGTAGAAGCGCATACAGCAGATTGTTTTTTTTATTTTTGTAATTAGATTGCAATGACGAAGGTAACGGCGAAGGCCTTATCAACAAAAGGTGGTATACAGGTGGGCTCAAGGTCACGGCGAGGCTGTTATCAGTAACCCACATAAGTGAGTCAGTCCGCGGTGTACCGCCAACTACGTGCAGACGGATTTTCACAGATGATAATAGTAAGTCTTTCTGGTTAACTGGTCACTTGCCATTAATACAGTTGTGTTCTTTTTTAACGTCAACGAGTTAAGCTTTTTCAGAATTTTAGAACTTAAACTATGAATTATTTACAAAGAGCAAAAACCTCATTTACACAGATATTACTGTATTAATCGTATCAACAAATTTAAAATATAAACTAACGTAAATTGCAGAGGAATTTATAATTAAATTAAATTTTAATACTTATTTACGTCTGTAAATCTTATACCACTTGATACGAACGTTGTGTACAACACATCATCCCAACCGTACACAATCAACAAGCACACTTGCTATCCAAACCTTTGCAGCTCACCTTACTAACAATATCAGTCTAACTATAAAGTCTGTAAAGAACACCTTTCTAACCTGACAGTATCTATATATGTTTTGTCAGCCTAGAACTACAAGAGGTACGGGGACTAACTAAACACGTTCTATCAGCCAACTACAAGAAGTACGGGAACTAACTAAACACGTTCTACCAGCCAACTACAAGAGGTACGGGGACTAACTAAACACGTTCTACCAGCCAACTACAAGAGGTACGGGGACTAACTAAACACGTTCTACCAGCCAACTACAAGAGGTACGGGGACTAACTAAACACGTTCTACCACCCAACTACAAGAGGTACGGGGACTAACTAAACACGTTCTACCAGCCAACTACAAGAGGTACGGGGACTAACTAAACACGTTCTACCAGCCAACTACAAGAGGTACGGGGACTAACTAAACACGTTCTACCAGCCAACTTGAACTACAAGAGGTACGGGGACTAACTAAACACGTTCTACCAGCCAACTACAAGAGGTACGGGGACTAACTAAACACGTTCTACCAGCCAACTACAAGAGGTACGGGGACTAACTAAACACGTTCTACCACCCAACTACAAGAGGTACGGGGACTAACTAAACACGTTCTACCAGCCAACTACAAGAGGTACGGGGACTAACTAAACACGTTCTACCACCCAACTACAAGAGGTACGGGGACTAACTAAACACGTTCTATCAGCCAACTACAAGAGGTACGGGGACTAACTAAACACGTTCTACCACCCAACTACAAGAAGTACGGGGACTAACTAAACACGTTCTACCAGCCAACTACAAGAGGTACGGGGACTAACTAAACACGTTCTACCAGCCAACTACAAGAGGTACGGGGACTAACTAAACACGTTCTACCAGCCAACTACAAGAGGTACGGGAACTAACTAAACACGTTCTACCATCCAACTACAAGAGGTACGGGGACTAACTAAACACGTTCTACCACCCAACTACAAGAGGTACGGGGACTAACTAAACACGTTCTACCACCCAACTACAAGAGGTACGGGGACTAACTAAACACGTTCTACCAGCCAACTACAAGAGGTACGGGGACTAACTAAACACGTTCTGCCAGCCAACTACAAGAGGTACGGGGACTAACTAAACACGATCTACCACCCAACTACAAGAGGTACGGGGACTAACTAAACACGTTCTACCACCCAACTACAAGAGGTACGGGGACTAACTAAACACGTTCTACCACCCAACTACAAGAGGTACGGGGACTAACTAAACACGTTCTACCACCCAACTACAAGAGGTACGGGGACTAACTAAACACGTTCTACCACCCAACTACAATAGGTACGGGGACTAACTAAACACGTTCTACCACCCAACTACAAGAGGTACGGGGACTAACTAAACACGTTCTACCACTCAACTACAAGAGGTACGGGGACTAACTAAACACGTTCTACCACCCAACTACAAGAGGTACGGGGACTAACTAAACACGTTCTACCACCCAACTACAAGAGGTACGGGGACTAACTAAACACGTTCTACCACCCAACTACAAGAGGTACGGGGACTAACTAAACACGTTCTGCCAGCCAACTACAAGAGGTACGGGGACTAACTAAACACGTTCTACCATCCAACTAAAAGAGGTACGGGGACTAACTAAACACGTTCTACCATCCAACTACAAGAAGTACGGGGACTAACTAAACACGTTCTACCATCCAACTACAAGAGGTACGGGGACTAACTAAACACGTTCTACCAGCCAACTACAAGAGGTACGGGGACTAACTAAACACGTTCTACCATCCAACTAAAAGAGGTACGGGGACTAACTAAACACGTTCTACCATCCAACTACAAGAAGTACGGGGACTAACTAAACACGTTCTACCATCCAACTACAAGATGTACGGGGACTAACTAAACACGTTCTACCACCCAACTACAAGAAGTACGGGGACTAACTAAACACGTTCTACCACCCAACTACAAGAAGTACGGGGACTAACTAAACACGTTCTACCACCCAACTACAAGAAGTACGGGGACTAACTAAACACGTTCTACCAGCCAACTTGAACTACAAGAGGTACGGGGACTAACTAAACACGTTCTATCAGCCAACTACGTAGTCGTTCTCAGATTTTCCTGAAGTTGTATAAAGCATCATAGTTTTAACGAGCAGTTCTGACTATATAGAAAGTATATACATACCCTATTAGTGTTACCATTAACCACATCCAAATTCACGCCAAATTAGGGATACTATGAGCCACAACCAAATGCACAACCCATTAGAGGTACTATGAGCCACAACCAAATGCACGCCCCATTAGGGATACTATGAGCCACATCCAATTACACGCCCCATTAGGGATACTATGAGCCACAACCAAATGCACACCCCATTAGGGATTCTATGAGCCACAACCAAATGCTCACCCAACTACCGATACTATGAGCCACATCCAAATGCACACCCTATTAGGGATTCTATGAGCCACAACCAAATGCACACCCAACTAGCGATACTATGAGCCACTACCAAATGCACACCCCATTAGGGATTCTATGAGCCACAACCAAATGCACACCCAACTAGCGATACTATGAGCCACATCCAAATGCACACCCCATTAGGGATTCTATGAGCCACAACCAAATGCACACCCAACTAGCGATACTATGAGCCACTACCAAATGCACACCCCATTAGGGATTCTATGAGCCACAACCAAATACACACACAACTAGCGATACTATGAGCCACTACCAAATGCACACCCCATTAGGGATTCTATGAGCCACAACCAAATGCATACCCCATTAGGGATACTATGAGCCACATCCAAATGCACACCCCATTAGGGATTCTATGAGCCACAACCAAATGCACATCCAACTAGCGATACTATGAGCCACTACCAAATGCACACCCCATTAGGGATTCTATGAGCCACAACCAAATACACACACAACTAGCGATACTATGAGCCACTACCAAATGCACACCCCATTAGGGATTCTATGAGCCACAACCAAATGCATACCCCATTAGGGATACTATGAGCCACATCCAAATGCACACCCCATTAGGGATTCTATGAGCCACAACCAAATACACACACAACTAGCGATACTATGAGCCACAACCAAATGCACACCCCATTAGGGATACTATGAGCCACATCTAAATTCACACCCCATTAGCGATACACTATGAGCCACATCCAAATGCACACCCCATTAGTGATACTATGAGCTACATCCAAATTCACAACCCTGGCCAAAGTTTTTTAATTGACTGTACCAAACAATGACGACTAACTTTAGGGCATGAGCTGCCATTCCCCTCCTGGTCAAGTATTACTTAAACATATTATATAAATGTTTTGGGGGTAAGTCCTTTCAGAGTTCATGTCCTAATTAACCCCAGATTGCAACCAGTCGGGAGGCCTTGGTAATTAGAGAACAAATGTCAAGCAGACTACTTAATTATTGCAAATTTGAATTGCGACAGTATTAGCTATTTGTAATAATTAGAAGTAGGTAACGCTCAATTATATACATTGAGAACATATGAACACAACAGTCACTACAGTGAATATCTGTTTACACGTTGATAACGGTTATAAACATAGCAAAAATATTATGCCACAAGTACAATTTAAAGCAGTAATAAACTTTATTAAAACAAATATATTTTTATTGTTTAATTACTTTTACCTCCATATACTTCAGAAAACTATATCAATAGTAGGCCTATACAAATTTAATAGCATCGTTGGAGCTTAAAATAAAACCAATACTTTTAACACAGTTAACACTTTCACTGATTTAAACTACAAACAAAGAAATAAAGTAAATTTCGTTAAGCCAACAACCACAATTCTGTATAGTTCTAACAATGATAAACGTTTACTTTCTTTGACATCTGTTACGCTGTTGCATTAAATAATTGTGCTTCATAAGTTGATCTAACGAAAAAAGTGAACTTAATCATGTAATTAATATTGAAAACAGTTTTGTTGAGTAATCAGTTTATGTCCAAAACTTGCACATTAAAAATCATATCATAATTTTGAGAAAAACAGAATCATGAAAAAACTCCATTCAAAATAAACATGATAAAAAATTATTAATAAAGAATCTATACTGTGGATTACATAAACTAATACATAAACTAATACATAATACAATAAAACCATGAATGACTCATTTTAAACTAATTTAGGTAATTATATAGAACAGGAGCCTTGTAGATATATTGGCTGAACATTTTTTAACAGTAGATACAAAGCCAGGACACAAGAATACGATAGTTTTTTTCAGCGGAAAAGCCTGAAAAATTATGAAAATGAGGAAAAACGGAAAGATATTGTTTTCCTTAAATATAGCGATGTGGGTACTCAAATTGTGCTGAATTTTCCCTGATCACGTACAACGAAATGTTTTTTACAATCGAACCATTACAATCCATTATTGTTTATAGTTCTATGGCTTCCAGGAGAAACAAAGTGGGACACGCCCGTAAATTATAGGTTTAACTTTACCATATCTCAAATGGTTTACTTTTTCTTCTATGGAATATGCTGACTACTTTTTGTGTTAGGGTCCATTTTATTTTATTACGCTTTTCTGCACAATTTATTATGACTTACATATCGATTTGTTCATCCTTCAGACTTTTTATGAATATAATATTGAAGGTGGAATGTCCAGTATTTGCAGCAATTTTATGACTGAAGGTTGCCGGGAAGAATTTGTCCAAGCCAACCCACTCTTCGTCACCACCTGCGCAGAGTTGCCGAGTCCGTGATTGGGATTTATTGATTTTATATCCCTATTTTCTGCTACATTCAGTTGCCGAGTTCATGTCTGCCCACACATACAAGTGTACATGTACTGTTTTTACATTTTTAGTAATAATGGCTCAATAGAACAAATTTCACAACGATGTACAGGTGCGTGATGAAACTACGATAACTGTTCTGTATATACCTAACATTATTTATATGGGTCCTGGGGCTTAAGTACAATGTATATTAAAATAAAAAGTGTCAGAAGTTGCAGATTAGTAAATTGTATGATGCAAAAACATTAGTGTTATATACAAATAACGTGTCTAATAAAATGTGAAATATTGTTTTCAATGTTGTCATTAAACTATTAGGAGTATAGTTTCCCAAATACGCAGCAAAAACATTACTATTACATACAAATAATAGGTTTAATAAAAGGTGAAGTATTGTTTTCAATGTTGCCATTAAACTATTATGAGTATATTTTCCCAAATACGCAGCAAAAACATTACTGTTACATACAAATAACAGGTTTAATAAAAGGTAAAGTATTGTTTTCAATGTTGTCATTAAACTATTACGAGTATATTTTCCCAAATACGCAGCAAAAACATTACTGTTACATACAAATAACAGGTTTAATAAAAGGTGAAGTATTGTTTTCAATGTTGCCATTAAACTATTATGAGTATTTTTTTCCCAAATACGCAGCAAAAACATTAGTGTTACATACAAATAACATGTCTAGTAAAATGTGAACTATTTTTTTCAATGTTGCCATTAAACTATTATGAGTATTTTTTCCCCAAATACGCAGCAAAAACATTAGTGTTACATACAAATAACATGTCTAATAAAATGTGAACTATTGTTTTCAATGTTGTCATTAAACTATTACGAGTATATTTTCTCAAATACGCAGCAAAAACATTACTGTTACATACAAATAACAGATTTAATAAAAGGTGAAGTATTGTTTTCAATGTTGTCATTAAACTATTACGAGTATATTTTCCCAAATACACAGCAAAAACATTAGTGTTACACACAAATAACGTGTCTAATAAAAGGTAAAGTATTGTTTTCAATGTTGTCATTAAACTATTGCAAGTATCTTTTCCCAAATACGCAACAAAAACATTAGTGTTACATATAAATAACGTGTCCAATAAAAGGTGAAGTATTGTTTTCATTGTTGTCATTAAACTATTATAGTTTCCCACATACGCAGCAAAAACATTAGTGTTACATACAAATAACGTGTCTAATAACAGGTGAAGTATTGTTTTCAATGTTGTCATTAAACTATTGCGAGTATCTTTTCCCAAATACGGAGCAAAATCATTAGTGTTACATACAAATAACGTCTCTAATAACAGGTGAAGTTTTGTTTTCATTGTTGTCATTAAACTATTATAGTTTCCCAAATACGCAGCAAAAACATTAGTGTTACATACAAATAACGTATCTAATAACAAGTGAAGTATTGTTTTCAATGTTGTCATTAAACTATTACAAGTATAGTTTCCCAAATACGCAGCAAAAACATTAGTGTTACATATAAATAACGTGTCTAATAAAAGGTGAAGTATTGTTTTCATTGTTGTCATTAAATTATTATAGTTTCCCAAATACGCAGCAAAAACATTAGTGTTACATACAAATAACGTATCTAATAACAGGTGAAGTATTATTTTCAATGTTGTCATTAAACTATTACAAGTATAGTTTCCCAAATACGCAGCAAAAACATTAGTGTTACATATAAATAACGTGTCTAATAAAAGGTGAAGTATTGTTTTCAATGTTGTCATTAAACTATTACGAGTATAGTTTCCCAAATACGCAGCAACAACATTAGTGTTACATACAAATAACAGGTTTAATAAAAGGTGAAGTATTGTTTTCAATGTTGTCATTAAACTATTACGAGTTTCTTTCCCTAAATACGCAGCAGAAAAAGTACCATAATCATACAATGTTTTGCGAGTTTGAATACAAATTCAATTGAATAAAGACAACGAATTAAATAAAACATTGTAAACAATAATATCCTATTCATGTTAACTACCTTGTTATGTTCAGAAGCCGTACGGAATGGTAGGGGATCTGAAGCCCCACGCTGAATAGTGTAAAACTGCTTTGCGTGGCCCAAGATACTGCCTTCATTTACTGTCGTAAAATTATAAATGAAGTATCTATTTAAATATGAAGACTTTTTTGACTAGGATCGCTTTTTAAAATTGTCTAATTCTTCTTTATTTTGATTTTATAGGTTATTGAAGTTACCCAATATTCAAACTAGTACCAAAATAAAACCTTGTTTGCAAAGGACTCGCGGTTAATGTCCTTGAAATTTGACTGGGATTGACTGGAAAAGAGACCAATAGTATGTTTAGGAATTTCTTGATACACAAGTCAATCGCAAGCCAGCTGGTGAAGTAAACTGTTCCCAAGGAGGAAGGACAGTCCAGGCCAAAAGTATTAAGGCAAAGCCCAGGGGTGTGAATTTGGGCATTATTGCAGGCCAAAACCAAACTGGTTTGACAGGGATGTGAATTTTGATGGGGCTACTGCTATCCTTGATGGGGCGTGGATTTTGATACTCCCAAATATTTTAGCTTCATAAAAACAGTCCAAATCCACGTTACTTACTAATTAACTTAATTAGGCATTCATAAATTCAGGTCGGCACTGGTGGCGCAGTGTTGTAGTCCAGCTACTTGGGGACAAAATGTTTGGGAAATTGTAGGCGATAGGTTCTATACTCGACACGGCGTCCGCTCAATGGTTGTCATCAACGTAGACCATTGAGAGAGTCTGCAGTGTAGGACTTATAGTGTAACGTAGGACCCATACTTGAGAAGTCTGGAGTGTCCGTTTTGAATGGTAGTCAAGGTTCAGATGTTGTGTAGGGTAGAGAACTGAGTGTCAGACTTGTCAGTTAGCTGAAAATCAGACCAACACTACGTGGTTCGGATTCCACGTACATCTGTAGGTCCCATAGTTGACCTGGCTATTGGTGTATTAATAAATAGTCCTTTGTGAGCCAAGTCGAACTCAGATAGTAACAATGACTACACTCGTTCATCTACACTCAGCACACTCATTCACTCCTCATATTCGCCATATCTCTACGATCGGCGTCTTAGAGATGAATAATGGATGAATAATGAATAAATATTAACTATAACTATAAATAAAACATTAAATATCAAACTAACAGTAAATACCAGAATTGTCATTTATTTACAATTTACAATTCCTGACATTAATTATAATATAATACGATCTACAGAAGAATGAAAAATATTTAACAAAATAATAAGAAGAAATCAATATTGTTTTTAAAAATCGAACAAAAATTTTTAAATGAAAGCAATTTTTGTTATTATGAAGAAATCTGTTTCTAGATTTGTTATAATAATATAATATATTAGGGGACACCCTTGCACCCTTCGCGTGGTAACCCAGACACTCGCTGCGCTCGATACACCTTTGCCTTCGTCCTCGGCATGTGATTTTTTACTACAAATAATAGTCGATTATCTGTATAACGTAAAATCACAATACTAAATTATTTTCAGTATTTCACTCACACTACTTGCGTTACTACCTATTTATTAGTATAAATACCCAATTTAGCCTATTTGCGAGTTTAATACCTGACACCCCGACTCTGTTAAGTGATCCATACTCGTGCCTCCTCTGTAATGATAATCTGCACCAGCCACATACAGAGCATGTTAATGATCACTTGAATCCATATACATGGTGTTTGTTGATCAGTTCCCAAAATGTAAAATATGGTTATTTGGGTCAAAATAAGTAAAACCGCTTCTATAAATATAAACCCTGTTATCCTTAATTTTCCGTTCCTCTATGCGTGTGTAATTTTTACTCAATATCTTAACAATGTTTTAAAGTTCAAACTGCTAACTTTTTACATATTTTGAACAATATCAAACACCTAGGAACTTAATAACAAGTGTCCATTTCATACCGTTTTAAACTGACGGTACTTTGAAAATTTCAATTCTAATTTAATTAAAGAACCTTAGTAATTTTTTTTATTGAACAATAAAAAATGTATAAAATTGTATCACAAGTCTAACAAGACAATTTTTTTAATTAAAAGACCATTAATATAAAAAGGATAAAAGGTAAAGAGAACTTTGTGGACTTAATTTTACCAATTGTCAGATGTAATCCCTTTTCTCTATTAATAATAACATTTTTCGTTAAATCTCAAATAAAGGAGAAAATTTTATTATTAAAATAAAAATTAACCATTGTTTATGATGAAATTTTAATAAAAAAGTCTTGTTAGATTTTCAACAACTATTTAATACCTTTTTATACTAAACATTTTAAAACAATTTACAATCATTGAAAATTCCAAAGTGTCACCAATTTGAAATGGCATGTAATTAACACTTATTATTCAATACCTAAATATGAGTTATTGTTACATACATAAACTAAGTCTGAAATTGATACCTAAGAAGTGGTTAGATGTGTTAACTATGTAAACATAACATACAGGCAAATGGATGGTAAAAGAAGGATTTCATACCTTATATTCAAAAACAATTTTACTTATTTTGACCCAAACGCCCCTATATTACATTTTGGAACTGGCTAAACAAATACCTTGTAATAATATATTCAGTTTTCACTGTTTAACCAAAACTTTTTTACATATGTTTATCATTAAGAAAAACAACATATTTTCATAGCTCTTATTTTTTAAATAACGCCTTTACCTTTCTCCAATATGCGTTAGTATAGAGAAATTATTATGATCGTCCAAAAACAATTTTATTACAAGTTGGTCTAAAAATCCATTTTACAATTCCCTAAACCCAAAAACGTTTTTTGTTTTTTGCAAAAAAGATTTTGATGTCTGTCCGTATGTATGTGCACTTCACTAGAGACCAAACTGATTGATAAATTTTTATAAAATGTTGTGTGTAGATGTATTTAGCCAATATCTCTAAATAATGTTTCCACTTTTTTGAAATTTTAATTTTTTTATAAGCAAAAAGCATACAAAAATGGAATTTTCTCAAAAACTACACTAATGATTTTGATTAAATTTTCAGAGAAGATCCGAATCCCAATTTAAAATATTGAAGTAAAAATTGCATGTCTCTAACTTAACTAGTTTTTGATTTATGCAAAAAAACATATTTGAGAATCAAACTAGTAATTTTCAAAGTTTTGATTTTCAGTAGTGTTTAATATGGAGGAAAGTTTGTGCCAATTATTTGGAACCATTTATTTTATTTCAGATAATAATTTCCCCTTTGCAACGTTGCATATCTGCTTCAACTTACCATAACAATATAGTTCTTAGAAACAATAGGCAGTAAAACCATAAAGCTGTTCCACCCATATCATCGGAGTTTATACGACAATAGATATGGCTGTATGGAGAGGAGAGTTGTTTTGGAATACCAAACAGATTTACGTGGAATCTAATGAAATGTTCGGATGTGACAGCCTGATACCATGAAGAAAAAGAAACATATGTCGCTTTCTTATGTTCGCAGCGAACGCCTAAGTGACAGTTTTATATAGATTAAATCTAATTTACATCTTAATACATTTGTATTAATAATTATTACGTTTATCCTTGAGCACTGACAAGGTGCTGGCCCTGCCATCGCATGGCAAACTGGAGAAATAACTACTCGACACACCTTCCACGCACTACTGTATGCGACCCATGTTTCCTTTTTGCTGTGCTGATACTCAGTTCTATTTCTTAACAGGTTGACTGTTCCCAGGCCTGATTGCGATAAGTTTATATGTGATACTCTCCAGGTTGTTCGTACAGACCATAAGTTTCATATGTGATAATCTCTAGGTTGTTCGTACAGATCACAAGTTTGATATGTGATGATATGTGATAATCTCTAAGTTGTTCGTACAGACCATAAGTATCATATGTGATACTCTCCAGGTTGTTCGTACAGACCACAAGTTTGATATGTGATAATCTCTAGGTTGTTCGTACATACCATAAGTATCATATATGATACTCTCCAGGTTGTTCGTACAGACCATAAGTTTCATATGTGATAATCTTTAGGTTGTTCGTACAGACCATAAGTATCATATGTGATAATCTCTAGGTTGTTCGTACAGACCACAAGTTTGATATATGATAATCTCTAGGTTGTTCGTACAGACCATAAGTTTGATATGTGATAATCTCTAGTTTGTTCGTACAGACCATAAGTATCATATGTGATACTCTCCAGGTTGTTCGTAGAGACCATAAGTTTCATATGTGATAATCTCTAGGTTGTTCGTACAGACCATAAGTATCATATATGATACTCTCCAGGTTGTTCGTACAGACCACAAGTTTGATATGTGATAATCTCTAGGTTGTTCATACAGACCATAAGTATCATATGTGATACTCTCCAGGTTGTTCGTAGAGACCATAAGTTTCATATGTGATAATCTCGAGGTTGTTCGTACAGACCATAAGTATCATATGTGATACTCTCCAGGTTGTTCGTAGAGACCATACGTTTCATATGTGATAATCTCTAGGTTGTTCGTACAGACCATAAGTTTCATATGTGATAATCTCTAGGTTGTTCGTACAGACCACAAGTTTGATATGTGATGATATGTGATAATCTCTAGGTTGTTCGTACAGACCATAAGTATCATATGTGATACTCTCCAGGTTGTTCGTACAGACCATAAGTTTGATATGTGATAATCTCTAGGTTGTTCGTACAGACCATAAGTATCATATGTGATACTCTCCAGGTTGTTCGTAGAGACCATAAGTTTCATATGTGATAATCTCTAGGTTGTTCGTACAGACCATAAGTATCATATATGATACTCTCCAGGTTGTTCGTACAGACCACAAGTTTGATATGTGATAATCTCTAGGTTGTTCATACAGACCATAAGTATCATATGTGATACTCTCCAGGTTGTTCGTAGAGACCATAAGTTTCATATGTGATAATCTCTAGGTTGTTCGTACAGACCATAAGTATCATATGTGGTACTCTCCAGGTTGTTCGTAGAGACCATACGTTTCATATGTGATAATCTCTAGGTTGTTCGTACAGACCATAAGTATCATATGTGATACTCTCCAGGTTGTTCGTACAGATCATAAGTATCATATATGATACTCTCTAGGTTTTCCATATAAAATGTTACTTGTTACTGTAAATTGTAATCATTTGAGTTTTTAAAATTAAAATTTTGGATTGTTGTGCGCCCACACTCATAAAACTATATTTATTCGCCGTATCTGGACGATTGATCTCATAAATAAATAAACAATAAATAATGAACAAATCACAACACAACCTATCTATAACCGTGACAAACTATAACTATTCTGACACCAGCTTTCCAGTGTTTAATGAGTCGGTAATTCTAAAAATAAAGTCCGTATTCAAGCCAAGTCTACAAAATAACCAAATGAAGAAGGACTGATAAATAACGATTGAAACGAGACGAAATATATGTAAATATATGCTATTTTACATTTTTACAGCTGTTCAACTGAACATTAGCGTAGTCATCGGGTTTCCGACACCGAGAAAGACAGTAACCGGCCATGACCACGTCACAACTACACAAATTATTAGTACAGATTAAGACACAAAAATTATGTATACACAGTCCTAACCCTGCCGTTTGTATACATAATGTGACATTCAGAGTGGTCTCCATCCAGGAACCGGTGATGCGGAAGTAATGGATGGGTCGCTGACCACCTGCCCTGCTTGTTTACAACCTTTGGGGCACAATGGCTTACGCATGAACGCCCCTTTACCTCTTCACTGGACTTCTAGAATCTTCTGGGTTGACGAGCCAGCTCTGTCATGGAACTTCGGACGCAGGGGAATTCAAGAAGCTTCTAGATGGAGACCTGCAGGTGATATATACGGCCCGGATACCAGCGTGAGTCAGTCAGTCAGTCAGTGAGTCTAGAGCCTACAGCCGGGTGTTTGCAGCGACAGTGAGCGAGTTCTACAGTGCGAGTGAAGTGTCCGAGTATAGTGAAGTGGTCTACGGAGAAGTTACCGGTGAGTGGTTCGTTGTGGGGATCAACGAAGGAGCAGTGCGGTACTTGTGGACGACTTCTGAAGGGACACTGAAGAAACTGTGAGTGAACTGTTAGCTTTGGACTGTAGGTAGTAGGGAATCTAGTAAAGTCAATTAGTAGTCAGTAATTGTAAATAATAGTAGGGAATCTAGTAGAGTCACTTTATAGTTAGTAATTGTAAATAATAGTAGAGAACCTAGGAAAGCCACTTTATAGAGCTAGGAATTGTAATTAAAAGAAAGGAATTTAGTAAAGTCACTTTGCAATTAGTAGTTGTAATTATTGATGCCATCTAAGATTGTAAATATAAATTAGTTTAACTGTAAAAGTAGGCCTAATAGTAAATTGTACTCTTCACAGTAGTTAAAGTTAAGGAAATAATCCATTTAATTATAATAAGTCAATTTTATATATTCAATAAATTTTGTAATTGTTTAGTATATCGTGTTGCTTATTTGTAAAACCCACTTAGTGATTAATTATTTATAAATTAGGACAAATTAAAAACGTCACAATAATTTTTGCATTTCAATAAACCATTTTTTCATTTATTTTCAATAATATGAATATTCATTTGATCTAGCCCTCAAAAGCAAAAAAGAGTTTATGTTATCAAAAGTTGTCGACCCTGAACGAGTACGAAGTCGTCCTAACTAGATTCTACTCCAAACATTTCATTGGTAATTATATAGAACAAGGGCCCTGTCGATTTTTTGTCTAAAAATGTTTAGTAGATACATATCTAAGAAATAATAATAATCGTTTTTTTTCAGCAGAAAAGCCGGAACATTACGAAAAAGAGGAAAAACGAAATAATATTTTTTTTCTTAAGTATAGCGATGTGTGTGTACTCAAATTATGTGGGATTTTGTCCTTATTACGAATATGACAAGGTCTTTGCAATCAAACCATTACTAAATACGTTAGCGCCGGAAATGTGCCGATTTCAGTAACGTAACGTTCTGTTAGGTGAAGGATAAGTTGGGTATTGATAGGTTAGGTTATTTTATATTTGGTTGGGTTATATTATATTTTATTACGTTATGTTAAGTTTGTTTAGGTCATGTTAGGTTCCAATAGGTTATGTTAGATTAGGTAAACTTACGAATTTTGAAGTGTTTTAACTAACTATGCTACAAACCAATTAATAAAAACGTTCCCAACATAAATTAACTAATCCTACCATAACTTAACCAAACCTAACCTAAAATTTTATATCCTAACCACACCTAACATAACCGAACATAACCTAACCTATCAATATCCAACAAAGCCCTATCCTAACAGAACGTAACCTTATGGAAATCGGTACATTTCCGGCACTAACGTACTTAGTAATGGTTCGATTGTAAAAATCCTGAGATACTCGTGATCAGGGGGAAATTTCGCACAGTTCCAGTGCCTACATCAATATAGTCTATTTAAGAAAAAATATATATTTCTGTTTTTCCTCAGTTTCGTAATGTTTCCGGTTTTACTAAAGAAAAAGGAACTATACTATTCTTGTTTCTGGCTATTTATGTACTATAAAAACATTTTTCAGTCAACATTTCGATAAGGCCCCTGTTCTATATAATTACCATTTCCTTTAATTCAATAAACAATTTCAGCAGCTTTGTGTTGTTTAAAATGATCAGCTAAGGCAATTGCACTTTTAAAATGTTATTTCAAGTTATACTCCAATTTCTAAAAATATACAATATTTATTTGTTAGTATGGTTTGAGTTGATAAATTATGCCAGCTAGGAATCGTCAGACTTGACGTTCTCTGAGGAGATATGACGTTTCGTCATCGTGAAGTCCTTCTACTTGTAGATAACACCAAGGCTGCCAAGTGTCGTTCGACTGAGCGTCCGCTCAAACAGTAACTGTTATAATGAAACTGTCAAGAAATAATTTTTTTAATTTGTTTTGCACTTGAGCGAAACAATTATCCAATTATGAATGTCCATTCATTTCTGAACATAAACAATGAAGTAGATATAAAAATAATGTAACATGTTAACTGGACATTTACCAAATAATAAAGTTCAGCGAGGTTATATTATAAAATAACATTAAAACGAAGAATAAAACCTCATGTACAAAAATACATATTCATATATTTTGGATCCCTTTGAATCACTGGAATGTTTTAGATAAAAAAATGTTTAAAAAAAGAAAATTGCTTTGATAAAGTTTTATTTATATTTAGTATTACGAAAATAATACACATAAATATTTTAAGGATCCAGTACTTTTCATTTAAGTCCAAAGACATTAACATTTGTTTTGTAGTTTTTACGTAATAAAAATGCTCAAAAATATAATTTTTAAGTTAATTTTCCTCGAAAACCAAGTTGGCTATTTGTTAAATTTAAAACTCAACGTTTGTGTCTGAATTAGTTCCCTATAACACCGAAAATTTAAAAATCAATTTTGAAAATCATAAATAAATATTTTGTTAGGTCCCAAATCCCCTTAAAAATTACACAAGTTTTTTTATTGATGAAATAAACAATATATTGTTACATATGAATATAACAATATATTGTATTGTTACATTCATATGAAACTCAAACGAGATATGTAATTTATTATTCGGCAGTCCAGTGAACATGCTGAGGAGGACAGGGGGGGGGGTGCTTCAGGGTATTGTGGAGTAAATAAATGGAGTCGTATTTTAGTCATTTACTTATTCCATTGTGGTTCGGTGTCCCGTTTGAACGGTACAGATATTTCACTCCACACGACCAAGCAATAAATTACATATAGTCTGTCAAAGTATCATCAGATTTCAATAAAAAAACTCTATTAAACAAATTGCTTTGAATTATTTGGTTTTTAGTTAAATCTAATTAATATTTGTTGTGTTTGTCAATTCATATATATTTTTATTAATTAAATTAAAATACAAAATCTTAATGACACTATCAAAGTCAACCTTACAAATTTTGACAGAAGACTAGAGCCGCTACTCCAAAATTATGGAAAACAATTGATATACGCCATATTTTAACGATCAGCTGTTAAAAACTAACAAAGAAATATATGAAATAATATTTATTAATTAATCACTTAACTATGTGATTTCT
The DNA here is from genome assembly GCA_035578905.1 of Stictocephala bisonia. Lineage (NCBI taxonomy): Eukaryota > Metazoa > Arthropoda > Insecta > Hemiptera > Membracidae > Stictocephala > Stictocephala bisonia. The sequence continues at coordinate 231,303 of JAQJVL010000691.1, read as the reverse complement.
AGGAAAAGCTGTATTGTTTCAACCTTGGATTTGAATGTTTTCAGGTTATAAATGAACAAAGCGGCGTAAACACAATAGATGAATGAAACTTAAATAAAAAATACAAAAAATTAGTTTATTTCGATTATACCTTTGAAAAGTATTTGTTGTTGTTGTATATTTAGATAGGTTTTAAAACTCGATAGATTGGGCGTACAAAATTAGTGCATTAGTGTTATCTAAGATGCGATATGTCCATGAAGTCGTGGACTTGTTAACCATATGTCTACAGTATAGTACCAAGACATATATCTAATTAGCGTGTTTGAACGTCAATGTAATACACCTTTACATTACATTCATGTTCTACCATGCAAAGTAGATGTTTCAAAACACAGATATTAAATATAATATGGAGGTATTTTTATGCATCTAAAGTGATGATAACCACTCTTTAAACCTAAAAAATAAATTGCTTCTATTTTAATTATTTTATAATTATAAGTTCGTTGAACTATTTTTAATGGTAAGCTATCAAATTCACGAGTTAACACGGTTTACAATTCACTAAACTTGTGGTCCAAATATTAAACAAAAAATATCATACTAAATATTTAAAAAGTTTTTTTCTCTAAAAATAGTTAGGATTTCGCCAAGCAGTTCCAACTCGCATTTTCATTCTTGATTAAATTAAATTTGTTTGGAAAAAAATTTGATTAAAAATAACAGTTTAATTTGGATACGCGTGATCGTATGATCTGTTTGAAAATAACATTGTTCTTATGGGAGTAAAACCAACATGGCTGACAGCCTCCGACAGCCCAACTGTTTTTCAAACAATTTGCCACATAAATGAGACCCAAGTGTCATAGGCCCAAGGTACGTTGGAATGACATTTAATGCCGTGAAGAATCAACAATGGCTTGTTCTTGTAAGTGTGACTAAAGTACTTTTACAAACAAGAACTTTGTATTACAATTCACAAACATTTTTAAAAATCACATACTCATTCTTTTAAAAAGATTAGCCTGAACTATGGTTCGTGGTAGGGTCAATTGGAGCAATAAAATAATCTGGTAATCATTATACAGGATGGAAAAATATGGAAACGCTTTCTCAACAACGTTATTGTTTTCCATAGATAATTTGATAATTTTTTTGAATAATTGTGTTCCATTGTGATAAATTTTGATCAGAATAATTTACTTAAAACCGTTTAATAGTGGTGAAATAATATTGTTCAAATTGGTAACTTTGAAATTCAAATGGCCACTACCCTAGAAAGGATAAACATGTCGAAGTCCGGTTTACGTCAATTAATTTCTCTTGAATAGACTTTTCATTTGATACCAAACTCGACCTAGGCTTACGTTGAAGATTTTCGTTGAACACCTCGTAGGTTGTCCCCCAGAAAAGATTACATGTTACTAATGCATCAAAAAGTGTGTTATTTGAAACCATGATCATGTACAAGATCTCACTTTTCCAAATGAAGTCATACAAAAGTTGTAAAAGCGTTTCCATATTTTTCCACCCTGTAAATTATACATGAAACCGATTTTTTTTATAACTCAATGCCTCTCTTATTTGTTGATCAATTACGATTAAGGTGTCATCAAATTTGTACCTATTCGTAGTTGTGCAACAAGGTCGATTGATAAATAATTTTACTCTGAAGGACACAGGAATCTCTCAAAATACGTTTTTCAGCCATGAGAACAACATGTATTAAATCTAAGTGATTTAAATCTAATCACTCGAAAACTAACAGCTGTCCAAACGTAAACAATGATGTTTTAATTACTATATTTAGAATTACAACAGTTGCAAATAAATAATTCCAAAGAATAGGCACAAACTTTGCCCCATATCTATATTTATAAAAGAGGTTGTTTGTATCTATATTTATAAAAGAGGATGTTTGTATATATATATATATGTTTGAAGTTTATGCGCTGCCAAACCATCCAACCGATCGCCATGAAACTTTAGGATGTTGTCCTGTTTACTCCCGAGATGGTTTCTGTGAAGTTTGATGCAGATCCGTCCACAGGGTCCCGCCCCACGGGCTCCTAAAGATCCCATGTTATTCAAATGGAGAATCTGAATTGTTTACAAAAAACATATGACTGTGTGGTTTAATTCAGTTTCACATGCCATAAGCAGATTGAAGTTCTCACAACAACAGTACTGTATATGTTTTGATTTATTGTAGTTCTACATTTCACCTTGAGAGTGTAGCACACACTACTTTAACTTGATCAGGTGATCTGTATTTGGTGTTAACCTTTTTTCCTCGGTAATTAAAACATGTGGTGAAACGTGAAAATAAAAAATAAATAATTATTTGTTTTGCAGTTTACTTTTTATGACGTGCCTCCTAAAAAATCTAATATTGGTAGAAGAAGCAAAAATGCTCGAATTCTTTCAGCTATTAGGTTCTAAATCAAACTCAATATTATGACCGGCGAAGCGGGCGGGTACAGCTAGTATATATATATATATATATATATATATATATATATATATATATATATATATATATATATGTTTGAAGTTTATGCGCTGCCAAACCATCCAACCGATCGCCATGAAACTTTAGGATGTTGTCCTGTATACTCCCGAGATGGTTTCTGTGAAGTTTGATGCAGATCCGTCCACAGGGTCCCGCCCCACGGGCTCCTAAAGATCCCATGTTATTCAAATGGAGAATCTTAATTGTTTACAAAAAACATATGACTGTGTGGTTTAATGTAGTTTCACATGCCATTCAACTGATGTTTTCAACTGATTTGCCATTCAATTTTAAACGGCTCCAATTTCCTGTGCGACTTGCTTTCACAATAACTATTAATAAATCTCAAGGACAGTCATTGCGCGTTGCCGCAATAAATTTAAGTAATCCATGTTTTTCACATGGACAGCTCTACGTCGCTTGCTCGAGAGTAGGCTCACCAAAAAACCTTTACATTTATACACCAAATAAGAAGACCAAAAATATTGGTTACCCTCTTGCACTCATTTAATAAATAATGGTTTTTTCTATAATTCTTTTTCTTTTTATTGCTTTATTTTGGTATGTCAATGAAAAATGAAAGGCGAGACAGCGTCCGCCGGGTTCAGCTAGTTAAACTCTAAAAATAAAACCTTTAAAAGTTACCAGTTTGATTCCCAAATATGTTTTTTGCCATAATCCAAAAAATAATCAAGGTAGAGACATGCGGTTTTTACTAAAATATTTTAAATTATAATTCACATCTTTCCTGAAAATGTAATCAAAATTTTTAGAGTAGCTTTGGAGAAAATTACATTTTTATTTGTTTTTTGCTCATAAAAAACTAAAATTTCTAAAAAGTGAAAACATAGTTTGGAGATATTGGCTAAATACACCTACATACTAAATTTCATAAAAATTTATCAATCCGTTTGGTCTCCGGCAAACTGCACATAACACATACGGACAGACAACAAACTTTTTTTCCGGAAATACACTTTTTTGGTTTCAGGCGACTCTAAAATGGATTTTTAGACCAACTTGTAAAAAATTTGTTTTTGGACGATCACAATACTTTCTCTATGCTAACGCATATTGGATAAAGTAAAAAGTTAATTAGAAACTCTTTAAGAAAAAATGTACGATGCAGCAATGCAAATGTAGCTCTTATTTTGTATGTGTTTGCATACGAGAATAAATTAAATGTCAATTGATTAATTCCAAATCTCACTAAATCATCCAATTGCTTTAGTTAAAGTACGTACTAAGAACATTCAAATGTCAAAGATCCAAAAGCATATGGAATAATGTAGCATATGAGTGACCAATCCCTTTGTTAAAAGCTCTAAAATCGATACAGCAAAGAAGTTCTCATTAAGAATTGGATTTTGTGTCTTTATTGGTCTGAACCATATCACGCCTTTATTCTAACTAGCCTCGAACAGAACCCAACGCTTTAAAATGTGTTAATGTTGATGCAAATCGCAGCTGTAGTCCACATGATGTGCTGGGACTGTTTGACAGTAAATGAAGGCCACACTCCAAGGACCAATGAGGAAGGTCAAATTTGACCCCATGCAGGATGCGGCTCATTGTTTAGTCCTAGGACGTGGTTCGAATTTCACATAGGACCTTTACAAACGATCTCTGCCAATTTAATTTGATTAAAGGATCAACTGTTTGTTTCTGCCATAGAGGGTTGTTTCAGTTGATAGAAGGTCTTATTGGTTGATGTTCAAGACAAGTTACGGTGAACCAAAGGCCAACTTACCAAAGGGTTCATTTACTACAAAGAAACTACCGGATTTCATCTCATTATACTTCGATACATCAATTCGACAAAAACTGAACACTCTTTATATTGTTATTTTGTAATAAATATCTAGATAGTTGAAGTTTGTTTCTGCCATAGAGAGGATTGTTTCAGTTGGCAGAAGGTCCTTGGTTGATGTTCAAGACATGTTACGGTGAACCAAAGGGTTTATTTACTACAAAGAAACTACCGGATTTCATCTCATTATACTTCGATACATCATTTCGACAAAAACTGAACACTCTTTATATTGTTATTTTGTATAACCACATTGTAATAAATATTTAGATAGTGACAAAGTTGTTGTACTGCTAATATTACAATGGGTGTTCGGATACAAATGTGACACATTTATCGCTTTATTTTGTAGAATAAATGTAAACTGTGTTGAAAGCAGAGCATTAATTACCTATCTTTCAGCAAGTGCAATGTAAATGGCAGTTCTAGAACAGGTGAACTTTCTTTAGAAGCCGTTCTAGCGAGAAGAAGAAGTTTTTACTATACCACAACAGACTATAAATAAATTGTATTTATATAGCTAGTGTACAAATTTATGTATATACGGCGAATGTTTTGTTGTTAGCTACTATTTACTAATTTAAAGAATATAAAAACTGAAAAAAGTCCAAAGGTCACGTGATATTAATAAAAATATAAAGTGATCTCCTGTCACAAAGCTAAATCCAACCCATTAAGTTATTTCAGACCTACCTCACTGATTCTATTTATTATGCTTGCTAATCCCTCCGTAAAAGAGCACAGGGGTCACTTTGTAACTATGTGATCCATTGTTTGGATAGACTCCCTGCAATCACATGACTTATCTAGTGTCAATCCCCATTTATATTTCTAGTAGTTGCATCTGCCCACGCCAGTTCGAAGTGACTGGTCTGTAGATCAGTTCATATTTTTTTGTTTGGTTAAAAAAACTATTCATGAGTTTTTCAGTTTCCGTCTATCCCCCTATTTTTTACTAAAATTGATCTATTTTCTTGTCGATGTAAACTTGAGTGATATGTCGATTAAATTTAGATGCCTTTCAGTAACAAAAACGTATAATTTCAAGAAAATTTTTATCTCAAATTAAATGCATCCTATTTTTACAGAAACTGGAAGAATGCTAAGTGAAGAACATGACTCAATAGTTCTGTATGTTGAAACAGAAGCTTTGCAAACAAATCTTATCACCTTCATAAATACCTAACGACTCGAGTGACTCAATAATTCATGTTGGAATATTTCTGCAGGAAGTTGAGAAAACAACATCATACATGAAACCACTTATTTATTAAACCAATTATTTACTAGCCAATTTGGCTACAAAGTTTATTAAGGACTTTGTACGTATCTATATCTATATATATATTAATTTCGTAAGGCAAATCGGTTGCGTCAACATTCCAAGCGTTATACTTCACCCACGGCCTTCGAAAATGGCTCATTTTAAAGCTCTGGTGTTGTAGATGGCGAAAAAATAAGTATTGTGATCCGCCTTAAGGGCTTCGTCCCATTAGCCCTCAAAGTTCCCATGTTAATCTTAAACGGAAGAAGGTTTCTAATTTTAGTGTGTTTTATACTGTGGTAATATGCATTAAATATTCCAGCTGTTAATAAGACAAATGCAATATTCCAGCTGTTAATGTTTTGTACCCAAATTAACAAGGCATAAGGCCAAACCTTTAAAGAAGCTGGTATTCAACTGAACAAACCAGTGTTTACACATGGGCAACTTTATGTTTGAGTTTTACAAAACTATTAATAATTCAATGTTATATATTCAATATTTAACAGCAACATTTTTGTATTTTAAAGCCCCTAAAAGCCACTAGTTTAATTTAATAATTGATCGAATAAAATAATTGATTAATAAAAAAATAAAAAAAAACATTAATCGTCTATGTTATAAAGACGCGAGTATTTCAATCAGCTGTATGTTGTAAAGTTAACACTCAGTCGTAGTCTAGATCAGACATGTTGAAGTAAGACTTATTCATATAATTTAGAAGTCTGAAATAATCTTTCTGATACTAAAAGGTCGGCTCTTTGCTATTCTGGTACGTATAAGGGGTTTTCTCCAAACTGCCAACTAAGCCCCACTAGTGAAGGCGATAGCCCCACACAGACTTTTAGTAGCTATGCAATTTTACCGTCAGCGGAGAAAATCATGCTTTTCTACTTCAACTACGGTTCGTGTTTATAATTATGATAAATGATTATATAAACTATGTTTATATAAATTATTTATAGTGAACACTTAATTATTATCAAAGGTCCATTCTTGTGGATTATACGATGACAATATGAATTTTTTTAATGCAAAAACACCTATTAACGTATGACCATGAAAAAATATAAACATTTTTTCCAAAAATCAACTTATGGTCCACTAGAATCGGTCTTCCTTTTTCAAAAAACACTTCAATCAGTACAATACGACTACTACTACGAACCGGAATGTTGAGACCGAACCACGTTTTTCGGAGGGTAACGGCCATCTTTAGGTGGTGCAATTGGGTTTCGGTGAGTTAATTTTGTCCCAATTTTATAATCAAAATTAGTTAATGTACCTTCCCTTGAGACAGGAAAAATACAACAAATGTTCTAACCACATCATATGATGGCCTTATCAAGTTATAAATGTAGCAGATTTTAAATCAACTACAGTATAAGATAAAACCATTCAAAGTACAACTGTTTTACTATAACTTTTTTTATAACTACTTTGTTAACACATAAATGAAGTATTAGGATGTTTTTCATTTTTAAAACGTTAAAATATTTAAATAAAAACATTTAGTTATGTGTAAAAAACGTAGTTAGTTATAAAAAACTAAATTTGTACTTTGAACGGTCTTGTCTTTTAGTTGATTTTAAATCAGCTAAATTCATCACTTCATAAGGCCACAATGTAAGTTTAATTGTAGTGGTTACATTTTTTTTTATTTTTTCTATCTCAAGGGAAGATAAATTAACTAATTTTGATTATAAAAATGGGAAATAATTAATTCACCGAAAACTGGATTTGAATGTTAGTGAATTTAAAATGTCAGTGTAGTTTCCTTTATAGATTAAAGCTGTTGAATTGAGTATGTGCTATTAGTACAATTCCATTCTTAGAGTAGTTTCGTTTTTTAGAAATTACTTAAAATGTGTACCCATAAAAAATCCAATGTTTAAGTCAAAATACAATTCATTAGTTAAATCCACCTGTAAACAATCGTTAAATACAGAATATGTCCAATGGTTTGGACATATTTCCTTCAGTAGAGACAGAATATGTCTCTACTGAAGGTTGTGGAGTAGAGACATATCATTAATAGTTTTACTTCCTCAAAATGTGTTTCTTTCTTTTATAAATTACTTTTAATTTTCAGCTCTCATAAGAAAGAGAAGGTACATCAATTAACTTATCGTATTGTTTGCTATTAAAAAAAGTCCTTCATAAGTCTAGAATCTGTTCAATACGTGTTCACGTGTACCTGTTGGATCAAGTATAGATTCAATAAATACAATTCTGGTGTTAGAGTAGATCTAGTACATAGAGACCGAAGTCCTCTTAATGTTAAACTTATTTTCTAAATTATAAAAAAGCCAGATGGTAGACATAATAATGAATATTATTTTATGTATTTTCATAGTTCTTTACTAATACTGTGTATTTTATCAGTGATATACTCATTGCAAACAGAATACTAACCATTTAATGAGGTGGTTTGACTGGATGAAATGAGATTTTTTTGGTATTCCTACTCAAACATTGAAACTCTCTCACCTGATTTAGTCTGGTCTAATTTTTGGCAGGTTACACCAGGGCTGGCGACCAAAAGTAGCAACTTTAGTTAACAACTCAGGCTGAAAAACCAAGTTAGCAACCGGATATCCTAGAGTAGGCAACTAAACATAATTCGTCTTGAAAATGTTTACCAGCAACCTCTTATGAAAAAAATACACACGTACAAAAAATGTAAATGAAGTGCTATTTAAAAGTCATTTATATATTTTTAATTATCTCCCCAAAAAATTTTGATATACAAAATTTCATCAAAATCTTGTTTTTCTTGTAAAGCTGTAGCTTTTTTTATAATTACCTTATCCTCTTCCTACTTTGTTATACTCGTCTCTCAGTATATCGAGCGTTGATGATGCTATTCTTTCTGCGGCTGCGTGCGTGTACAGTATAGCCAACCATCCCCGGACATCAAGAAGATACTGGATGAGACCTTCTCTCCAGGAGAGATCAACGTCCAGTCTCTAAGATCACAGTGATCCTTTGACAGGAGATGCTATGGTACTTCTAAACATTGTATAAGAATGTTTAAAAGTATTACGCAGGTAGGAAGAGGAGAAATAAAAGAGGGAGATGACTAATAGACTGCTAATGATGTGCAGTATGCTGATGACACGAATCTCTGCTTCAGTGACAAATCAAAATCAGACTTGGAAATTCAAACATTCACTGACTTAAATAATGTAATGCAGTATTTTAATAATATAAATCTAAAAGTCAATCTCAAAAAATCGAATTACATCAGTTTTAACTTACGCCAAACCGACTTAGACAGTACTCTAATCGTTATGTTGTCAGAAACTGAACTCGAAGAAGTCCAATCAACTAAATTTCTTGGAATATACCTGGAACAAAGCTTATCCTGGAACGATCACATAAACAAGATCTGTTCTAAATTAGCATCAGGTATATATTGTTTGAGATATTTGTCCAAATACTGCCCGATTGAAATTTTTATGACGGCGTATTATGGGATCATATACCCATATCTATCCTATCGGGTGATACTGTGGGGTGGATGCTCAAATAGAGAATTTTTGCGAATATTCAGACTGCAGAAAAAAGCAGTACGAATTATTTTAAAATTAAAAAAGCAGAGATTCGTGCAGAACTGCATTTCAGAATCTAAAACTGTTGACCCTGCCCTGCATTTATATATTGGAAACAATCACTTACTGCATGACCAAATGCACTCTAACTAGAGGCACCGACATACACGGACACAATACCAGAGGCAGGGAAACCTACCGAACTGGGCAACACAGGACGGTGGTTTTCGAACATCTTCCTTCTCAGGCCGGTGTTCGATTAATCAACAGTTTACCCAATTAATTCAAATGTGCACAGGTGTCCAAGGCATTGAAGGCTCGTGTTAAAAATGTACTTATATCAAACGCTTTCTACAGCGTAGACGAGTTCCTTGCACATAACTGGGAGACCTAGTAATGCCAAATGACCCTCAAATATTGGCATGGCACAGGGAGGTGGAGTGGCCGCTATCTATTTATTTAGTTATGTATTTATTTATTTAGTTTTAATATTTTAACCCAGTATAAATGAGAGCGTGAATGTAAGACAGCTTGTATGTTTGTATGAACTTATTTATTTAGTTATATATTTATTTATTTAGTTTCAGAATTTTAACCTAGTATAAATGAGAGAGTGAATGTAAGACAGCTTGTATGTTTGTGTGCACCGTTTTTAAGATTGTATGTATAGGATAGGTTATTTTTATTATTAATATTGACTATTGCGATGCAATTCATGTAATTATCTTCATGCAATAAAAAAATTTGAATTTGAAAGTCTGTAAACACGTGGTAGGAAAGGCGGGAGGGGAAATGGAGTGTAGTTAGCAACTTTGTTAATGTGTAGCAGCTTAGTTGTCAACCAAAGTTGACAGCTTTCTTTAATCTTTACCGACTCCCCATAGGAACTTATTGGAAACCGAAATTTTGGTTTGTCATCCTCTAAAATTGACAACCTATTGAGTTGCCGTTGTGTTTGCACAGAATTATACAAACAAGTTGGCAACTTCAGGTTGTCAAATCTGATGTAAACCCGCTTTTAGAACCCATTGAAGTAAAAAGCTGATACGGTATTATTGTTAAGCTATATTAATTTAATATGTAACAATTATAACTGTACGTTGACCTTTCCTGGAAAGAAGGTCTCATCCAATATCTTCTTGATCTCCGGGGATGGTGAAGACACCGTTTTTGTAGGGAGTGGAAAAATACAAAGAAGGATCACTGGCCCCTGGATTGAGAAGGTCTGACATGGAATATTACTGTCACCCAGCCTGTAGGTGTACGGTGGTCAGGGTCGACTCACTGACCTGACAGAACAGAGCTGTGGAAGAATGCAACGCTACTAAAACGGTAGTCGTGTCTACCAGTCTGCCGCTACAAGCCGGGCGAATATATTTCACAACTTTCCAAAACCCATTAAACACATATATTATTTACTATTATATTTAATAATTTTTAATTTCAAAAAATATAACTATTTTTTATCGTTTGAATAAAATTTGTTTTCTTACTTTTCAGAACAATCTTTACTATTATGATTTTTTTTACTTTGGTATAGTTATTAAATCATATTTTGATGTACACCTTATGCACCTTTCTTAAGAACTTTAAAATACTAATTTAATAACAATATGTTTAAATAGTTACTAACTTCATTTGCATTGCCAAGAGTAGCCTATCGAAGAAAGTAAAATTATTACAAACGGCTTGTTTAGAAATGTACCAAACCCTCTTAAATGTCCACAAGTCAGCTTATATGTTTATAAAACAATGATAATTGGCTTATGGACCTGGAGGAGGAATCGGTTGAAGCCCTGATCAGTTCTGAGTATAGATGACCGCTTCATTACATTGCACTCCCTTCGTCCCTCTGACTTTCTGCCTCTTGCACTTTGATTTAATTTTCTGTATATTTCTTTTTCATTTTGTGGTTTTTTTCATAGTAACTTTAATCTAAAGTTATTTAACATTTACTTGTTTTAAATATTGTCTAAATTTTTAAATGGTTATTTTATTTTATTTCATTGGTATAATTAATCTAATTGTGTATTTTATTCAGTTCGCATATTTTATTTAATCCTGACTAGGAGTACTCGTTAGTTTTTGTATTAATTGTTCATTTTGCTGTTTAAGATTGAGTTTTTTATCTTTTTTATTTTTTGACTTTAAGAACTCCCTTCCACGCACAAGCCTTGGGCTTATGTGGAGGGCACTCACATATATAACAGTAACTAATGTATTTATTTACCTCTTGTCTAACCCTATATATGAATTGATACATCAATGTATTTATTTATTTCACCTAACTTTCTAATTTATGTAATCTTATGCTTTGTGTATTTTAGTGAGTAAATAAAGATTTTTATTTTATTTTGTGAATATATGTGCTTATATATGTATAAAATATACATAAAAAATTTAAATATATCATATTTATTTAAAAATATACAGTACGGAGGCAAATCCAATGATATATATTTCGAGGGAACCCCCTGCACGCTTCGCGTGTACATTACACATCGGCCTTCAGCTTGTTACTTTTTTTGCAAATATAGTACGTTAACTGTATAGCGTAAAATCACAATATTAAATATATTTACAATATTTCACTCACTACTTATTTATTAGTAGCAAAACCCAATGATAATACTTGGCCTATTTAAACCGTGTTCATTTAATTTGTTTTAGAACACGTTGAGACTAACTACGAGTAAAATGTGATTGTTTTAGTTTTAATCACAGCTGAAGATTAATTATTATAAATAAAATTTTTATTTTATTACACTTAGTCCTTCACAATATGTCCATTAATATTAAGTAAATTTTATTAATAACTGCATTACATTACCATTGAAACCTTCAAATCCAGTAGAGTGGAGGTCTACAATCGAATGTGAATAAAACGCTTACAACCCTCTCTGGTTTAACATTATGAAAGATCTAACCTCTTCAATATTACAAACACAACTGTTTACATTCCAACAGCTGTTAAATCTTTTTGGAAATCGTTATTTACATTTGAACAACTTTACTGTTACTATTCAATTCAATTTAATTTCTCTCCATGTTATTCTTATGACCGAAAAACGTACTTTGGGGGCTTCCCATACGCTTCAGGGTGAAAATATTGAAGAATTAAGGCACAACTATGAACAGAATAAAATTTGTTGACACCTCAACCGTCTAAATTAATTAAGAAATAAGGGAGGAGTGCGTTGACAAAAACAGCTTCACGTAATATATTATATAAAGATATAATACGTATCAATTAATTAAACTTTAGATCGGATAACGTTTAATTTATTTCTATACATAAATTAAGGCGTGCGTTCAGCCACAACGGTGACGAGTAGCGCAATAACTCCTAGTTGATTTACATCTCTTACTGTACCTCCATAATGACAGAAAAACGGAGAGTAGACGGGGTGTTGTGACTGTAACAAGGTCAGTCAAGGTCATACAACAACAAAGTTCATCAACGTCTACGTTAAAAATACATATATGGCATCTACTTTCTACAAGTTATTGTAATCATGAATAAGGTTCCGTAAGTTGTGTTTGAGCTTGTCGATAGCATAGCGCCACTGTTGGATGTATACTGTAGGTTGGTTATGTAATAGTTTGGTTATTTACAGTCGGAAAAATATTCCATGGGAAGTCCAGTTTTGACACCGGGAAATCTACAAAAGGCTCAACTAATCACAGGTGAAAGAATCAGCTGATGAACCGGTTTCTGACACAGACCGAGGTCGAGAAGTGCGAAACGCCTAGGCCAACAACTGGCTGCACATAAAACTCGTTTTAGCGTATCTAAATTTCAAAACTTGGGTCTTTTTCGGGATGTAAACCACTAGTGGTATAGAATTTCTACTTAGATGTAAATTAAACTTACAAACAAACTACTTTTAAAATGATCAATCGGTGCCGTCTGGTATGTAGGTTAGGTTGTTAGCACTTTCACCATGGGTTGTTAGGTTAGGATTTAAGTTGACGTGTTACTTGCTATATTTATATAATACATGCGAACTTTCTACGCCATTAAATACGATTAATTATTGCAAATCAAATTCGGGGACATACTGAAAAGAGCCAAAAATTATTGCTCTTATTTTTATTTTAACATTAACTATGCAACACGGTATCTTCACCAAATAAAACGTTTAATAGAAGACAGCTTCTGCAGTAAATTAATGTATATATTTAAATTAGCCGTTTTTAACATATTCGTTTTGAACACAGTGCATATTTAATTAGGCTTAAAAGTTAGCTAGACGCATCCAGTTTGATCCAAATCAAGTCTAAAAATTCTTGAACGAGATCAGCTGTTCAAACCCAGCTGTACATTGGTCACTGGATTTTTAATAATTAGTTACAATATTAGAAACATCAATAAAATATCAAATTTATTTTTTATACCGTGGTGGAAGTAAAGTAAATAAATAACAACAATGAATGAATAACATTAGTGTTGAACAATAATTACAATGAAATAAAACATGTCATTAGTACGCATGGCAAATTGTGTGTTCGTCTTAAATAAAATCTATTTATGGAAAATAAGAAATGCCCTATAAGAATGAAACAATAAAGTGAATGTATAAATAGTTTAAGCTATACTTTATTTTTCTGAATTTTAATACATCGTGACTGACTGTAGGATAACTACAGAAACTCCTCCTCAGTTAAAGAACTTTGTGAGCTACCTACTTAATTTTAGCTTTATCACTTTAATTCTGTGTGAAACCCAGAGGAAAATTCATATTTCAAACGAATCCAAGAAAAAATCGATCACAGAACGAATATTGCCTTGTAATCTAATTTTAAACGTATTCAATGTCCCCTCCCTGTAAAATTAATTACACATTTTTTTAAATACATCTATTTTATGAACATTATGCAACATGTATAAAATAAACCAACCATTCGATAAAGAGATATTATTTATTTGAAATAAGTTAACAATGAACTGTTTGTACGCCCTAATTAAGCAAATTAATGTTAACAAAATTGCCTTCTGTGATAAGAATATGTTTTAATCTTGTATTTATTTGGCTTTAAACTATTAATTATATTTACTATACTTGTCTGGCATTCAATATTATCAAGAGACAAAATACATTACTAATATTGAAGATCTACAATGTATTATATATTCACCTGGGGGTGGGGCGTCGGATGGAGCTACTTTGGTCATGGTGACAGGTGTGTCCCCTAACTAACACGTTCACTCACTGGCGGCGTACTGCCGCTCCAGCTGATCCCCCCTCCACCTTCCATCAACAGTAGTAACCTCGCTTATGAAGGAGTGATACAGGGTATTCATGAAATTCATTCACCTACTGCTAGATATATTGGTTGGTAGAACTGCAAACACTGTACGTATTACGGGAATTTTTTGTTGTGTTTGGGACATTCGCACTCCGAGATAAATGGACCGTGTCTTGCGCATTGTTGGACCGCTATTGTTGCTTGTACCTATTGTGTGAGAGAAAATAAAACTGGTGATTGAAGGCATTTAAAATCTTCTAGGTTTGTTCTGTTGTGTGATAAAAATTATTTAATAATGCAATAATATTGATGTTCTTGGGTCTTTCCGGTTGTGGAAGCAGTCTTAGATAATCCTTTACAGAACTAACGCACATTCAAGTTTCTAACCTTTAATTGATCGAGAGAGCTATGTGCTAAAATATCTTTCAAAATTTGTTTGAATATATAGTTTTCTTAGTTATATAAGGGATTAGGTAGATTACATTTTTTTAGATTACGTATCGTTAGATTAAGCTAACCTACCTTCAATAGGTTGGGCAGGTTTGATTATTAGATCTGTCAAGTTAGGTTGGCCATCTCATTCAATAGAATTGTCTGACTGTTACTTCAGATAACTTCATTATTTTTTATCTATCATGGTACAGCTTTTTTAATTTTTCAAAACTGTTCATTAATTAATGATATTAAATGTTTTTTTAATGCTGTGACGTTTTTTATATCCCACCTGTAGAATGTTAGAAACATTTGTTATTTATATTTGTTTTAGTTAATTTGGAACTTAGGCCTAAAATGTAGGCACAACAGATGATTTGATGAGAATCAGCAGACTGAAATCAGGTTTTACATAAATAACAATATTATCTGCAAAGAAACACGAACGTGCGTTGCATTGTACAATACAAGACGCAATGACGTAGGCCTAACTATTAGGCCCCACAAGCAATGATAAATGTTAAACTCACATGTATAATGACATCTTTATTTTTGGATTTACTTAATTTAACCGCAGTATACTTATTACATACAGTAGCGAAGCTCCGACCGTGCTATGCTAGCGCTCCAAGCGGTAGTAAAGCAGTCAGCTGGTACTATTGAAATAAACAATAAACACGTGATTATTGTTTATGTCAGTAGTACTGTTATAAAATTTATTGTATTTTAACATTTCAATGCTTTATACTCAATTGTATTGCAACGTAAATGAACTACCATGCTATCTAGCAGAGAGATGTCGTACCTCTGTTTTACGACCAGTAGGAGCGCTAGCGTCGAGCCAGTTGATTTTTTTTATTAGTAAGCTTCGTGGCTGTGTACATTTAACTGCGATTTAACACTGAAGCAAGAAAACATAACTAGTTAAATACGAAATAAATAGAAAGAAATGTACGATACTATAATTTAAATTAAAATTAGATTAAAAGTAGAGATAAAATAGCCAAAAAAATATTAATGGATAATATTTTTGGATGCAATATCAAATCAAAACAAAAATTGTTGTTCTTCATTTAACTATACATTAGAATTAGTGGGGTTAATAGACTAATTACAATGTAAGTTAATTGGTAGATAATTGTCATGGAGATTAGAAGTTAAACAGTTCAAGAAACTGGCTGTCGTGTTTCCCTGATTGACAAGTCATTGATTTGTTTGTGGACTGTATGTAAATAAATTTTCATAATGTATTGTTCTGGTTATGTTTTAATTTATTATTATACTTATATAAAATACGTGAAGCTGTTATATATTTTACTTATATAAAAACCTAACACTTCCCTTATTATTTAATCAATTTTATCGTTTAGCCTCATTGTCGAAAAATATGCCTATATTCGTATTTGCGCAATAAGGTCTTAATTGTTCAAAATTTTAACCTTGAAGGGCACGGAAAGCACTCAAAGTACGTTTTTTGGTTATAAAAATAACATGAAGAGAGATGGGAAAGACAAAGGTTGTTGGACATTTGCCATCATTACGTGAAAATTACCAATCACGACGTTTCGATTTGGTAAAACACGCTTCTTTTTCAAGTGCTAAAAACTAAATTACATCTTCACAAACATGTTATAAAACTACGTTCTTAAACTAATGAACTTATCTACATTAATAATTATCTACATTTTAACCTAAATAATAATAATAATAATAATAATAATAAATTCTTTATTTTTCTCTCAATTTTTCTCAATAATTAGAGGAATTATTGTTACATTCAAATAACATTTAACTGATGTATTAAACTTATAACAAAATAGTATGTATAGTAATAAATAAACAAACAGTAATAAATAAACACAGTTGTACATTTTTTTTCTATATCTATCCTAGAAAAAATCATAGAATGGCGTACAACAAAATTAACTTCTGCTAAATATAAAAATGTTAACAGGGTTAAATTAATGTAACCAATTAGGCGCTGCCAAGGTCACGATATCAACGAAAAAATGTTAAAACACAATTAAATTAATATTCAAATCAGACTGAAATGAGATTACATTAACTAATCATAAATAAAATAAATATATGGTACCTGAAAACACTATTAATTCAAAATAACATTAAGCATGCACAAAAATGATATATGTGACTCGGAAGGACTGAGACTACTATCCAATCTAATTAACTATTACAATTACATTTTAACCTGAAAAGACAACAATTATTATGAATAAAACAATACAATAATCAAATATTACCAAATAATGAAGTCTTATGAGCCGCAGTAACGATGACGTCTAGACGTCCCAGGCACGAAGAGAGGATGATTTGTAGACACTGCAATAATGCAAATGCAGTGTCTACGAAGTTCCCTCCAAGGTAATAAAACACGGGGACAAGACAAACATGCATTACATTAATTTAGTTTTTAGATGTAATTTAGTTTTTAGCACTTGAAAAATGTTTGGGTTTTACCAAATCGAAACGTTGTAATTAGTAATTTCCATGTAATGATGGCAAATGTCCAACAACCTTTGTCTTCCCCATCTGATACTCCATCATTAACAAATTTCAAAAACGAAGAGAGTTTTAAATTACTCAAATTAAAAGCTTTTCAAATGTAACTAACAACATTTATGACATTATAACAGGCATTAGAATGTTAATAAAGATGTTTATAATACTGAGAAGGCTTTGGGTCTTTATTAATGTTAGATAGAGACTAAAAGTTTGATTGATTTGGAGAAAGTTTTTTTTAATTATAAATATAAAAATGCCGACGCATTTTTGTAACGGTACCATTAACTGTTAACGATAGGCTTAAAAATTAAAGATTAACGATAAAATAAATGAAACGAAAACTGTGAAATAGGCTAAGTAGGCCTAATAACATTGAGTGTTTATTATACTATTAATAGAGAGAAAATCAAGTGTGTTGAGTGAGCCACTGTAAATAAATATGAACAGTATGATTTTTTCTTAATACAGTTTAACAGCTAATACTTGTAGGCACAAGTGACATGCTGAGCCGAGGTGTCACGAGTGCAACGAGTGACGAGGCTGGCACGCGAAGCGTGCAGTGGTGTCACTAGTACTATCCGAACTATCTAAAACGATATTTTTTAAATATCGATTGTCAAATAAAATACTACTATTTAACAAGAGTCACTGCTGTTTTTGTTGTGTGTTTGAGGAGGAAATTTGTTTTGTGAGTTAACTCCAAATTTGTTTTAATATTCAGTCCTTGGATTCGTTTGTAGCCTAAGAATAGACCTATACTACTTGAAAAGGAATAACATAAAAGAGATCCGTACATTTTTTTATATTTTGAGTTGAATATGATGTTCTGTATCGCATATCGATTTTAGTATGAAGAGAACTCGTTACAATTAGTCCGTTTGTGAACTGAATAGGTGGGAAACCAGTAAAACTATGACCGTGAGGTTTGCAACACTGGTCTGTACAGCACGAACTTTTCAAATATACAGTTAGTAAACATACATTTGTGACACCTTGCTTAGTCGTGCTAAGCATCTTTGTTATCATCACAATTCGAGGCTGTCTTAAATGTATTTAAGATATACATAGATTCTGTAGTGTTTAGTATTTTTATTAGTAATTATTATTAGTAATAGTTATGTACTAAAGCAACCATTTCAAATTTTCCAACCACTTGAGCTCTTCTTTCTTCAGATATCATAAAATTTCGTTTATGACTACATCAAATGTTGGTCTACATAATTTATTCTTAATTGAGATAGTTTAGTAACAGGTCTCTGTTTTTTTATTACTGTAACTGTACTGGTGATAATAGTCATTTTCCGAAGACAGTGTATACAATTTGCATGTTATTTCCAAAAGTTTTTAACTACATTAAAACAAATAAAACGAGATTTAATAAGAAACCACGCACTCGGTCCTGTCTCTGAGACGGATACAGGAGAAGTTGTGAATTGTGTGACAGCTGACAGAGATAAGTAACAGCTGTCACGGACATAAACGTTGCATCACTCCATTATTGTGATTGTCTCAATACACCAAGCCCATAACTCTTATATATAGTAATACCATTGATTTTGTACACAAATATATTTCCCATCAATGTTAAATTTTGTGTCTCAAAATATCAGCTGTTTTTGTGGTCCATTGTGGGAGCGCTAGTGTAGTCAATGTCAATGTAATGCAGTTTAAACCAGCTGTGGTTGCAGGCCTCACTAGGCACAAATATTTATAACAGATGGAATATCTATTATAGGTGTACATAATCAATGGTAATACTAGTTTAATATATTATTATTTTATAAAATCAGAGATAATACAGCAATTATCTAACGCTTCCATCGTTAATTCCAACTGGTTAACATATAACTGACATAGAGAAATAAAATATTAGTAAATGAAAAAAATGTAATATCAGGTTTAATCTAAATTTGAAATAAATACTTTAAAATGAACATGTCAGCTTATGTTTATTTTTATTATTTTTTAAATATAAATTCTGGGCGAATACTGATTTTGCCTTTTCTTGATCATTCCTACCTCGGCAGGCTCCAAGTTGTAAAACTTGTTCAACTGATCTCGAATCGAATAAAAATGTTTAAACTCAATTTCAGAGTTAACGTTGCTTGTCGTTCTTTACCCAGTTATTGACGTCGTGTCGGTATTAAGAGGACCGACCAAGGAACCTATCGCCTCCAATATCCCAAACACTGTCTCCAATTAGATGGATTACAGCTTAATTTTGAAACGGATTACAGATGAATCAAATGTAAATACTTTAAGTTTCAAACAAACTACGTGGATGATTTAACTATGTAATATATCAATTATAATTGAATACAATTGAAAAGGTTAGTGTATGTAACAATGTATAACCCCAAATAATCTTTCTTATATTCTCGAGTGTTTGATGTATGTTATTAACAATAACAAACATGACCCAACAATGTTATTATGTTTTGAATAACTACTTTTGCACATGACGACTTTTTCCTTCCTCTAACCCCCCCCCCCCCCCATTTGTGCTAACCAGCTTATAAAATGGGCTCTTTTAGAAAACTTACTTAACAATTTAATATGATAATTTATGTTATTGTTCATGGAAAAATGAAGACAGTCTAAGTTAATCGAATTTTGAGTAAAACCAAAATTGTTTGTGTCTCCAGAAGCTATCTTTAATTGACATTTTTGCATTTGTCAGATGAATAAGTGGTAAAGGGTCATGTACATTAAAAAATGGGACAGATTTAAAATAAAATATAGCAGATGTATTTTATCTTGGTATTACATTGCTTCCAATAAGTCCTAATTTGATTTCTATTAAATAAAAACCACGTTTTAATTAGTTGAAGTATTATAGCCCTTAATACAATCTGGAAGTGTATTCAACTAACTCACTATGTTTAACAGCTAGCTACATAAATAATTCCTACTTACCTGATTTTTGCGAAAACACATTGCAACTTATGCCCTTTCCCCCAAGTGTTGTTCCGGTCTGAGGATGTAGAGGTGAAATTATCATTTTATGCTTAATATGGTTACTTGAGTATTAAAAGAACGATGTGATGTGCAAGATATTCTAATAGTGGAGGGTGCACAATTACCCATATGGCTATGACGATAAACCTTTAACTTATACTGGCCCTAATTTAGAGGAAACCCTACAAACACCCCCCCCCCCCCAAACATGTACTTTGAAATTATATTTCCTTAGTTAAAGTTTCCAGCCTGTAACAAACCGAATATTTTTTTAAAATTAAGAACTTGAGATTTCATTAACATATGCGGTTCAGATGAAGATGAACTAAAGATTGACAATCAATTACGAACTAGTACCTTGAAAATTACAATTCTAATGTGTGTTTTTTTTTCTTTATAAGGATTAGGTTTTATTTGTCCTTGTTAAGGGAGGCTGGAGTTGTCCGCCATCTTAGATGTATTCTGCGTAACACTAATGTTAAATGAATAAGCAAATGTCTTGCGTATTTCCCGATAAAATGATATATGCTACTAGAGGACACCCCTGCACGCTTCACGTGCCAACCCCGTCACTCGCTACGCTCGTTACTCCTCGTCCTGAAACTGTTGTTACAAATATTAGTAGGTCAACTGTATAAGGTACAATAATAATGTTAAATTTATTTATATTTTCTCACTAACATTACTTGCGTTGCTACCTGTTTAGTAATAGACACACCCAATGATATTAGTTGGCATATTACAAACGTCTTCATTACATTTATTTTATTTTTACAGATGAAAATTAATATGAACACTCAATAGTATTCCTTAGCCTATTTCAAACGTGTTCATTTCATTGGTTTTTGTTTAACAGCTGAATTTTATTAATTAAATAAACAAACTGCATTAGATTATCATTGAAACCCTCAATAAGTCCAGTAAAGCTAGCTCTACAATCGAATTTGAATAAAACCGTGCTTTTAACCTTCCCTGGTTTAACATTGTGAAAGATCTAACCTCCTCAATAATACAAACACAAATTGTTCATATTCCAACAGCTGTTAAAACGTGTGTAAATCATTATTTACATTTGAGCAGCTGTTACTTTCTTGATTCATTAAATATATCTCCATATTATTCTTATGGCCGAAAATCGTACGTAGGACTTCCCAAGGTTTTTGGGGCTTCCCATGCCCATCAGGATGAAATTATTGAAGAATTAATACCTTATTGCACAAATACGAACAGACGACTTTTTTTATCCCTCAAGTTTAAATCTGGCAAGAAATAAGGGAGGAGTTGCTTTGATAAAGAACGGCTTCGCGTATTTTATATAAGGATATTATCTAAATTTAAATTCACATGCATAAAGACTCTCTTCTACCAAAACTTATAGTCTTGCAAATTCAGTAGATATTAAATTTAAGGATTTTGTGTTGGTAATCCTGGTAATATAATGTGTGTTGCAGTGCGTCTTACGGAACAAGAATGTCGGGCGATAGCCGAGGTGAGGCGGAGGGACGAGGAAGTGAGGAGGCAGGAATACATGAGGATCAGGTAAATATTGTTAAAACTAAGTAAAATATTTGCAGTAACTAACGCTGGTACAATGTATGGTTTTGACCGACGACTTGTTGTTCAGTTAGAGTAACAAGAGAAACTATTGTTTTACATATTTCTCGGCGATAGGCAAAGCTAATTAAAAAACGAAAAGTGGATACTATCAGAGCAGAAATTATGTTTTCCTGAGCTTAAAAGTTGTTTCACTGGAAAACTAAGAGGCCTACGAACAATTATATCACACAGTTGTTTTCCTCGTTTAATTGTGCATTTTTTAACGCACGTATTTATCCTGTATTACACAGAAAGGTACGTCAAGAATAGTTGAAGAGGAAATATCCAGTATTGTTTATAACATGACATATGCATCAATACATTTAATAATAAGTTTTAATAACTGTTATCCTGTAGGAACAAAACAAAGTACCGGAATTTTAACTGGTTTTCACTGTTCATCAACTTAACACTTTTATTTATCAAAAACCTGTTTATGTATCGCGTTTATTTTTTTATTAAATGGCGGACAGTACCATTTTCTAGAAGTTTTATGAATTCCAGAATGTTAACTTATTTAGAATAAAGTCCTTATCAATTTCCTTAAACATCGATCTTTCTTATATTGCTCCAAATAGGGTAACAACTAACAAAAATTATAATAAAAACTTCTAAATGCATTTGTCATTACGTACAATTAAACGAGGAAAACAAATGTGTGGTTGGATTGTTCGTACAGGCACGAATAATGTCTGCGCCAACAGTAGTAGAGATAGTAAGTTTTTATTTCTTTATCGTTTACTATTCAAAATATATTAAATTGTTTTCAAATAGATGTAGTTATGACTGTCACATCCGTCATTCCATTTGTGCGTAACAGAGTTACTGATCCAGTTGATCGTAAACGGGCTTTGATACAATTGTACAGTCCCACAAAAGCAAGATCCAAAATAATTAACCTATTATACTTGTTACTTATTTTTCGCACATACACTGAATGTATAACAACAGTACTGTTCACACAAACTACCAGAAAATAAATCTTCATTATTAATTAAAAAACTTACTGTCAGTGCAGAAATTATGTTTACTCGAGTTTGAAGGTTGTTTAAATAAACGAAGAGGTATGTGAACATTCCAATCGCACCACTGTTTTCCTCGTCTAACTTTACGTTATGACACATGCATTTTACATTTTACTGTAAATATTTTAGTTGGAACGAAAAGTACCGGAATGTCAGTTAATTAGTTTTCACTGTGCATTCATTACTTGTATTACTAAAACACCCGTTAATGAATTGCATTTATATTGTAATATGTGTTTGGCAACAATCTTTTTTATGTTTTATGAATTTCAGAATTTAACTTTTCGAGAACAAAAATGCCGTTTAAAAGTCCTGAAACGTTTCTTGGCTCAGAGAGATCGTAACATTAATTACTTGATCATGTTGTAGTCCTTATGAAATGTATAACTACGATACATTAGTTTCATAAGCGTAAGTAACTATACATTTCATCAGGACTACAACGTAACCAATTTAATGGTTATGTGTAATAGAGGACTTTTTAGTCCTATCCTCAGTAATTATTACACTATTTGTACAATAAAGTAATTATTGTTCATTTCATTAATTAATTTTACGACCTCTAGAAGCCAAGAAAACGTTGTTTCAGGATATCAATAAGAACCTTTCACTTGAAAAGCTAAAGTGCTTAAATTCATGAAACTTATAGAAAAAATACCTGTCAGACGCACATTAATATAAATGCTCTACGTTGGCGGTTTTTTTAGTAATGAAAGTGTATATATAGTTGATACACAGTGAAAACTAGTTAAAATTCCTGTACTTTTTTTGTTCAAACTAGGATAACAATTATTAAAACTTATTATAACATTTTAAAACGTAAATTTCATAACGTACAATTAAACGAGGAAAATAATGGTTTGTCATAACGAATAAATAATTTTTCACAGGACTATTAGTTTAATAGTAAACAATCTTCAAATTCGGGTACGGTACACATAATTTCTGCCGCCGCGCAAAATATTAAAATATTTATAAAAATGCTTATGATATTATGGAAACATTACTGCTTCTTAGCATTACTCCTTCCCAGAAAACAAATTATAAGTTGTAATTCCTATAATGTTCAAAAATACAAAATCTAAACGTCTCTTCAAAACATAAATAATAAATTAATAATAATAAAAATAATAATAATAAAAATTAATAAATTAATAATAATAAAAATAAAGTGAATATTAATTCATAGAAGATGAAGGCGTCAAATTTGAAGTGATTATTTTTAACCACTGAAGGCTATCTAATACAAATCATCTCAACTCCTTTTAAAACTAAAATTCTTAAAACAATCTTCGAGATTTTCTGTTGAAACAAACAATATCACTAACATATTAATTTATTGAATATTTATGTAACTACTAATTTGATATTAAGTAAGGAGATGGGCAAATACGGATTGCAAACAAGGCAGTATGAGTGAATGTAGTCTTGTTACAAAATATGGTCAAACGTTGTGCATCTTGAATGGGACATTCTTGGTATGTCAAACATACAAAAATTTCGTCGTTGTTGATAAGTGAAAATAAAATAATAGTACATTAGAAATCTCCTTTTTCTATCATCATTGTTCACGATGTTGTACGTTCTCAAACTAGTGCTGCTACGTATTGGGGAACTATTGAACTTTCCAAGCCATATGGGCTATACACAGGTTAAATACTTATACGGGATGTTTTAAAACTCTCGTTACAAACTTTGGGATATTATTCCATTAATCAAAATATCTGTTTGGTGTTTGTCTATCTGAATGTTTTTTTTTTTTTTTTTTTTTTTTTTTTTTAGTTTAAAAAATATAAATTTCACAATACTCAATAAAATCCAACCAAACTTAATTAAACTCTTCATAAAAATTAAGTATATTAATGAAAATTGGTTAGTTAAGATTGCTTAATTGATTTCAAAATAGCGGCCGTTCAATATATTTTAATTAGAATAACTCAAAAAGGATTGATTTTACAAAATTGTTAAAACATATCTTTCTTTAGAATATTAAACAAAATTTAATGATATATTAAGTTTTTTAATAGAATAGCAAATAACAGAATCATTGGAATTTTAATCCGAGCATACATGTTTCTTCATAACGAGGTAACAGTTCAAAAATGAACCAAATAACTAGGAAATTATTTTAAATGTATTGATTTGTTTACACTATATCTGTGATGTATTCAAGTATTATTTTACAAAAACTTCTTTTATTTAGAATAACAATGAATTACAAAAAAACTATGAAAACTTCTAAACCATAAGCTGTTCCTTTGATAAAAAAAACTCTAAATCAAAATAGTAAATTATTTAAATTTTATTATTAAATTATGCAAATATTTAAAAGTTGTCCTTTCTTTTTATATGAGTTTCAAAATAGATTAAATAATTTGTCAGTTGTTACTTGATCCATCGTTGAGCTGTTTGTTGGCTCAATCTGGAGAAACTCAGAAAGACAATAATTCAGTTAATTGTTATTCAATATAAAGAATTAATAAACCGTTGAATTTGTTTTAAAATCATCTAAAAAAAGTCACTTCTGTAACTATTTTGTAAAATTAATTCTTTTTGAGCTATTTCAATTTAAATGGGGGCCATTTTTAAATCGGTCGGGAAAACATAACAAAACGTTTTACATTATTAGACCTAATTATAATGGAGAGTTTGATCAAGTTTCGTTGTGTATTTTGAAAAATATTATTTTTTAAATAAAAAACAGGTACAGCCGGTAAACGAAAAGAGTAATTTTAGTTTTTGGCTCATTTTGGTCACTGGAACATTATCTCAAAGTTTGTAGCTAGAGTTTTGAAACATCTTGTATAGTAAGATAACAATTATTAAAAGCCCAATCAAATATGTACAGTAACTAACAGACGTTCAAACGTTAAATAAAAGCAATAAAATGTTATTCATTCAACAACAAAAATAGTGAGTACGATTTTGACATAAGTTCAGGAGCTTTACAAAATATAAGAACAGTTTTAAGTTAAAATTAATAAATCAATACTTGAATAACTTGTTTTCTAAAAATTAATTTGTAGTTAGTTATTTATGAGTTTTTAGGAAATTGCGTTTTAAATAATTGTTGGATCAAAATATTAATACGCTTAGACAAAGGGATTTTTTTTTTTTATTTAAAAAGTACAAGTAAACGTCACACAACACAAATTTATTACAATATAAGCACAAAATGTACAAATATATTACAATACAAGTACAAAATGCATGAATACTACGGTGATCGATATCGGTGAACCACGCTCACCTTCCTCAGACCAGAGGGATTCACAAAAGAATCAAAAAACGATTCAATCAAAAGATTCTTTTGTGAATCCCTCTGGTCTGAGGAAGGTGAGCGTGGTTCACCGAAATCGATCACCGTAGTATTCATGCATTTTGTACTTGTATTGTAATATATTTGTACATTTTGTGCTTGTATTGTAATAAATTTGTGTTGTATGACGTTTACTTGTACTGTATGTGTACCAACACGTATTATGCTAATTAAAAACTATTTTTATTTAACAAATACGGTAAACCCCTTGATTTAACGGACTATATGGGACAGGTCCTAGTCCGCTAAAGCCAATTGTCCGTTAAATCAGGGTGAACTCACCTCAAGCTGCTATGAGATTACCACACCTCAATAAAAACTAACTGTACTGCTGCCAGCTAATAGTTAACTCTAAGATTAATAAAATATACAAATTAATATTGTATAAAGGTGATTAAACTACACATATTCTATACAAATTCCTTAATTACGTGATATATAGAATTTTAGATACTGTAATACAGTTGCAAACTGTCCGTTAAATCCGAAGTACGTTAAATCGGGGTCCATTAAATCGAGGATTTACCGTAATTTTAAAAATTTGAATTTGTTAAAATATTGATAATATCAATAACTAAACTTAACTCTGATAAATAAAAATGTTTAAATGCAATTATATTTAAATGTAAAGAGGGATATTTTCTCAATTTACAATTTTTAAATTTGTATTTCCTTTAGATTCATAGGTGAAGTCAATTGTTTATTTATAAAAATATTTTTAAAAAGTCCACCTACTTAGTGAAGCCTGAATACTAGCTCTGAAATCCAATAAATGTTTGCTTTCGGAGAACAGGGAATTACTAAGGTAGACTTGAGGAACCAGTATGGAATGCGAAACTTGGAGTGTTGGAGAACAAGGACTCACTAAGGAAGACTTGAGGAACCAGTATGGGAGATGAAACTTGGAGTGTTGGATAAGAAGGAGTCACTAAGGAAGTCTTGAGGAACCAGTATGGGAGGCGAAACTTGGAGTGTTGGATAAGAAGGAGTCACTAAGGAAGTCTTGAGGAACCAGTATGGGAGGCGAAACTTGGAGTGTTGGGTAAGAAGGAGTCACTAAGGAAGTCTTGAGGAACCAGTATGGGAGGCGAAACTTGGAGTGTTGGATAAGAAGGAGTCACTAAGGAAGTCTTGAGGAACCAGTATGGGAGGCGAAACTTGGAGTGTTGGATAAGAAGGAGTCACTAAGGAAGTCTTGAGGAACCAGTATGGGAGGCGAAACTTGGAGTGTTGGATAAGAAGGAGTCACTAAGGAAGTCTTGAGGAACCAGTATGGGAGGCGAAACTTGGAGTGTTGGATAAGAAGGAGTCACTAAGGAAGTCTTGAGGAACCAGTATGGGAGGCGAAACTTGGAGTGTTGGATAAGAAGGAGTCACTAAGGAAGTCTTGAGGAACCAGTATGGGAGGCGAAACTTGGAGTGTTGGATAAGAAGGAGACACTAAGGAAGTCTTGAGGAACCAGTATGGGAGGCGAAACTTGGAGTGTTGGATAAGAAGGAGTCACTAAGGAAGTCTTGAGGAACCAGTATGGGAGGCGAAACTTGGAGTGTTGGATAAGAAGGAGTCACTAAGGAAGTCTTGAGGAACCAGTATGGGAGGCGAAACTTGGAGTGTTGGATAAGAAGGAGTCACTAAGGAAGTCTTGAGGAACCAGTATGGGAGGCGAAACTTGGAGTGTTGGATAAGAAGGAGTCACTAAGGAAGTCTTGAGGAACCAGTATGGGAGGCGAAACTTGGAGTGTTGGATAAGAAGGAGTCACTAAGGAAGTCTTGAGGAACCAGTATGGGAGGCGAAACTTGGAGTGTTGGATAAGAAGGAGTCACTAAGGAAGACATGAGGAACCTGTATGGGAGGCAAAACGGAGTGTTGGAGAACAAGGAGTAACTAAGGAAGACATGAGGAACCTGTATGGGAGGCAAAACTTGGAGTGTTGGAGAACAAGGAGTCACTAAGGAAGTCTTGAGGAACCAGTATGGGAGGCGAAACTTAGAGTGTTGGATAAGAAGGAGTCACTAAGGAAGACATGAGGAACCTGTATGGGAGGCAAAACTTGGAGTGTTGGAGAACAAGGAGTAACTAAGGAAGTTTTGAGAAACCAGTATGGAAGGCAAAACTTGTATTGTTGGAGAACAAGGAGATACTAAGGAAAACTTGAGGAACCAGTATGGGAGGCGACACTTAGAGTTTTGGAGAACAATTACTCACTAAGGAAGACTTGAGGAACAGTATGGGAGATGAACCTTGTAGTGTTGAAAGAAGGAGTCACTAGGGAAGTCTTGAGGAACCAGTATGGGAGGCGAAACTTAGAGGGTTGGAGAGCAAGGAGTCACTAGAAAGACTTGAGGAACCAGTATGGGAGGCGATACTTAGAGTGTTGGAGAACAATTACACACTAAGGAAGACTTGAGGAACCAATATGGCAGGCGAAAATTAGTGTTGGAGAACAAGGATTTGGGAGAAACTTAAAATACGGGTTGGATGTATTTATATACTTAACTATGATCTATTACGAATTTCCAAGTTGCCATGGATTTTCGACTACTTTATATAAAAAATGTATCTCAATTTATCAAAACTCAATTGATTAACACATTTACCTATGTAATGTACCCAAAATAAATTTATCGAAGCCTAAAGATTAGCATATGTATGACGTTTTTTAACAATATAATTATTAATGAATAAAATTAGTAATTTTAAACAACAGTATTGGATGTAATAATACGCCAAATATTATATAGTTATCTATACAGTATTGCCAATTTCTTAAATCAAAACTGTTAATTTTGTTTGTCTAACAATTACTTTATTAAAAACGTAGTATAATATGTACATGAAAGTCAACAATAGAGTAAAATGTAACAAATTCTATCGATAATTTTAATTGCATAGATAACACTTCTTTCTTCAAAAAAGCACGCTTTGTTACATGCCTGCGTTTCCCATACGACTATTGTTATCTGGGGAGGAATAAATATTTATCATTACTGCAACCCATTGTAGAAATAGATATGAGAAGGTAACGACTGTCACATTTGAAAGTGCACTTTTCCAAGAACCTCGCCACAGAAGCGACGTGAATGGATTGTTTAACCTGTGGAATTGAGAGAAAGTCTTTTATTTATTGCAGAAACTTTCGCAAGAAACTTAGTCCGTCATCTACTCGTAATTGTTCATGTAAATAAGTAAATACATTTTCATGTTGTTTACTCTAATGGATTGGTGCAACGATTTTAAAATTTCCATTAGTCGAATGAAAATTCTATGTACAGTCTAGTAGAAGACTAAGTGGGTCTACTCGAAGGAAGAGTTACTTGTACAGGAAAGTGCGAACGTAATGAACAAGGTGCATATCTAAGGTGTTTATGAGGAAGGGAAATGCTAAGTTTAAAACGTAATTTCATATTTCGTTTCATAACATTCAATATTTTTAATGGATCTTTTCAGTTCATTCACTACCACTTCATTTTTGTTTCCGTTAATTCACTACAACTTGATAAATATTCTGTTGCTGTAAAAATTGTTCCCCCACTCATTTTTATATCCACTGTGGTATCCTTTATCCGCTAGGAATCCAATATCGCTGGCCTTATCTTATCGCTTTTCAAGAACTTACACACGGAGAGCGTATACGGCGGTAAGTCAATCATTGGATTTACCAGTTTGTGGTCAACTTTAGTAGCCACCTAACCTAACCTAACCATAATAGCGATAAAAAAGTGGTAGTGAAGTAACGTAAAAAATAGTGGTAGGGAATTAACTGAAAATGTCATTTTTAATGTTTAAAGCTTCCACATTGATATAATATATCAATAGTAGATTGACTTCGTTCCTGAAAACGTTTCGTAGTCTTATTTTTAGTGAATAATTTTAAATTTGTCATCGTGTTTTCTAAGTAATATTATTTTGAAGTAGGATTCACTGTGAGTCTTAATTTGTGGGTATCGATTTTTTATAAATTATGTATATGAACTAATAGTTATACTTCTTTGGATTGTTATCATTATTGTGTGTAACCATATTTTTTAGTAGAAAAAACACACAAATCACAAACACAACAATGCACAACTATACGGCTCTGTTTATATAGTTAGGAGAAACACGACAAGCACCAAACAAAACAATTGAAAAGCTCCCATTACACATTGGCATCTTCATACATGAACCTTGACGAGTCCTCCTACCCACCCGCCAGTTCACATGACCTTGCAAGCTTGTGCGTGAACGTCATTCAACGAGTGAAGTACCGACCGTTAGCACAGTGGGGATTCGAACTGAGCCACCACGCCGGAATATTATATTCAAGATATACAATATTTGGTAGACTCTCCACTCACCTGAAGATAATAATTTACTAGAAATTTTGAACTGTTGTTTCCAGAAAATTGTAAAACCAAACATTTCGTTTACTCTACTGCAATAGACAACGAACCTAAAATTCAATTAGTTATCTTTGTGAACATATGTTGTTGATAATGATTTTAAAATAAATTGAGCAAAAATTAAATTGCATCTATAAATAAGTTGAATAGAAATAATTAGTAGTTAATTAAAGTCGATAAAATAATGCATTTACTTTTTATTTATGGAAGGTCATTGAGAATTACTAACGAGAACAACGCCTCATTGCCATATACGAGGTACAATATCACCTACTTGTTGCTACCAGTAGTCCTCGCAGTACTTGGATGGCAAGGTATGATAAACAAATTGCATCAGCGACGGTTGGCTGGACACTTGCCCAGTAGAACTCCCTGTTACCTATAAGGTATTAGGTAATAATAAACGTTGGCTTGTTGACATCTTACTTCACGTAAAACTAGTTACGTATCGACTGAACTGAGATCAAAATTACGAAAAATAGAAATAGAAAAATACGACAGGTAACTCGTGATGTTGTGCGGATCAATGTGCGCGTGCACGTGTGAGTCAGTCAAATGACAATTAAGTAGGATTCATCCGAGCCCCTTAAGGCCTAACTTAGATCAATTAATTTAGACGAGAATATGAAGTCATCCAGTAGAAATGATTTGAACTTGCAATAAAAACATAACAATTTAGTACTTTTAAAGTAACTTTGTAAAAAAAAAAAAAATGAATAGAAGTACGCTAAATACAAGCTGAACAAAATTGTAGATATGAAGTAAATTCGGAACCAGATGTTTTGCTCAACTGGAAATACGTTCAACTTTTAACTGCAAGGCAGAGCGGATATTACCATTTCTGCTGTGGAGATTGAAGGAAATAGGTTCTGCTCTCAGTCTAATAATTGTCGTAGCTAGAGCACGATCCACAGGCTGATATTCATTTAAGATATTAGATCATTCTCACAACATAATCACATGACTTAAGCACAATAGACGAGAAGAGTACATGGGTATTCCCAGTGACCCATAAAACTCGCTCGTTTGTTCCACTTATCACTTATCCTTGATTTATAAACATAATTTAGAAACCACTCTGTTCCGGCCGGCAAACACTTTCACCTTACTTTTTGCTGTGGAGCCATACACAAACATAATTAGAAACAAGCTAATTAGGCTATACAGTAGAGGAGAAATATGAAGGCACCGAAAACGCTTCCTTGTGGTAGTCCGGTATTGTAGCGCTGCGAGTCGGTGATATCAGGAAGATTAGCGAAGAGATAGTGGACGACCTCCAGAGCAGCTGACGCTGTGCAGTGCGCGGCTCAGTGGTAGTGCGGCTCTCGCAGTGACAGTGCTATGCCGAGTGTAAGTGCCGTGTTGTCGGGAGCGGCCAGTTTCGGCGTCCTGGCTGGTGTGCTGACTGGGGTGTGCTATGTACTTTTGGCAGGCTTACAGTGGGCCAGGTGAGTCTCGGCACAGAATATACACTAGAAATAACTTTGCTAAAGTTTATTATTACTGTAAACATCTTTGGTGATAAGAGAGAGAAGTACAATATCGCACGTGTAGCTAATGGATGTTTGTATGTTTGTACACTTTGATAACTTAGACTAAACAACTTTTGAACTTGAAGTTTGTTGGGATGCAACGCCTTGGTACATAGGTCAATACAGTAGATGAGTTATAAAAAAACTGTCTAAGTATTTATTTTATCGGGCACAAATACTATCCTAAACAAGTGATATGTCATACTGCACAAATTGAATATAATGTAAAACAGGTAAAAATATTATGGTGATCGATTTTGAAAACCACGTTTATCGTCCTCAGACAAAAAACACACGATGTTTGTAGTGTTATGTTATTAAACTTGTATAGCCAGACATTTCTCTTGATTGTGATTTCTACCAGCACGTAATCTGCAACTGAAGAAACAATTCAAGAACTAGTTTCATTATAAGTACTAAAAATAACATTTTACTTTCATACCAAACAGGTGGTGGCAAAACATTTACAAAATGTGAAAGTTGTTTTTGTTTCAGAACTCAAGAGAATAATATTCAAACCAGCTTTAAAGAATACACATTAGTTTTAGAATTAAATTCTTAAAAATTGCAAAAATCAGTAAACTTGCGAAAGCACTTTTCAACTTATAGTCCCACTTTTCATAAAGTAATCGTATGATAATTGCAGAAGATTTTCTTTTAATCAATAAGTTAAATCCTTCCAAAACAATATATTGTCACTACATGAAAACCAACAAACATTGGTGAATGATAACAAGCTCTATAAAATAAATAGAAAAAGAAGGGAAATTAGATATATTTAGCACTTACAGATATAAAATTGCAAAAAATAATATTACCTTGCAAAGACAGTTTGCTTAGTACGAAGGTTTTCTTGACGTCTTCCCTGAAATCACCTCTTACGTCAGTCAACAAGAGATTGTAAATATTTAATTGTTTAATGATGCACATTTTTTGTACAAGGCATCTTGTGAAATGGCCTTTTATAGCTAAGGTCAATTGCTATTTACATAAATAATAGATGAAATGACATGGTAGCTCATTAACGGTATCAAGTAGGTGAATCATGTTATTTAGGTAAACACAAGAGCTAAATTAATTACCTGGGAATTGAACTTCACCTTCCATGAATAGTAATTTTAATATTTACCAATGTCCCTGTTATATATTGTTCTTATATAGTGACTTGGTCTGTGTATTATTATAATTCGTTAAATTGACAATTAATTTACCAAACAAAGTAAGCTTTTCAGCGTTAGATGAAAGTTATCACAAAGCTTCACAGCTCATTTCATTTGTTTTTGTTGTTCCAACAGCTCTGTGATTTGTATGGAAGCTACGTCTCCCCAACATTCATTTATTGAGATGGTAGTGCAATCAGTTTTCGGTGTGTTAATTATTTCCCAATTTTATAATCCAAATTATTAATGTACCCTCACTTGAGACAGGAAAAATATAAAAACAATTTTTTCAAACCAATACATTGGAACTTGTTATCTTATGAAGTGGTGAATTTAGCTAATTTTAAATCACTATTAAGACAAAAACGTTTAAAGTACAAACGTAATTATTTATAACTACGTTTTTTACACAAAACTGAAGGTATTAATATGTTTTCATTTTTTTTACTATAAAAGCATTTATAATTTTAATAGTAAAAAACGTTATGGTACCTTTACAGTTTTAACTATTTTTGCATTTTTTTAAATTACAAACATCTTAATCCCTTCATTTATGTATAAAAAACGTAGTTATCAACATAAAATTTGTACTTTGAATGGTTTTGTCTTAATATTAATTTAAAATCAGCTTAATTTATCACTTCAGAACACCACAAGTTCTATGTAGTGGTTAAAAAAATTGTTTTTACATTTTTCTTGTCTCAAGGAAAGGTACGATAACAATTTTGATTATAAAGTTTAGAAATAATAAACACGCCGAAAACCGATTGCACCACCATCTCAATATGTGAATATCGCGGAGTAATAGCTTCCATACAAATCACAGCGCTGTTGGAACGACAAAAACAAATGAAATGTGCTGTGAAGCTTAGCGATAACTTTCATCTTACGCTGAAAACTTACTTAGTTGGTGAATTAATTGTTAATTTAACGATAATTATAATAATACACAGACAAGGTGTATACTTATAATTCTATAAGAAACATATATATATATATATATATATATATATATATATATATATATATATATATATATATATATATATATATATACCAGGGGCATTGTTAAAAATATTGAAATTACTATTAATGGAAGCTGACAACTGTTCTGTAACAACTATCTTTTTTATAGTATCTAGCAAACCAAAAAGTACCAAAACACAAGTTCTAATGTAGTTGTCTAACAAATTGTTTTATATTTTCCAGTCTCAATGGAAGGCACATTAACTAATTTTTATTATAACATTGGGAAATAATAATTATCATACCGAAAATCGATTTTACGACCCCAATGGCACCTAATGTGTCAATCTGTCTGATGTTACTTACACATGGTAAGTTTCATGTATCTTCGATAAGCAAGACATTTTTCTGAAAATTCCCCTCACATTTTTACCCCTACAATCGTGGATTGTAGGGGTAAAAATGTGTTATAAAACATTTTATAAAACATTATAAAACATTTTAAAAATCTGTAATGCGGTACTGTTTTTCATTTATGTTTTTATAAAGTGTGTACTGAATTTCAAAAGAATAAAGTTCATTATTCGCTAATTTAGTTAAAATTAAAATTACAAAAATTATTAAGAGAGTTGATATGCCTATTATAAACAATTAAAGAAATACTCGTACTAAACACTGTTGTGCTAGGGGAATAAAACCCTTTTTACATTATTAATTATAAAATCAACGATAAAACCGAACACGAAAGTTAATTACAATACATATTTACATTATTATCTAACTGTATCAACAACTTAGTTTTCCAATATTCTAGAGACAAGAATGTAATGTTCTCAAAGTAAACCGGCGGACCTTAAGAATCATATATAGTTTTATGTACGTAAACTTGTAATAATTATATTTATAAAAGTAGATTACATACACGTTAGATGAAATTCAACAACAAAACAAACGTTGAGAAGCACTTTCCTTAGTGTAAACATATCAATTTATTTCCAGATTACTTAACAGCCTCAACAATTACCATCATGGAGGAGAGAAGAGTTCAGAAAAAAATTAAATAACCTATTCTAACTAGAGAAGTTTAAGTAGTATTGTTGCGTTAAAATAAGATTAAAAAATATTATACGTAATAAAAAATTAAATTAAATTTCTATTAGTTCACAATTGCTTGTGGTTCCATTTTTTGCTTGTGGTTTACAAAAGTGAAGGTTGACCTAGCACTATGGTAGTTAAAACCGCATGATTAAATTAGGAGGAAACAGTTTTCACAATAATGTTACTAAACAAAATAACATTAACACACGCTAAAACACCAACACAAATACGTTATAGTAAGAATCCCATTTCTCTGTTAATCATCAACATTTATTATGTAACAATTCATACTCAATCGCTGATAAGTCCAAATGAGAAGGTTTATTGACATAACAAATAAAACGAATTAGGTTATGTTGTTTGCCCTTTCTCGTGCTTTGTGTTGGGCCAAAGATGAACGTTAATTTCATAAGTTTTAGGTGTGTACTTAAAGTGTTACAGGTAAAACCCCGATTATCAGAACCATGATTATCAGAAACCCGTGTTATCCGAAAGACCTAGTGAAAAAAAGAAAAAAATTAATCCTGAAAACACTTTACTAAAAAAATTTTCTTTATATCTGTAAATTGCTTCTAAAACAATTACAAAAAAGAATTTATACAGTTAGCTCCGTAGGGTATGTTACAATTAATTATGATAAATAAATCACAGCAAGGCTAGAAAAATCAAAATAGTTTCCTTTTTTTATGTGTTGGCAGTGAAATGTATGTGGCATTATTTTATTCATTATTCATTTCTAAGACGCCGATCGTAGAGATATGGGCGAATATGAGGAGTGAATGAGTGTGATGAGTGTAGATGAACGAGGGTAGCCATTGTTACTATCTGAGTTCGACTTAGGTCAGAAAGGACTATTTATTAATAACCCAATAGCCAGGGCAACTATGAGACCTACAGCCTTACGTGGAATCTGAACCACGTAGTGTTTGTCTGATTTTCAGCTAACTGACAAGTCTGAGAATCAGTTCTCTTCCCTACACAACATCGGAACCTCGACTACCATTCAACACGGAGACTCCAGACTTCTCTAGTAGTGTCTACGTTGATGACAACCATTGAGCGGACGCCGAGTCGGTATTAAGAGAACCGAGCATGGAACATATCGCCTACAATCTCCCAAACACTTAGTCCTCAAGTAGCTGGGTTACAGCACTGCGCCACCAGTGTGGACTAATTAACACCAGGCATGTGAGTGAGTTAATTGTAGGCCTCAGGACTAACCCTCTACCTTATTAGGCCAACCTTAAATGTCAGTGACCCATCCTGATGGCCTTATTTGTGAGTATTTTCGTTCACGAGTGCAAGTTTATTAAGCTTCTCGTGTATTGACTGTTGTTGTCATCTATTTGAAGTTATTTTTATTACTTACTGTATTACAGTGTAGTGTTTTTATTAGCATGATATTTTTTTGTTGTAGTGTACATACATTGTGTACTTTTACAGTAATTTAGGTCAACTAAACGAAAAAGAGTGATTGTGACTATTGACTAAAAACAAAATATTTTTTTAATGATTTAAAAAATTATACTGTACTTTAAAGCTCTACGAAGTTTTAAAATTAAATTACATTCATACTTATTCAATCTGGGTTCATATTTTCTGTTCAAAACTATTAAAATAATGTTACACCTGACCATCGGAAATTTCCATTTTCGGAAGTGGGTCCAGTCCCAATTCCGGGCAATAATCGGGTTTTATCTGTTCTCAATACCTACGTTAGTAAAAACATTTTGTGTGGTAACTTCCACAGCTGGGAGATCACAAAATCGTAACAGTCCGGCTACCAGATTTGTTGATCGTTTAGAACTACCCAGGTTGTACGTACAGCTTTCAGATTTTCTATGGACGCGAACACCACCCACCTTGTTTGTAATACAACTGTAATAACCCCCCCCCCCCCCATGAATGGTCGACACTGATGGCGCAGTGCTGTAACTTAAGGGCAAAGTATTGAGGAGATTGTAGGTGTTGAGTTCTATGCTCAGTCCTCTTAATACCGCAACGGAGTCCGCTCAATGGTTGCTATCGACATGGACAATACTATATAAGTCTGGGGTGTCCATGTGGGATGGTAGTCGAGATTCATATGTTGTCAGAGAGAACTGAGGGCCAGGCTTGTCAGTAAGCTGAAAATCAGACCAGCATTACGTGGCTCGGATTCCACGTAAATTTGTAGGTCCCTTAGTTGCTATAGCTATTGGAGTAAATAGCTCTTTCTGAGGAACATTCAACCTTAGTTAGTAACAATGGCGACACTCGTTCATCTACTCTCATCACAATCCTTTGCCCCTCATATTCGCCCATACATTGACGATCGGCGTCTTAATAATAAAAAATAATAATAAAATGTACCCCACATTACAGACAACTATGAACACTTGCTCTGTTTCTTATCTAGAGAACCGGCGTTACTGATATCCGTTTGTCCCACCTTTAGTAGGCTACTGATAACACACGATAAGGTTGAAGAATTTACACCGCAAGAATTGAGCACAACTTCAGCACACTTCACTTGTAGTAAAATTCTTGAAGATATCTCACGAGACCTTTAAATAAGAATGATGTTTATAAGTTTTTGAGTATTAAGAATCTAAGTCTATTGATACTCAGTCATTGAGTTGATTCAAAGAATTGCAGTTGAAAACTATTAAGAAACTCAATAAAACCAGTTTATCGTTTAATTGACTTGACGGATGTCTTCGTAACCGTTATAATTATAATCAATCCAACAGTGGAATCTTCATTCTCTTATAGTTACAACTATTGTAAAGTCTAGTTAAATGAAATCTGGACCATAGAAGATATATATTGCGAATACATTTTTCAGCAAATTGACTAGATTAACACTCAGTTCTCTCCCCTACCACCCACACCATACGGTCACCCCAAACTTCTCTAGTAGTGTCCACACCGATGGCAACCATGGAGTGGATGCTATGTCGGTATAAATCGGGTGTTGTGTAGGGAGAGAACTGATTATCAAGCTTGTAAATTAGCTGAAAATCAGACCAACTCTAAGTGGTTCAGATTCCACGTAAAGCTGTAGGCCCCTTGGTTGCCCTGGCTATTGGGCTATTAATAAATGGCCCTATGTGAGGAACAGTCGAGCTCAGTTAGTAACCAGACTACATCCTACACTCATATAATCATACATATTTGCCTTAAAATACCTACAACGTTATGTCGGCTTCTCATATGTAAGAACGCAAGAATATATTTCTCCTACACTTTCTTCAGAACATGACATAAAGTCAAGAACAATATCTTTATTAACTTTGGTGCCTAAAGAATAGTTTGAGAATTGTTTTAATTATGAATAAATGCTCATATTTTACATTACAGTACCTTAGACGACTGTATATCATTAATTCGAACGAAACAATTTTGGTTTTGTTTCTACATTTTAACTTTTCTAATTTTTCTAAAATACTAGTAGTATTGTATTTACTCTAGTCCAGATACTTAGGCGAGCTGATGATTCATGTCAACTCAATTATCTTATCTTAATTAAAATTACTGTATTCAACTGTTTTTAACGATTATTCTTTCACTAAAGTGTCGTTTTAATTGGAAAA
The DNA here is from genome assembly GCA_035578905.1 of Stictocephala bisonia. Lineage (NCBI taxonomy): Eukaryota > Metazoa > Arthropoda > Insecta > Hemiptera > Membracidae > Stictocephala > Stictocephala bisonia. The sequence continues at coordinate 192,363 of JAQJVL010000691.1, read as the reverse complement.
AGAGTGAAACGAGACTAAAATTAATCATGTTTGCTTTTATAGTACATAAAATCTACTTCAAACCATTGGTTTAATATAGTAATCGTCAAGTAATAAAATTTAATAGTATATTTCATAACAAGAGTGGAAAGTGGGATTTTGCATGTTCGAGACCATATGTTTGAAGTGCGAGACTTGTCGAGCACTTCGAATGGTCGAGTTAAAAAAATGAAAAATTATTTTTGCTCACTAAGCAACACGAACTGTCTTAGCGAACAAAAATCAGTAAACTAAATGAAAGTTATTTTTCACTACACTACTATGAGTTTAGCCGTTTTCGTTATGTGTTTACAACCTGCGAAACATCCTATTTTCAACAGTTGTCTATTGTTTACTACCGAAAGTAACATTGTTTACAACCGAAAATTTTCCACAGTCAACAACACCTGTTTTTATTCCATAGTGTAGTGAAAAGTATCGTTCAAAACTCGAGTGAAAGTGTTTTGTATGTTCTCGACCATTTGAAGTGCTCGACAAGTCTCGCACTTCAAACATATGGTCTCGAACATGCAAAACCCCACTTTCCACTCTTGTTATGAAATATACTATTTTCGAGTATATGAATAAGTGTTATTTCAAACTGCAGTATACTAAATAAAAGAGGACTTGAACCCATAGTAAATAAAAAAATAAAAGTTATAAAACATGGAAACATTCTTTACATCTTAAAACGACCAATGTATGTTTAGATGAAATAATCTTGAACTTTACAGCTTTCACAAACACGCTTGAAGGCGTTTTTACCAAAAATGTCTGTTTCTTGGAAACCCCGTTTAAAAAATAACAGATAAAAAGAATATACCATTAATTATTTTTTCACTCACATTTCTCAAAATGTATTACTTAAAGTGTGCTGCTAATCCAACATCTACATTATTAAGAAAACTCACTTATTAGATATTTTCTTTTATAATTTGTAGGAATAAAACTCAAAATTTTCACTAACAATTATAAAGTTCACTTGAGGCCTTTCAAAAACAAAATTTGTAGTATCAAAAGACAAATGCAACTAACAAATAATTTGTTACTGTTAAATAAAAATAACAGTATAAAATAAAACAGATGAAGTAAATTAAATATTAATTGAAGAAAGAAAAATGGAAAATTTCTGGATCGTTATTTCCTAAATAATTTGTATGTTCGTTTGTTTAGTATGTTTCATATCTATCGATATAATTTGGTTTTAAAACTTCTTCTAAAAGATTTATGTCTGAAAAGGAGTGTTTGAGTTCCAAACAATGTTTGGAAATGGCTGATTTTCTGAATGGTTATTCTGACAATGTCTTTTGTGTTCGTTTAATGTCGTTTTAAAATTTTGTTTAGTTTGGCCAATATATTTGCATTTAATTTCGTATATTCCTGATTTATCTTCGTTTCTATTTTATCCTACAAATTAAATTTGGGGGAAAAAGTTTTATTTTAGTTTTTGAACATAATTTGTTTATTAAAGCAAAATAGCAGTTTGAAATAAATTAGCTGATACAAATAAATATTAACTATCAATATACGTACATATAAAATACTAAATTAATAGGTATATGTATTTTATATGAGCTGATTTATTCCTATTTAATATTTACAAACCATATTTTAGTTGTTTGTTGCTTGAAAAAAAAATTCCAATACATTTTTATTGTAAATATAAGTTTTATTTTCACAAATTACGCCAACAACTAACTACAATTAATTGAGGTTAAGTGGTAGAGAGGGCTCTACAGACTTAACTTCGCCTCCAAATAAAATCATTTTTCATTTTTTACGATTCACCAGACGTCGTGACGGAGTGGATGACATTGAGTCTGTGACGACCCGGACCAGATCCTGCAGAAGGAGAACTGGAGTCATTTGTAGAACTGAGAACTCGAGAGAACTCTTTGCTCACTTCTACTTACCTCATGTGTGAATTTGAGAATAAGAGTTGCTTGTACTTAAATCGAATGTATTGTTAGATAAATACATCCAAAGAGCATTTCTTACCTTGTTAACCAAAACTTATTCTTTCATGTAATAATATATACCTGTAATATGAATATAAAACTCAATCTTACTAAAGATTGTCTTTAGTAAGAAGATAAAGATTTTAACATTTAATAGCATCAGTCTTGAAATAAGAAAGAGATTAATGAAGGCATTAATGAATGTTTGGAGCGTGGCTTGTTATGGTCGTGAAATCTGGACCATGCGGACAGATAGAATATAAAAGGTTTCAGGCTTTTGAAATTTGGTGCTATAGATGAATGCTTAAAATAAAGTGGAATGATAGAGTGATAAACGACGGGGTGCTCAGGAGAGTAGGAGAGGATAGAAGCTTGTGGAAATCAGTTCTTGAAAGAAGAGTTGGTCTTGTTGGCCATAAATAAGACATGATGAACTCTTGAGCATTATATTTGAGGGTTATATTAATGCAAACATACCTTGAGGATGACCACGACTGAGGTACATGGACCGAATCATAAGAGATGTGAGTTGTGAGACCTACGGATAGATGAAGACGAAAGCGAGAAGACGTGAGGAGTGGAGATTTTGCTGCTAATTTGAGTGCTTCCAACCAATCTTTGGATTGGTCACTATAGAGGAAGAACACTTAATCCAAACTCTATCTAAAAATGTTAGCCCACTACAAACTAAGAGAATCTGCCCACTCCTACAAGACATAACGTATCTTTTATTGAGAGTTGTTTAGTAGTTATGGTTAAAAATGTAAAATTCAAATTGGAAACATCGATATCAAAGAGGAAAAATGCGATTGGAAAATCAATTGTTTCTTATAGTAAAAAGTTGATGTCCTTCACCGGATTTGTCTTATGCATTTTCTTTGTACTTGTACTGATAAATTACTGATATAACTTTCAATATGTATGAATACATAAGTATGTTTCGAGGTCTAATCCCGTGTTATAGTTAGAATTAACACTGAAAAGAAGTCATGACTACATCACAAAATCTTGAGATTAAATTAAAAGAATAGTTATTTATTTTAACGAAGAAACAATGAATTATCTTCCATACTACCCTAGTTCTTGTGAGCAAAATATAAGAGGCAACTAACTACGGAGGTGTGGAGAGATCAGAACGTCTGTTGGCGAATATATTCTCCCAAACACAATGTTGAGTTTTCTCATATCAAGCATAAACCACTGATAGTTCTTTAAATTGTTTGTTCATTAGAATTCAATTTCTATAAATAATAAGTGCTTAATATTGATTGGTTTTTACTTTAACAAATTTTATGGAGTTCTTATGAACTAATTTTTGAAATATGAATAATTTTAAGTATATGTATTGTGTATCACATAAATTAAATGAAAAATAAGTACGTTCAAATCTCTACATGTTTCTACCTACAAAACTACAAAATAACATAGCAAACATGTTTTTATTAGGAGAACGAAATAAATAAGAGTTGAACATTGGTCTGAAGAAGAACAGATTCAAAAACCAAGATTAAGAAATCAAGTTTCATCGTGTAAAACATTAATATCTCATACATATGGGAAATATTACACGTTAAACAATATCTCATATTTAGCATAAATAATGTTCAACAAAGGTGCAAAACAAACTTAAAATTCATTCCTTATGATTTTACCATGGTTGAAGAAATCCCTATCATGTTTAATTAAAGTCTTATTTTACACGCTTCATACTTGAATATAAAAAACACATATATTCAATAGATAAAGTGACTCCAATTGTGAAATCTCAATCAGAGAGATACCTCATTCGTAAACAGCTGTTTCATAACAATGTGCAACAATGCTATCAGCTGTATGAATGGAGAAGTGAAATGCTAGACGGATTCCTTCATCCATAGCTTCCCTGAAACTTGCAGTGTTTTACTGTTGACCTTCTTGTGTAAAATAAAAACTGCTAACAAATATTTTAGTCTTTCCATGAAGAAGTTAAAAAAATGTAAATTAAAAAAAATACTATCCGTTATCTAAAAAATTATAAAATAATGAGGTCCACTTTTACAAGTGGAACTTGTAACTTACAAGAAACTTCACGTGTAATTTTGTTATACAGTTTTTATATGTTAACCCCAAATATGCAGGCCCAACAAACTTTATTTACAATAAGGCAGAAAATTCTTATACTTACAAAGTTTTACTTATATCTAATAAGGAACAGAGAGGACCTTAAACTGAACACTCAGGCGCAATCTGTATCTGCAATTCGTACAAGATTTTCCAGTTTCGGCAATAATTTATAGCAAATTTATATTAAATCGATGTTAAAATGTACCAGTCAAGCCTTTCCTTACATTGCAGGTCTATTGATAAAATATATAAATTATACAAGGTCTGTGTTTGTGGAATATATTATAACTAAACTGATTTAAATCATTATATTTAAATTTATAATAACTTATTAATATCTCTTATTTAATTAAGATAACAATTTTGGAAATCGAACTTACGAATTTATATTATAAATTTTGAAAAAGCGTCTACTAAAACTCTTTTATTATTATATCATGATTTATTGTTTGATATTATTTTGTAAACTTATATTATATATATATATATATATATATATATATATATATATATATATATATATATATATATATATATATATATATATATTATGTAGGTATTCGAACCCTGACCATCTCCAATCAAACGCGGACAATCTTGACTCTGCCAGTAAGGGCAGAGGTGATGCTCACTGAGGGATCACCATCTTGGTGTCAGTAGAATGGACCTCAGAAACTACCGCATGAATCTACGTACCCATCACCCAATTATTTGAGATACAGTACATATACTGTCGGCGCATAAATATGTGTACCCCAGTTTGAAGGTCGTTTACTAAGAAACTAAGACGCATATGAAAAAATTAATGAAACAATTGTTTTCCTCGTTTAATTGTACGTTATAAGACATGTATTTTGAATTTTACTGTAAATTTTGATAAGTTTTATCCTATTTGGAACAAAAAAGTACCGGAATTTTAACTAGTTTTCACTGTGCATCAACTTTACACTTGTATTACTTAGAAACCCGTCAAAATATCGCATTTGAATTATAGGAATTTTATATAAGTTATATCATTTTTTAAATGTTTTCAAGAAAAAAGTTCTTATTTGATTTCGTAACGTTTTCTTGGCTTCAATAGGTCGTACTTGCTTACCTTGTAATCCTTATGCACAGTATCGTTAAGATATATTATTTTTATAAGCGTAAGTACAGTAATTTAACACAGTGATTGCATATATTGCTTTCAATCAATTTAAATGTATATAAGCATCCTAATAATATGGCCTATTTTCCTGTATTGCCCAACAAATAGCCACGCAAGGAAAATGTGTGTCTGACGATAAAAGTACTTTCTTAGAAAGCCGACTTAGTAGCTTATATGGTTTTCTAGTATGACCTACGATCACGACCCCTAAGCGATCGTTTATGAAGAAGAAATATAAACGACAGTTTATAGGTATAACCTGTACACTGTGAGGAACTATCCTCTGTAACTTTCTAATCCAGCAGATCCCATTGATCCCTACTGTGACATCCAATCTCACTGTTATGGGAAATATTCCCTCTCCTTTTTATTTCCACTAACCTAAAATGTGGCAGTAGTAAGAACATTCGGCTACTAATATCCTAATTAGTATAGATTAAACTCATTTTGTTTAAGTATCTAACAATGTCGTAGAGAATGAACCACACATTTTTTGATTGCCGATAGTTTTTCCGTACTTACAATGATGTAATAAATATTGTTTATGTTTATTACAACATTTTGTTGGTGATTTCATAGTAACACCTAGTGTCGGCGCAGAAATTTGTGCACCCGAGTTTGAAGGTTGTTTTCTAAATAACTAAGAAATCCACAAAAATCTAGTCATACCATTGTTTTTCTCGTTTAATTGTACGTTATGACATATGCATTTTTAAATGTTATTAAAAGTTTTAATAATTTTTATCCTAGTTGGAACAAAAAATTAACGTAATTTTAACTGATTTTCACTGTACATCAAGTTTACATCGTTATTACTAAAAAACCCGTTAATGTCTCGTATGTATATTTTAATATCTGGTTGTTAAGAGTTTTTTCTATAAGTTACGAAACTTTTAGAACTTCTGCTGTTCGAAAAAAAAGAGTTCTAATCAATTACCTTACACATTTTTTTCTTAGCTTCTAGAGATTGTAAAATTAATTACTTGGTCTTGTTGTAATTCTTATGACATGTATAGTTACCATACGGTACTTTCCCATTTGTAAGTAAATGCGGTGATTTTTAATCGATTTAAATCAATTGAAAATAACTTTAAATTGATAAATTTAACTTGATTTAAATCAAAATGAAATCACTACATATACTTTTACACACATGAAAGTAATGTATCGTAACTATACATGTCATAAGGATTACAACAAGGCCAAGTAATTAATTTTACGACCTCTAAAAGCCAAGAAAACAATGTTTCAGGTAATTGATTAGAACATTTTCCCTCGAAAAGTTAAAATTCTAAAATCCACAAAACTCATATAAAACATTCCTATCAACCAGTTATTAAAATATAAATGTGATAAATCACCGGGGTTTTGAGTAATAGTGATATAAACTTGATGTACTAGTTAAAATTCCGGTACATGTTTTGTTCCAACTAGGATAAAAATTATTAAAACTGTTAATGAAAGTTGAAATGCACATGTCATAAAGTACAAATAAACGAGAAAAACAATTTTATGACTAGATTTTTGTGGGTTTCTTAGTTACTTAGAAAACAACCTTCAAACTCGGTTGCACAAATTTCTGCGCCGACCGTAATCTGCTAAGTAACGTCACAAGTCATGAATGACTATCATAAATGTCTCTTAGTATCTTAGGCGAATGAAGATCTTAAAATTTAATTTGATTCACATAAAAGCAGTACTGACTTAATTGACCTAATTAAAACATTACTGACTGTCTTGTGAGTAATACCACGGATATCTTAATTGCCTTCCGTCAAAAATGCTACGTACTATAGTTTGGTCGAAATTTATCAATCAGTTTGAACCCCTGCAAATTACAGCCCTTCTTCCTTCCATATGTAAAGGACAAGAATACTGACCCCCTCCCTACAAACAGGATAGTAGTGTACCCTTCTCTGACAACCTAACACACTGACTGCCCTTTTTTACAAATTCTACAAGATACACTTACGTCTCCCCTAAAACTAACAATCCACTACTTTAAACAGAAATTACAAACAGCCACTCGTCTTTTCTAAAACTAACAATCCACCTACTTTCATAAACAGAAATCACAAACAGCCACTCGTCTTCTCTAAAACTAACAATCCACCTACTTTCATAAACAGAAACCACAAACAGACACTCGTCTTCTCTAAAACTAAGAATCCACCTACTTTCATAAATAGAAATCACAAACAGTCGCTTGTCTTCTCTAAAACTAAGAATTCACCTACTTTCATAAACAGAAATCACAAACAGCTGATTGTCTTCTCTAAAACTAATAATCCACCTACTTTCATAGACAGAAATCACAAACAGCCACTCGGCTTCTCTAAAACTAATAATCCACCTACTTTCATAAACAGAAATCACAAACAACCACTTGTCTTCTCTAAAACTAACAATCCACCTACGTTCATAAACAGAAATCACAAACAGCCGCTTGTCTTGTCTAAAACTAACAATCCACCTACTTTCATAAACAGAAATCACAAACAACCACTTGTACTCTCTAAAACTAACAATCCACCTACTTTCATAAACAGAAATCACAAACAGCCGCTTGTCTTCTCTAACACTAACAATCCACCTACGTTCATAAACAGAAATCACAAACAACCACTTGTCCTCTCTAAAACTAACAATCCACCTACTTTCATAAACAGAAATCACAAACAGCCGCTTGTCTTCTCTAACACTAACAATCCACCTACGTTCATAAACAGAAATCACAAACAGCCGCTTGTCTTGTCTAAAACTAACAATCCACCTACTTTCATAAACAGAAATCACAAACAACCACTTGTCCTCTCTAAAACTAACAATCCACCTACTTTCATAAACAGAAATCACAAACAGCCGCTTGTCTTCTCTAACACTAACAATCCACCTACGTTCATAAACAGAAATCACAAACAGCCGCTTGTCTTCTCTAAAACTAACAATCCACCTACGTTCATAAACAGAAATCACAAACAGCCGCTTGTCTTCTCTAAAACTAACAATCCACCTACTTTCATAAACAGAAATCACAAACAGCCACTCGTCTTCTCTAAAACTAACAATCCATCTACTTTCATAAACAGAAATCACAAACAGCCGCTTGTCTTGTCTAAAACTAACAATCCACTGTTAGTATAAAATGATAAAATAATGATAGTTGAATAACAATTATTAATTTTTAATAAGTTTCATAAATTAAGTCTATTTTTGAATATTGACATTAACACATTAAATAAACGCCATCTTGAAATCGTCATAGTATTTAAAATGTTATGCTTTAACTTTTATAACTTTAAATGTGTTTATGAGTGTCTTATTTATATATACATCAGCGATATAAATAAAAAATAATGTACTGTAATTCAAAGTTCATAGGCTCATTCAATAAGCATGTTATTTAATAATGTTCATTACAATGTAATTATCAGACAGTTAGGACGGCAGGTGGTCTCGAGTAACTAGGACACTTCACCCGCATACAATACAGAGCAATACATACAGTTTGCAATACAACTTAGATCGTATGATTAGTCAACCTTTTTCGTCACGTAATATTTTTAATGGATGTCACTTACGTGGTTAAGTGGAAGAGAGGACTGTAAAGTTCTAACTTCGCCACTAAATAAAGGCTTTTTCATTCATTCGTTCTTTTCTAACGTTCTTGGTTAAGCGGAAGAGAGGACTGTAAAGTCCTAACTCCACCACTAAATAAAGGCTTTTTCATTCATTCATTCATTCTTTTCTAACCAACAGTGTTTATAATTTACTTAAAGCTATACTTACCATCCATAATGATTTTATTGGTACCGAACTCGTCGGTTTTTTAAATTAGTCTCATATAAATATTTTACAGTCTGAAAGATTCTTCTTGGGGCACATATCGTTGACGACAACTTAACTGTTCATATGTAACGGTTATAAAATCTCAGAATTAATATTTGTAGTGTCTTATTTAATTTGTTGAGCTTAGTATTCAGTGTTTATTTATTTTATTGATCATTTTGTATTATGCAGTTAGATTTGATTCTTTTTTTTGCGTAATTAGTTGTTGTGTTAAAAGATCGTATACAGTATGTATATGTTCCGGGTATACAGATTACTAGCTGAACACGGCGGACGTTGTCTCGCCTTTCATTTTTCATTGACATACCAAAATAAAGCAATAAAACGAACTATAGAAAAAAAAAACATTATTTATTAAATGAGTGCAAGAGGGTAAACAATATTTTTGGTCTTCTTATTTGGTGTAAAAATGCATTTTTTAATTACCGAGGAAAAAAGGTTAACACCAAATACAGATCACCTGATCAAGTAAAAGTAGTGTGTGCTACACTCTCAAGGTGAAATGTAGAACTACAATAAATCAAAACATATACAGTACTGTAGTTGTGAGAACTTCAATCTGTGTAGAACTACAATAAATCAAAACATATACAGTACTGTTGTTGTGAGAACTTCAATCTGCTTATGGCATGTGAAACTACATTATACCACACAGTCATATATTTTTTGTAAACAATTCAGATTCTGCATTTGAATAACATGGGATCTTTAGGAGCCCGTGGGGCGGGACCCTGTGGACGGATCTGCAAAAACTTCACAGAAACCATCTCGGGAGTATACAGGACAACATCCTAAAGTTTCATGGCGATCGGTTGGATGGTTTGGCAGCGCATAAACTTCAAACATATATACAAACATCCTCTTTTATAAATATAGAATTTTGAATGCAAAATGTCTGAATCCTATTTATGTTACACTTATTTGCAAGTTTAAATTGTTTTTTATATGGCTGTGTTGGTTTTATATGAATTGTGATTCAATTTTCACGCATTAAGCGTTCTTATCGAGATCTTAGGTATAAAGGCAGCCCTATTTACAAGTACAGAATATAAAGGTTTGAGATAATTACAAGTGCATAGGTTAATATCACTGGTTCTTCTTCTTGCTGGGCTATCAGCTGATTTACATTGTTGCTCATTTTATTTGGGGTTCGTTCAATGTCATTAAGTTGAGGTTAGAAACATGGTTTCGAGCAAAGACCAGAGAGTGTTTATTGTTGAAGAATATTTTAAAACATTATCGTTTATTTTATGTCAAGATGATTTTAAACAGTATTCTGAACCCATTGTATTAACTATTTGAAGGCCTATTGTTGATTGTATGTACAGTATTGTATTGAAATTCAACCCATTTCAAATCATTGGTTGTGTTTTAAAAAGAAACACACTGTATGTTATACTATAAAACATTAATCTGAGTGTCCTTAATTCACAACTGTCACAAAGTAATGATTATGATAGTTTTTAAATTACTTTCTTAGGATGTTATTGATTCTATTGGCACGAAGAATCAGGATAGATATTTTTGCTTAAGAAACATATTTATGTAGGGATAAAATATTATACGTTTGAAAAATAATAAAACTATTCCGATACAACTAAACTTAATGAAATGTTTGTACATTAATAACTCATGGAAGTTGATTTCAGCTAAAAATTAGAAAAGTATTTTCTGCCCAGATTAGTTGTGGACTAATCAGGACTTTTCTACATTCACTTGAGCGCTGTGAAATGCAGTCAGTTCCTTTCCATTGGCTATAACGGTTTGCAATGCACCAAACAAATCCATTAGGGTTTTTGCCTCTCAGAGGTATTTTCCACTAATCAAATGCCAGTGAAAGTGTCTCTGATAAATGAATGTGATGTAGTCATACGTACTCTTCCTGATTCTGCCTTGTACGGATCAACTTGAGCGGTTTATCCAGTACCAGCTTCTAATTGGAATTGATCAGCTTTCTTTCTTTCCAGATCGGGTTTCTTCACGCATTCTGGGCGTTCACAGCTGGCGCGTCACTGAATGATTTTTTAATTTTACTATAAGTTGTAATCATTTTTATCCTAGTTGAAAAAAAGTACCGGAATTTCAACTAGTTTTCACCGTACATCAAATTAACACAGTTATTACTCAAACCCCCACTAACGTGTCACATTTATATTTTAATACGTGGTTGATAGAAATATTTTCTATAAGTTTTATAAAATTGGAATGGCCATAGATAAGGGGCTAATGCGCTGGCTTGCCACGCAGACGGTCCGGGTTCAGTTCCCGATATGACGACTAGAATTTGCCCTGCCGCTCTCGTGGTTCGGAAGTCACGTAAAGCCGTTGGTCCCCAGGTTAAGTGTTAGAGAGGGCTCCTTAGCCCTAACTTCGCTTGGTAAAATAAGACGAATTTTAACTTTTTTTAGTTTTAGAATTTTATCTTTTCAAGTAAAAAGTTTATCAACTACTTGAAACATTGTTTTCTTGGCTTCTAGAGGTCGTAAATCAACTACTGTACTTGGTCACGTTGTAATCCTTACTACATTTGTAGTTACGATACATTATTTTTATATGCATAAATAAATGTATCATTTTCTATTGGTTTAAATCAGTGTAAGTTCATTATCTGTTTAAAGTTTGCCGTTCATAGTTGTAATATATTTAAGCAGGAAAAAATCCATTTTGTTTATAGCTTTTTTGCTGCCACTCAACACAAATGTCAATGTGTCTCGGTTTTTGTTGTTGTCCAATACTAACTTGCTTTATGCTGATAGATGGGTAGTAAAATTGTCTAAAAAACATGTTCTTAGTATTTTTTTTTGTATTTGTTGGCGTTTTCCGCAATTTATCTTTAAAAATATTAAATGGCCGCCAATTTTAAATCTTGGATTGGGTCAAGTTGGTTTTTTCTCTAGAACAGGTCACTACTATTTTATTATTCATAGCGAGTTTCATACAGATCGGTTGAGCCAACTTGGAGATAAAAATTCTCTTTTTTTAAAAACAAAATAGCGGATACTTTGTTTTTGGAAAAAAGTGTATTCTTGAGTTTCTATTTTTATTTATTTATTTTTATATATATAACCAATTCCCGAAGTTTGACACTTTACTTTTGGGACACCCTGTAATGTGGCAGTATTTTAAAAATATAGTACAGAAATTGGCCACTGAGGCATTCACTATGGCTATAAGAAAGCGACCTCTGTTTATTTTTCTCTGTGATGTCATTAAATACAGCATAAGTATACTATATAAGGAACGAGTCATGTGCATTTTGGATGTATGGGTCAAGGAAGAATTCGAAACATTAAGTCTTTTGAAATGTTAAAAAAAATGTTAGTGTTAGAGTTTTATTATGTCACAGTTAATTCTATAATTTTCCTTATAAGAATTTCGTGGATATATGAATACAAGTTTTAAAAGCCCGTTGATAGAATTACACTCAAAATAAAATGAACGTTTAATCTCAACAATTTTCAATAATAATTTCTCACACAAAACATTTTAACTATCACTTCAACTGTTAGTAAATGTTTATGATGAATTGGTTACCAGAGAAGATTTCTTTGCTAAAACAGCTGACTAAAACAGCTTTCTGAACCGAACTTAACAATCCACCTGCACCTCATTCTCCGTCAACCGAGACTCTCTCCTCTCTTCACCTCCGTAAGTGATCATCTTCCTCCAATTGCCACCTTGGCTGCCGCAAGTGTGCCGCCTTGCTTCTCTGTGGGAACGGTCCTCTCGCCCCTGGCACTTCTCTCAACACTTTCTACATGCAGAATGAAAGTCTTTCGGGTGTTGGCTTACTTAATAGATGATGGAAGATCAATCACGATATTACGCAGATGTGATAGTAGGTTTGTGAGGTCGGCTCGAGTGTTCATTTTACTACCATCGCATTATCGCAAGGACGAAACCAGAAAAATGTCACTGTGAAATACTGGTAATCGTTTATTATACATCGAAATCCTTTAAACCTCGATGCTGTTTTCACTTTTAATGAACCCACAACTTTCGTATATTCGACAGATTAGTGTATTAAATCAACCAAAATATATAAATGAAAAATTAGTTGACTTTAACTCTTTTACAAAGTAAGACTGAAGTACCGTAAACTAAAAGACTGAAGTACCGTAAACTAAAAGACTGAAGTACCGTAAACTAAAAGCTCAATTCCAAATGAGCAACGGGGTTGGTTAGTCAGCGTTCCTAGTTGTTTTAGTTCCAACTTTGTAAAAAAGTCTAAGATATATTTTTCATTTCAATTGTATTCAAAGTATTTATATAAATTGGTAAGTTACAACAAAATATGATTTCAAAAATAAAATATAAATTGAAAAACTTATATTAGATGACAGTGCTCCTCTATGAAAAATACTTTATAATAAATTAAATTGGTATAAGGATAGGGCAATACAAAACTCCAAAAATAATGATCTCGACTTGGCATAGAAGATTTACTTTTCAAAAATATACATATATCGTATATATATATATATATATATATATATATATATATATATATATCTTGTATACTGAAGCCATAAACACAACGCCCATTATTTTTATAATATTTCCATATCATCGGCATCACTGGTTGACATTTTCAATGTTAAAGTTATTCTAGCATCAAGGTCAGCTTCAAAACCAATTTTTACTAATAAAAACATTCTACATTTTGCTTAACTCTTAATTGGTTCAGTCTAGCTGTTAAGGTTAGGCACAATGCTTTACTGCTTCAGCCTAGCTGTTAAGGTTAGGCACAATGCTTTACTGCTTCAGTCTAGCTGTTAAGGTTAGGCACAATGCTTTACTGCTTCAATCTAGCTGTTAAGGTTAGCCACAATGCTTTACTGCTTCAGTCTAGATGTTAAGGTTAGCCACAATGCTTTACTACTTCAGTCTAGATGTTAATGTTAGCCACAATGCTTTACTGCTTCAGTCTAGCTGTTAAGGTTAGGCACAATGCTTTACTGCTTCAGTCTAGCTGTTAAGGTTAGGCACAATGCCTTACTGCTTCAGTCTAGCTGTTAAGGTTAGGCACAATGCTTTACTGCTTCAGTCTAGCTGTTAAGGTTAGGCATAATGCTTTACTGCTTCAATCTAGCTGTTAAGGTTAGCCACAATGCTTTACTGCTTCAGTCTAGATGTTAAGGTTAGCCACAATGCTTTACTGCTTCAGTCTAGATGTTAAGGTTAGCCTCAATGCTTTACTGCTTCAGTCTAGCTGTTAAGGTTAGCCTCAATGCTTTACTGCTTTAGTCTAGCTGCTGATCTTAGTCACAATACTATACTGCTTCAGTCTAGATTTAGAGCTTAGTCACAATGCTTTACTAGTTCAGTCTAGATCTTGAGGTTAGTCACAATACTTTACTGCTTCAATCTAGATGTTGAGCTTAGTCACAATGATATACTGCTTTAGTCTAGATGTTGAGCTTAGGTACAATGCTTTACTGCTTTAGTCTAGATATTGAGCTTAGTCACAATGCTTTACTGCTTTAGTCTAGCTGTTGAGCTTAGGTACAATGCTTTACTGCTTCAGTCTAGATGTTGAGCTTAAGCACAATGCTTTACTGCTTTAGTCTAGATGTTGAGCTTAGTCACAATGCTTTACTGCTTTAGTCTAGCTGTTGAGCTTAGGCACAATGCTTACTTTTTTTACATTAGATCCGTAACTAGAGGAACTATAGTAATATGTTCATTATCTTTATAAATTATTATAGTTTAACGAAATAAAATCAAGTTAATATGTCCAGTTATTTTATCCCAGTTGTTATTTTGTTATTTTCCCCCTGAATAATGCACTGCTCAACAGTGTTTAAACACATTTTACATTTGTGTGTAGTGTTTTTATAAGTCCTATAAAATGAGTGTTATAAAGTTATTTCTCCAATAACAAAATATGTGCACCGTACAATAAGTAGTTAAGTAATGCATGTGTGAATTTTTCCCTCAAGATATTTTTTCATCGTTTTTTAACTTCATTCGCCAATTTACATAGACCTGCAAGACTGTGCGTGGACTTCTTTAACGAGTAAAGTACCGATCGTTGGCTCAGTGGGGATTCGAACCTTGGACGTAGTCCTCCGCAGTCCAAAGGTTCGACTGTGCGAAAGCCACTGAGCACCACGCCGGCAAGTGTTTTTATACTTGATCTTTTCCAACTAATTAATTCATATCCTTCCAAAATGATATACAATAGAGTTGTCCTAAAATCCTTGTATATACTAATTTCTAATATTGTACAATTATAAAAAACTATTAATATAAAATTCATTACAGATGTAACAACATAATATACGAGATATGTATCGTCAAGGACCAATAGTACAAATAAATTGGACACCTCCTATTCAAATAAATTGGAGTGAGGGGGAATAAACGTCTTGTCACATGACCTTTATTTATTTTTATTTTATTTTATTTTTTTTATTTTAGAGTCTTAAGGTCTAATGAACCTTTGGAATGTGGCAAAAGAGAATAGCTGGGTGCATTAACCGAAGGCTTCTTGAAAGTCCTGGCTGAAACAGTGCATAAGAAACTGCTAGTGGGCGTGCACAATAACTGCACGGTAGAGTGGCAAAACTAGGTGTTTTAAATCTTGCTCTCCAGATGGTTAGCAGCTGATCCATTTCTTATGTATTTAATTAAACCGGGATTGTTGTGTTTTGAGTGACTGACAATGCTATTGGCCGTTCAGTTTACAGCGATTCTAGTTTATGCATTTTCAGACTCTTTTTTTCAGTTAGAGTATACAATTTTACATATTAGAAGGCTAATATTATATATAATAATTATATATAATTATATCCAATAGCCCTTATTATACTTCGAGTTGGTTCTCTACGCTTGCTTAACCTTCCCTCCATGACTTTCTGTATATCAAATGGTCGTTCATTTCGCCCTCACTATTTCATCCATACATTTTGCGGTGAAACAAGGAACGTTTACTACTTATCTGAACAGTACTAAATGAACTATACAACGCAGAATCAGTCGTTACTGTGTAATAATAGACTAAACAATGACTACATTCACTCATTTACACTTATCATCCTAATTCGAAACCCATATTCGCCCATATCTTGACGATCGGCATCTTAAGAATAAACAAACAAGAATAGTAATTTAACTAGACTTCTCTTTTATATTTAATAAAATATAGTTTAGTTAAAAATGTGTTGTGAAATAGTTAGAATATTCTTGGAAGTTGTTTTATGCATTATTTTGAAATTAAATTGTCTTCTATTGAATATTGCTCTACAGCTTGCAGAAACCTATTAATCGCAATTAACTAAGAACAATATGAGTGATAATATGATAGTTGTACCGTGCAACGTTCACTTATATTGTTCTGCACCAACATCAGCTGATATAAAATTGTTTGTGAGTTAAGTGATTTTCTTTTTTATGATCAAATTTAAGTTTTAATTGTGTTATTATTTTTACTTTTTATGATTTTTTGCTTTTAAAGTGATATTTAATACTCAGTTTTTAATTTGTTATCAATTTAAATCCAGTTATTGTCAAATAATAATTATTTATGCTTTCGAATATTTGTTACCCAAACATAACCAAAACATGTATTGAGTAGCTCCGAAAGTGCCATGGCAAAACATATTTGTCCAATTTGTGTTATTGCTGTTCTACAAGAAGATAAAGGCATTCAATGTGATGGGCCCTGCGCTCGCTGGTTTCACGCGGTTTGTGCTAAGCTATCAAATACTAAATATGCTAGATTGGTAAACCCTCGCACCAGTGAAAACCGTAAGTGGCTCTGCAGACGTGATGATTGTGTAGATGGTGGCGGTAAGCAACATATTATTGATTCTCGCTTTGACGAACTTTCTTCCCAAATGTCTCTTATTTTAACCAAGTTGGATAGCTTGAGCAACATTTCTTCAGATATAAGCGCTATAAAAAATGAGCTAGTATACGTAAATGAAAAATTGGACAATTTTGAGCCCCGTATTGCCAATATGGAAGCACGAGTAGATAACTTAGAAGACCAGTTGAAGGCCATACAAAATGGTGGTATTGGCAGTCAAATTGATGTTGAGTTCATGTTGGCCGAATTTAATGACAGGTCTCGTCGGGCATCGAACATCATAGTGTACAACCTCCCCGAAAGCAGCACTAAGGATTCTTCCTTGAAAATTGAGCATGACAACAATCTTATATCCTGTATGGTGAACAAATTCTGCTCTTCCGAAAATATATGTTTTAAATCCTTTCGCATAGGCAACTCTGAAGCCAAGAGACCTAGACCCCTCAAAGTTATTCTGGGAAGTAGCAAAGATGTCATTGAATTCTCTAAAAATTTTGATCGGTCTTCTTTAAAGAGTCTTGACCCCCAACTTTGTGATGTCAGTTTCTCACGTGACAGGACACTACAGGAAAGAAAACATCTAGACGATTTAAGAACAGAGCTAAAAAAAAGAACTGATTCAGGAAAACATGATCTCACGATAAAGTATGTACTAGGTGTTCCTAAGATCGTTAAGAAGGGTTCAAAAAACGATTAAATCCTCGGAAAATGCAAATCATGTTTTGTTTTTGATATGTTACTGTTTATGTTATATACATTTTAAACTAGTAATGGAGTATTTATTGTTATGCCTGCTATACACTTGAGTATGGTTATGTTGTAGTGTTCTCTTTATATTTTGCGTGCTCAATTCCTATTATTTCTTTGGTATTCCTATGGCTTAGTTTTTTTTTTTTTTTTTTTATATTTTTGTTAGCACTTCTGTTATTTAGCAGCGTATTGCTGGTCACTTATTGTTAGATTTATCTTATGTATTCATTATTGTTAACTTAATCGTAGTTTTTCAAGACTGTTTTGTTTATACTCATTTATTATTGTAAAAATGGTGTATACCGTATATAAAATTAAAAAAAATAAAAAAAAAAATAAATAAAACCCGTATAACGTAAGGTAAAATACAACTGCTTCAGTTAAGCAATACTTCAGAAGTGCTTCTTCCCTGCAGTAAAGCCAAATTAAAAGATAGCTAGTCATCATGATGCGAGGAGACATTATGACTTTGCGAAAGAGAAGTTCGATGATTCTGCAAAACGAGTTATAGGTACATTAAGAGGAAACGCTTGGGAACTCCTTCAGCCCTGTCATTAGCCTACGGCCAAAGTATATTATCAATCTAGTTACTGTTCCATCAAAACATAATTTTATTTGTCTTTATATTTATTTTTCAATCGTCGCGTTCGAACAAAAACTTGGTTTGATTACAATCTTTTTCCATGCTTAGTAAAATTTATCATAACTGTTTTGGAAAATAATAAGATATTATTAAATAAGGTTCTTAAATCCAAATAAATAGTAAGTCTTTTTATATTATTATTTTAGAGTTTATTATTTCTTTATTAATATAATGGTCTTGTTAAAGATGTGTGTAAAATCTTTAACAATATAATCGTAGGCTATATGTATGGGTGCGTCCACAGGAACAAAGGAAAACAATTTAAGGCTAATAATTGTTTTAAAAGTGAGGTATGAAGTAAAGTGCCTTAGCTCTTAGAGCTCATGTCTGTCGTTATTTTTCCACAATTCACTAATATGTGAGAAAATAATCCATTTTCCTTTGTTACGTCAATATATACGTGAAGTACACCACTGATTTGACTTAATATTGCTGCATTATTATTTATTTTTATCTTTTCAAGAGATCTACGTGCTCTTAGCACCTCCACAAATCTTTACAGAAATTTCAGCTGATAAGTCTCGATAATGGGTCAAACCAGCCGAATAATGTGAATTTTTTCATCCAATATTTTAAGGATGAAGACCGAGAACTCAAGGTCCTGTTTCATACAGATGATAGTACATTTCACAACTGAGGAATCATATTTGAATCAGTCCTTCCCTTTGATCCCCAATAAGATTAACCAAACCATTTGACAACCACTAAACCGTTTAAATGTTTCATTTTACGATAAGAACTTAAAACGCTAAATATTTCAATAGAAAATAATCATCCAACAAGTATAAAAGTTAACGGAAAATTCTAACATTTCTGGTAATATTTTCTAGACCAATATACGGACCAAATATACCATTGATAAAAAAGACCAAAATACGGATTAATAAGCTTCGTGAATGAGCATAGATGAAATGAAACGAGTTCAAGGGAATCGCTCGGGGAAGTTATTCAAACATCAATGGCAACAACACATTGAATAGTGACGTAATGGAATCTTCAAACTAACACATTAACGGTTTTAAGTATTGTTTTTACTCTCACTATTTTAACTGACGTTTCCTTTCCTAGAACTTTAGATCTTACTTAATCATTCTCTTTTTGAGAATTCAAGAAGAATTTGTTTTATAGGCTAGTTAATTTATTTAGTAAAATATAAGAGGGGTTTCTTTAATTAATTATTTAATGGCACCAAGTTTCGTAAGTTTGGAAAAGTTTTAAATTGCAATCGTTTGGTAAAAATTCGAAAGGAGTCCATATTGACTTTTGTGTTCTTATTGGTGAGTGTAATTATTTATTTTACTATAAAGTAGATATCTCAGGAGAATTTAATGGTATCAGTAGAAATTCGCGTGTTTGTTTTACAAGTGCCTATTTAGTTTTATTCTGGGGCCTATTTTTCCATTAATCGTTAGTAACATTTTTACATGTTTAATAGCTGACTAACAGTGCTCTACTAAGAACTCTACTAAGTTAAATGCCTCGTTCTGGTGACTCCATCCCCTCTACTCCATTCATTCATTATGCAAGCTGTTGAACAATTATGCAAAGTCAGAAGTGATGATCAGTTCGATTATCGATCATTGCGTAACGTCGATTACGTCACTATTGGGTCAATCAGTATCGCCTTGGTTTACTTCTTGTCTCTGTCATTAGAATAATATAGTGTTTGCTTAAGCAATCGCAAAACCGCAAATAGTTTGGGCTAATTTTGTAATTACACCCCAGCTGGCATTGTAACCTTTCCGTCCTAATGGAGAAGAGCAGGACATAATTGTGGGAATGTGACTTCTTTATTTTTACAGGCCAACAGCCCTTGCTTCTCTACAGGGTGGTTCTCTACGCTTGCTTACCCTTTCCTCCGGAGTTTCCTCAAATCATCACATCAATACAAAAACTCAGACCGCTGTCGCTTTCTTAGCAGTACACTCATTCAGAGTTAGTAGAAATTACCTTAATTTAACATTTAACGATGAAAACAAAATTAGCCAAGCTTTTGAATCTTGTTTGTAATTGCTGTATCAGTTGTTTGAAATAAATTATTAAATTAACGCTAATGTTGTTATTATGAAAAAAAAAATTAAGGCGAGGGGCTGTTCCATAGGAATTTAATTCTGAGAAATCCTTTCTTAGAGGGTATCAATGATACAAAAGCTAACTTTCCTCCGAATTTCATCAAAATGTGTTCAGTTGTTCCGGAAATTTTGTGATGAGTGAATTACACAGTTTTTTAATGTTGCATACATACTAGGGGATACCCCTGCACGCTTCACGTGCCAACCCGCGAGTCTCGCTGCGCTCGATAAACCTCGGCATGTGACTTTGAACTACAAATAATAGTAGATTAACTTTATAACGTAAAATCACAATATTAAATCTATTTACTGTAACTCAATCACACTAATTGCGTTGCTACCAATATATTAGTGTAAATACCCAATGGTATTACCACAGTAGGTGTTTTATACTGTGTTATTTCCTCAACTTATTTCCAAACGTGTTCATATCATTTGTTTTTGTTTGACAGCTGAAGATTAAACTCTTAATGCATCAGGAGGATAATGTCAAATATACCAAATAAATATGTTTATTTATTTACAAAACAGCTGTTATTAATTTACAAAAATCAATCCAATGTTATCCTTACGGAACAATCCGTAAGGAGTTGTTCCTACTCCTTAGGGATTGTTCCTACTCCTTAGGGATTGTTCCTACTCCTTAGGAGTATTTTATAACGATAAAAAAAAATTGGGTGTGCGTCGGACCACACGGTGGAAGTTATACTTCTTTGGCCATTCTCAAACACCCACTCACGCACACAAACAGACAGGATATATAAATGAAATATAAGACATTTTTCAATATTATTCAATATATTTATCTTCAATATATTATACGTGACTTCATTATTATATTATACACCTATATTATCATTATCAGTAATTTCTTCGATTAAATTTCTTCGATTAACAATCGATTAATCGATAGTTCTTAAAAATTTGTTCTTAATTTTCAGCGTGACGCGGTTTCTCGACCAACATCCCATCCCAAAGTGTCTAACGGGTGCAAATAAGTATAACTTCAAAAATATTTTGGTTGTCCTATATAAAATCTAGAGAAACATTATACAAAATCTCAGCTCTCTACCTACATGGGAAGTTAGAGAATTAGTGATGAGTGAGTCAGTGAGCCAGGCTTTGCCTTTTATAGATATAGTTTAATGTTAAGACGGCTTGGTCATATTTCCAACTATAACCAAAATCAGCTGATTTTGAAAACACTTTATCAAATCGGTTTGATACATGTGCTCTTCAAGATACAAACTTAAGATATCATGCAATTTTGATAATCATTAGGCAACATCGTAAATGATTCCATAGTAGTGGTAATACTAAAGATGATGAAATTATTTTACTTATTAGACTTCAATCGTCAAGATACGAGTATATCGATGATGAATGAGTGTTTTAACGATTGCATTCACTGTTAATAAGAGGATCGGTTTTAGAAAAATCTATATAGTTTATATCCCAATAGGAGATCCCTCAAAGCAATTGAGGGAACTGCAACTTTTAGCGTGGAATACAAACCACGCAGTATTGGTCTGATTGTTGGCAAACTGACAAGCTACTAAGTTCTCTCTCTTGCACAACATCCAAGTCCACGTAACCACACCACAAGAACACTAGACGTGTTCAATATGATGGCAACCATTGTGCGGACTGAGAGCAGAGCCATTACCTACAATGTAATATACACAACACTTAGCACCTAAATATCTGGGTTACAGCACTATTCAAGAAGGCCATTTAATTTCAACAAATGGTCTCACAACCATGACGACTGTGTCTAACGCATGCAAATACACATTCATGCTCACTGTGTACAGACAACAACATTGCTACTGTCACACATAAACTACTTGACTCACGTAAACACAAGTGGTTTTAAAGCGTGTTTCACTTTTTATTCAACATAAATCCTCTATATATAATATGAGAAGACGTTTTTGTCAACGCAACTCTTCCCTTATTTCTTTACCAATCTAAACGGTTAGGGTATCAACAAATTTTCCTCTGTTCTTAGTTGTGCAATAAGATCTTAATTATTTAATATTTTCACTCTGAAGAGTATGGTAAGCCCTCAAAGTACGTTTTTCAGGCATAAGAATAACATGGAGAGAGATTGAAATGAATCGAACATTAACAGCTGTTCGAATGTAAATAATAATTTCCAAAAAGTTTTAACAGCAGTTTGAATGTAAGCAATCCTGTTTTTAATACTGAGGAGGTTAGATCTTCCATAATGTTAAACCAAGGAAGGTTGTAAGCATGGTTTTAATCACACTCGATTGTAGTGCTCCGCTCTACTGGACTTGAAGGTTTCAGTGGTAATGTAATGCAGTTATTTAATTTATTTAACTATTCTTCTTATATTAATAAAAAACAAGTGAAAGGAATACGTTTGAAATAGACGTTTGAAGTAATATCATTGGGTATTTTTACTAATAAACAGATAGCAACGCAAGTAATGTGAGTGAGATAATGCAAATACATTGAATATTGTAGTTTTTCGTTATACAGTTAACATTCTATCATTTGTAGTTAAAAATCACTGGCCGAGGTGTAACGAGTGCAGTGAATGAAAGGTTTGGCACGCGAAGCGAGCAGGGGTGTCCCCTAGTTTAGATCGAATTCATAAGCGTCTTAAACAATATAAGAGTTAAACAACAATTAAGATCTGCTTGTTGTGAATAAGAGCAATTTGACATGTTATAAGGCGTTTGATGAAAAACAGACAAAAGCTATTTTTATAAATTCATAAATATTAACAAAATTTACCGTTATCTCTGAGACTTTTTATGAAATTTACAACAATCATTTTGTTGACCTTGCGTGTAATAACAATGTATAACAGATTCTTCTTCACTTAAATATTTATATAATACTTTATCGCACAGTAAAATTCTCACAACTCGTGCAGGAACAACATTGTTGTTTAAATTGTTTATTTTAAGGAAAAGAGTTATAATTTTTCAAGTTTTATCAATGAACAGCCTACGGTTACAAAATATTTCAAAAATGCACAGTTCTTGAGTTAGTTAATTCGGCTTAAATATTAATATGGCTACCGTTTTGAAATGGAATGTATGGACGAGTTTATAGTTTGGTAATTTTGATATTTTTATAAATGACAATGACAAAGTTCCAGCTCAATTTATTAGATCGTGTAGAGATAAAAATGATTAAGTAAAAAAGCAAAATGACGGATATCTGAAAAAGAATTGCTTAGGACATATATGTATAGGATATTTTTATATATGTAATTGCCCATAGAATCAGTTCCTGAAATGTTTCCGCTCATTACAGATATGTTCTATATACTTGGTAAATTTCGCTTACATCTCCATAACAAAAGTGCACGCCAGTTGGAAATCGCAACAGATTCATTACTAGTTTTTGTTTAGGTGGAAATAGTTACCAATACATCATCAAGCTTATTATTGCTACAAATTGCAAAAAGAAAACACTATTAGAAAAACAGAATGTTATTGTTATTGAAAGCATCAGGCTAATTGAAAAATATAATACTACTTTACAATTAATTAGGTTATGTTGAATTAGCTTTGGTTAGGTTAGGTACACATAAGTCTAATTATCAACACCACGACCATTGTTAATATTAACATTTCTATAAACCTGGATCTTTTCTTGTTTACCGTGCTGTGAAAGATATTATTTTCAAAGTTATTATTTCAAAGTTTAAAAGATATTATTGTACGTATAAATTATAACGTACAATATTTTAAATTCCACCACTGCCCTCGCACAGTATTATTTTAAAAACTTAAAATACAAACAGACAGTTAAAATATGTTATATTAATTAAAAAACAAACAACATTCTTGCTTAGAACCATATTCCGTTAGTGCTACTTTTTATGGCATAACTATATCTAAGGAAGGAATAGGACACTCATCTACATTCTGGCCGAGTTTACGAACGTTGTAATGTCCTTAAAGGACTAAGGCTACGCTCCACAGTTACCTTGAGTTCTTGAAGGACCTTGCCTCATTATAACCACTGAATCAACAATGTATAATTACGGACTTTGTGGAGTTTCTTTTAACTGATTTATGTTTTTGCAAAAACATAAATAACGGCCAGTTATCATGAACTGTAAATTGGTCATAACTGTAAATTGGTCATAGACATTTGATATTGTTAATAAAAAAAACCACATTACTTTCAATTTCAAAATCATCCATCGAATAAACTACCTCAAAAGGAATTAGACACAAATTTTTAACTGAAATTGAATGGAAAATTAATTCTTACCAATGATCTCAGACCACTATTTTTATTATAATAGTTCAATGGTTTGATAATTCTATCTTTTCCTAGATGGAATTTTAATAAAGCACACTAGGAGGCCTTTACCACCAAGCTTGATGATGGCATCAGGTTCACTCATCCTACAATAAATTACGATCGTTTCACAAGTTTCGTCTTGTCTACTGCTAAAGCTTGCATACCGAGAGGATACAGAAAGGAGTATATACCAGGATGGAGTAAGGAATCAGATGATCTTTACAAATTGAGTTTAATGCCACCAAAAACTCCAACACAGCTAATCTGCTGCTGCACTCTCTAGACAGTGCCAGGAGAGAAAAATTGGTTAGAACTGTTGAAGATATAAACTTTACCCACATCAGTAGAAAAGCGTGGTCACTTTTAAGGAAACCCTCTAAAAAACCCTGGTAAATATCCAAATCAAGACAAGTGTTCCACCCGAAGGCAGCTAATATAGCTAAACGGATAGTCAGCTTATCGAAGTCAGCCCGCCATCCTTCTGACAAACATGTGCTTTACAAGCTATATGAAATTAAAAAGAACCAAGTAGCACTCCTAGAGGTCTCCAGAAAAGTCATGGAGGAAGAGAGATATGGCGATTTCTGCTATACCACAACAAAGAAAGCAGCCGGTCTTGACGGTATATTTCCGGAATTTTTTATGCATGCTGGTAGCAAAGTGAGGCAATGGCTTCAAACTGTCTACAATAAGATACTAGCTACAGGCAATTTTCCAAAAGCATTTAAGCGTTCAAATGTAGTAACTGTTCTAAAGCCTAGCAAAGACCCTGCATGAGTGGAGAGTTACCGCCCTATCTCTTCTTAGTGTTTGTTATAAGCTACTGGAATCACTGTTATAGAAAGAATATCACCCATTCTTGATGCTAATTTTCCAGTTGAACAGGCTGGTTTTCGGCCTGGCCGAAGTTGTTGTGACCAGATCCTGGTTCTGACATCATTTATTGAAAATGGGTTTTAAAACAAGCTAAGAACATCTGCATCTTTTGTTGATCTCACGGTGGCTTATGACACAGTATGGAGCAAAGGTTTGTTATTAAAGTTCTACAGCCTCCTTCCCTGTCCCTTTCTTTTGCGACTTATAGAGTCAATGCTTAGTGCCAGGCTAATAAAAGTTCATATAGGTCGTGAAGAAAGCTCATATAGACAGCTGAGGGATGGTCTGCCATGGAGGTCTGTACTTGCTCCAATTTTATTTAATGAGTATACTGCTTACATCCCAATCACCAAGTCAAGAAAGTTTATACGATATTGCTTTAGCTTATCAACACAAGGACTTCACAGCTACTGAAGAAACACTCAAAAATGATCTTACAGCCCACGAAGAATATTTTACAACCTGGAAGCTTAGTCCACCTAAGTAATCGACTGGCTAATCAAAAATTAAACATCTTTCTAAATGATATATACTCCACCACAATGATCATCCACAGTACCTGGTAGTAAATGTTGTCGATCGCTGACGTTTAAAAGCCATCTTCAAAAAACAGCAGCTAAAATTAAAACCAGGGTAAATGTACTTCATCATATTGCTGGAACAACTTGGGGAGCCAACGCACACGTCCTGCGTACTACTACTTTGTCAGTGCTTTAGTCAACTGCTGAATACAGTGCCCCCGTATAGCTAAATAGCGCACATACAAAAGCGATTGATGTTCAACTTAATAGAGCCATGAGAGCTATTAGTGGTACTGTCATGGCAGCTGCACTACCTTGGCTCCCGGTGCTGTGCAATATAGCTCCTTCAGAAATAAGACGTCAGGAGGCATTACGTAAAGAATTCAATACAATCTTGAATGCCCCGCATCTCCCAATTACCCAGGATCTCCCACGTCAGAACGGTAGCTTAAAATCTCGAAACCCACCTCTACGTACTGCTTTCCAGTTGAGCAGATCAAATTTCTCGCCCAATACTAGCTGGACCATAGCGTGGAATAGTTTTGATCGACATATAACTTCCTTATTAACGATACGTCACGTCAATACCTGTAGGTAGAATGAACCTCCCTCGTAGGGAGTGGACATTGTTGACTCGGTTCCGGACTGGAGTGGGCAGAAGTAACTACTGGAAATAAAAATGGGGATTGACAGTAGATTAGTCATTTGATTGCGGGGATTAGAAATTTTATATTGTATGGATATAATATATATATTATTATATCCATACAATAATATATATTATATCCATACAATAATATATATATTATATCCATATTATACTCCCATTATATATTATATGGATTCACACAATCCAAACAATGTGATCCATTGTTTGGATTGTGTATCCAAACAATGGATCACATAGTTTAAGAGTGCCCCTTGCGCTGTTTTACGGAGGGATTAGCATAAATGTAATCAGTGAGGCAGGTCTTAAATGGCTTGATGGATTTGATTTAACTTCATAACAGGAGATCATTTGTTATTTATTTATAGTTTTAATTATAGTGTAATAACTTTTGGACTGTTTGTCCAAGCAAAAAACTCAGGTTTTACATCATTTAACATTTTTAAAATAATAATAATAATAATAATAATGGTAGCTGACAAATAACCATACGATATATACATAATGGTTTGATTGATTGTAAAATCTGTAAATGAATGATTAGTTTGTAACGTTACTTTTCACATCTTAAAATAAATTTGAGTATGACGTAAACATCCTGTCAGAACTTACGACAAGACTATATTAAGATACATATACAAACCATTAAGGATAAATTATTGTAAATATAACGTAACCTTTTTCTCTTTCTCAACTGCCTTACAGATTTAGTTGTTTTGAATATTTTCCGTGAGGTCATACATGGAAGCACGTTACATTGAATACATGTATATATAATGTATTCTAGATACCGTGAATGGAAGTAGGCTAAGTATTAAAGTTGTTCAAGGTTTATTATTATGCCTTGCTCTCTACTTCCTGCCAAGGCATAGTAATAATTAACCTTGAATAATTTTAATGCTCTCTTAATAATATCAAAATATTAAAGTTGATTACGAAAACTCGTTTGACTATATCTATAAAATCCAATGTATGTTTGTCTGCTTGTCTGTCCTTTATGCGCTACCAAACCGTCCAGCCGATCGCCATGAAACTTGGGGAAGTTGTTCTATATACCCCAGGAAAGGTTTCTGTCCTATTCCCGTTTCTTTAATCCCTCAGGGCTCCGTTCCTTGGACTTCTAAATTTTCAATGTTAATCAAATAGCAGGATGCATGAAGGTATAGGGTTTCAGCTGTGGGTTTTAAATGTGTCAAAATTAAATTAAACCATGTGTTAATTTTTAAAACTGTTTACATTTTTATGTTTTGATTTGTTGTAAATAAACTAACTTACACGACATGTTAATTTTAGTTCTTGATGGGTCTTCTATAAAAGTTATGCCACCCAAAAGGAAATGTATAGGGCGATGCACACCTGAAGCACGAAGGAATAAATAAACTAACTTACACGACTTGTTAATTTTAGTTCTTGATGGGTTTTCTATAAAAATTATGCCACCCAAAAGGAAATGTATAGGGCGATGCACACCTGAAGCACGAAGGAAAAGGGCTGCTCGATCTTCAGAAACTGACGAGCAAAGAGAAGCAAGACTAGAAGCTGTTAGAAGACAAACTGCTGAAGCCCGAGCTAATGTAGGATTTTGTAGCTGAAGACGACAAAGGTACGTCTTAAGATGTCTTCCTCTGAAATCGCAGCGCGACGGGTACGCTAGTATTTTATATTCCCTAGAGCTTTATCAGCCCATAAAACGAAACTGTATTACCACCATGGGTGTGGTTCATTTCAAGTGTCAAGGGGCAGTTTCCATTGACAAAAAACGCCAAAACATGTGTTTCTATTTCAACGATTCACTGCATGATAATCGTACCATAACACTTGAAGTGCCATTTGAAAGGTGAAGACCTATTATAGTGGACCATCAGTTAATTTTTGTAAAAAATCAAATATTTAAACGCATTTTATTTATGGTTAAATATGTGAAATTTTAAATGTTATTCTTGTCAATTATACATTTAAAAACCCCATGCTATCAACTTATGTTCCACTAAAATTAACTTTTAATAATATAAAATAAATACCTATAGTTTGATAACCTATATCTAACTATAGGTATGTATCTACCAAATCACACTATTTCCCCCTCCCCCCAATACAAAATAGAGGTATCCAATTAAAGGTATTATTCTCTTAAATACTAATTTACCATCAGTTTTGATAAAACCCTGTGTTTAGGGGCTCCACTTATCCGAAAACCAAAATTCATGGTCATACTGGTTAACAAACCTGGAGAGGGACAGTAGCAGTGTGCCTTGGTGAGGCGGCGGCACGTCTACCCGGCACCAAATCTGACCACCGCTCTAAGGTTAATCAGGCGTTACTAATGTCACAACTTAACCCGGCACCGAGACAGTTTGAAGGTAGGGGAGCTGGGTTCCCCCTCCACAACACCAAACATACGCCCCTCATTCTCTTCTTTCCCTCCCTCGAACCCTAGGCATCTCATCGCCCTAACTCCTTTAACCTAACCTAACCTAACCTAACCTAAGCTATTGAACAAAGCGTTGCCTTCATTTTACAAAGCTCACCCCCATTCATTTTAAAACCATCACACACCTTCGTTTAGTAAAGCTCGGTCCCCGGACATGGACATCGCGAACCTACGGCACCTTACGAAAAGGGGAGGTGATTAGGGGAGGGGAAAGAGAAAGGAGGGGTTGGGAGGGGTAGTGTAGGTGGAATGGGTAAGAGGGGTGGCTGGTGCCGGGTTGACATACTGTCATGGCGGCCAGTGAAAGGTCCAGTGCCGGGTTGACGTGTTTTTATATAACATATAAAGCTTGGTGCCGGGTTGATGAACTCCCGGTGAGGCCGCAGGCCGAATTTTACTCCTTGAAGCCGTAGGCCGAGTTCCACAAAGAGACCTGTAGCAGAGCGTCTTGGCAGGGCCGCAGGCCGAGTTCCACATGGGAACTAAAGGTAGAGTTCCCAGGCGAGGCCGCAGGCCGAACTTATCTCATGAGCGTAGCGAGTGACGACGGGGTTGGCACGCGAAGCGTGCAGGGGTGTCCCCTAGTTGCTATTATACGAATGCTAACACAAATAAATGCCCAGTGGATGCATCAACATGCATCAGTCACGCACATTTAAGGGGAAATAACGTCAGGTGATAGAAATATTTATCAGCTGATATTTATATAAATATATATATATATATATATATATATTTTTTTTTTTTTTTTTTTTTTTTAAGGAAAGGCCGATCTCCTCCTTAACCTTACTCTGCCCATTCCTCATAGACTATTGATACGTGGGAGGAACTTATGTAGACAGTAAGGGGGCGAACCAGTACAGTAGAAGGTGAATGTTACTGATAAATCTTTCAGTATAGGCCGGATTCGAAACGGCGCTATCTCTAACCCACGCTCAAAGTCCTGACGCCTTGGACCGCTCGGCCACCGGCTTGGCAGTTTGGGAAACGACCACCGTAAAGGCCTATTTTTGGCAGATTGTTGAATCAACAAACAAAACAATCTTCACTTAAATAACAATTGTAACAAAACCCCGTGTACAATACAACTAACTATATTAAACTTCGTTGTGAGACGATTCACTTCTTTTTAATTCATACTATGATGTAATATTGTAATTAGGAAATAGATTAGTAAGTATCATGAACAAGAAAAATATTAATATATATATATATATATATATATTTATTTATATTCATAATTGCGAGCATCGTAAAGCAGTTTTCATGTATGTATATTAGGCCCTATGGTTGGTGGATGAACACTTCGAAAATCGTTAGTCCTGACGATAAACTTCCAAATAGTCCCAATAATCATAAATCAATACGCATTTTTAAAGTTTTAAGAATATCCTTTTGTTAATGAACACGTTTTTTGTACATTTTGTGGTAGCTGCCATAGGTGGGAGATCAGAAAATCGTGACAGTCCAACTATGGACAGTTTTGAAATAAGTTCCTTATTAACGATCTGTCACTAGGTGGGATGAACCTCCCTCGTAAGGAGTGGACACTGTTGAATCAGATTCGAACTGGCGTCATGTGATTGCAGGCCGTCTATCCAAATAATGGATCACATAATTACAGAGTGTCCTCTGCGCTCTTTTACTGAGAGATTAGCCAGCATAAACAGAATTAGTGATGCAGATCTTAAATGCCTCGATGGATTAGACTTAGCTTTGTGACGGGAGATCACTTTACATTTTTATTCAATTAATATTCCATCGTGACTTTTGGATCTTTATCCAAATATATATATCAGATTTTTTTAATTAAGAAATGGTAGCTGAAAACAAACCATACGATATATTTATATATATATATATATATATATATACGTTTTTATAAATGTTTTTAAATCATTAAGTGTTCTTCTCTTTAATTTGGTATTGGTCGTTTTGAATTGGGAGTGCCAATTCATATGGATTTCAGGTAAGTACGGAGTAATTAACATTGTAGCAATATTACATTGATCCGTGGTAAGAACATAGCATCTATATACTATAAAGCTCGATGTAGTGACTCACTCACTGACTGACTGACCTTTTTTATAGTCAACGGTGCATTTCTATTCTGCATTTACTCACTTTCAATCATGTTATCAGTAAGAATGCATTATAAAGTTATCACCTCCTCAAGGTCACGTACACCAACTGTACTGAAGAATAAATGAAAGATACATAGTCACCAGTAGTTCAAACTACTTGCAGTGCATCCCATAGTGTTATTTCACTCCTGTTATTTCAATGGCCTTGAGTAGTTTTGGTTCGATTTAATAGAGTAGATTTGTTTGGAAGAAACTCCGTTAGACTATTAAAGGATAGCTCCAGACACACCCTGAGTAATATATGTAAATTAAAATGTAAATTCAAATCACTCCTTTAGGTGGTGGAATCGGTTTTCAGTGAGTTAATTATTTCCCAATTTTATATTCAAAATTAGTTAATGTACCTTCTCTTGAGACAGGAAAAATACAAAACATTTTTTTTAACCACTACATTAGAACTTGCGGCCCTATCAAGTGGTGAATTTACCTGACTTTAAATCAAGCATAAGACAAAACCGTTCAAAGAACAAGTTTTATGTTTTATAACTACGTTTTTTATACATAACTAAAGGGATTAAGATGTTTTTCATTTTTTAAATATAAAAATATTTATAATTTTAAAGGTAAAAATACCTCTGTTTACCCTTTAAAATTATAAATATTTTTAAAGATTATTTTTTAAATTAAAACATCTTAATTCCTTTAAAGGTTAAAAAGATGTATATTTTACCTTTAAAATTACGAATATTTTTACATTTAAAAAAAAAATTAAAAACATAACTTTCCCTTCAGTTATGTACAATAAACGTAGTTATAAAAAATTAAATTTGTATTTTGAATGGGGTTGTCTTATAATTGATTTAAAACAACTTCATTAGTCCACAAGTTCTAATGTAGTGGTTAAAAAAAATGTTTGTTGTATTTTTCCCGCCTCAAGGGAAGGTCATTAACTAATTTTGTTTATAAAATTGGGAAATGTTTAACTCAACGAAAACCGATTGTACCACCTAAAAGTAAGACATGAATCTTTCAGTTTAAAATCACCGCTCAAATCATCGAAATGAATACTTCCAGAACTGATGATTGCCATTGATGGTGACCATCCAAGCGAGGAACCTTGTCCTTGTTTTATATCATCTGGTGTGAGTACAATCTCTAGGTCAAGGTTAACTAATGTTGATTCAAAACTGGTGCACCTTGAAGAGTTGAGTTTTTCAACGGTTTTCACATGAAGATATACTGACTAAAGGCCGCAAATTAATGCACGTATATATTTTTTTTAATTGACAGTTAAAGTTAACTGCATTAAGCAGTTTGATATAAACTATTAATTAAATAATGCCAATACTACGCTTATGGAAAAAACGAAATATTGATGGTCTGTTTCCACCTCTCAGGAATGGAATTTCGAGAAATCCTTTCTTTTTGAGTCTCTATGATATAAAAATTAACATCCCTTCATATTTCATCAAAATCTGTTCAGTGGCTCTGGATATTTCGTGATGAGTGAGTAGATCGTTTTTGGGTTTTATATATTAAGTTGAATAGCTAAATTATCAGATACTTTGCGAACAATACAACTAAACAAATCTGCATTTTAAAGTTAAAAATTCAATACGATCTTGAATGCCCCGCACCTCCCCATTACCCAGGATCTCCCACATCAGAACGGTTGCTTAATCTCGACACCCACCTATACGTACTGATTTCCAGTTGAGTAGATCAAATTTCTCTCCCAATACTAGCTGGGCCATAGCGTGAAACAGTTTTGATCGACAAATAAGTTCCTTATTAACGATACGTCAATACCTGTAGGTGGAATGAACCTCCCTCGTAGGGAGTGGACATTATTGAATCGTTTCTGAACTGGAGTGGACAGATATAACTACTGGAAATACAAATGGGGATTGACAGTGATTAGTCATTTGATTGGGGGGAGTGTATCCAAACAATGGATCACATAGTTTCAGAGTGCCCCTTGCGCTGTTTTACGGAGGGATTAGCATAAATGTAATCAGTGAGGCAGGTCTTAAATGGCTTGATGGATTTGATTCAGGTTCATAACAGGAGATCATTTGTTATTTATTTATAATTTTAATTATAGTGTAATAACTTTTGGACTGTTTGTCCAAGTATAAAACCCCTTCAATTTTTTTAAATTAGTGTCAACATATTAATAAACATTATGTAAACAGACGTTTGTTCAATGTCCTTTACACAAGCAAATGACACACGACTAACAATGGAGCAATACACACAGTCGTGATCTGTATTGTGCAAGTGGTTTGTGGTTTGTGGCTGTATATTGGCGGTGCTGGGTTGCGACTCCCGTGTGGCGAATGTTCGGCGGTGATGACTGCAGAGGGCAAGGGTCAAGGAGGTCTGGAGGATCTGCCCAACATCCGCGTCGACGAACAGACACCTTGGACCACCTAAAGTAGTGAAAATCATCTTCACGTCTATTTATTTTTTACGTATTTCGACCCACTTAATTCAGTCAATCGAGTGATTGCCTAACAGTAACAGTTAGTGATCATTGCATGACGATTTTCTCAGATTTATTTTAGAAAAACTATATAAAAAAATTGAATTACCATTCACTGACTGATCACAGTTCCTCAACAAACTGTGACTTTGAACCATGAAATTTGGCACACATATTCTCTATAGGGTCCAGATTCATATTAAGAAATATTTTAAAATATTGTCTCTTAAAGAGCTGAAATAAGGCAGATATCCCAATACCAGCAAATCAGAGGGTTTGTTACCATTCGTGATACGAGGGATGGAAAATATTTTCAACATATCGATGTATCGAATTTTCAATAGACCGCAAGCCAAATATCGATCTAACGATAAAATCGAAAGAAAAAATTTGTAAATATGTGAATGATTTATCTGTTTAAAATTATGCACTAACTCTAATGTCATCACCAAACATACATTCATATTTTGCTGTCACTATTTAGAATAGCCAACTGAATGTAAATATAAATACATTTATCTACACGAAACAAGTTGTGGTCTGTCTGGTTGAATGGAAAGAACTCAAAATAACACTAATCAAACCTTTAATTATTATGTTAATTATAAAAGAATAATTTAATGACATTGTTATTTTTGTTTCTCACATTTAAAATGTCAATAGATATTTCATGCACACTAAAAATTATTAAACAAATTAATTCACTTAACCTACTTCCAATACTTGACATGTAAACCGTTTAAAAATAAAAGTTTGGAAATCAATTTTTCACTTAACTTTACATAAAGAACTAAAAGAACCAAATAAAGTTACTTAAATTTCAATGCATGTTTTCTATGCATAAGAGGAAATTTAAATGTGTTTTTTCCGAATCATGATGATTTTGAGGATAGAGAAAAACGACAATATTTATTTATATGATATATCGCAGCAAAATATCGATATGGCCGATATTATTGAAAGAAAATATCGATATATTGAAACGTATTTATCGATATTTTCGATATATCGTTACCATCCCTAGATAGGATTGAGATAGGTTAGGAATGAACAACTTGTCATAGGAGTTATTTTTTTTAATGTGTAAATATGCAATGAGAAGAAAAATAACAAAATTACTTGAGTGACTGAGTTGGCAGGTGAAGCGAGCAAAAATGACCCACGGCTATAAATGTTTGTAGTTAATATTTTATTTGTTCCTTTGATTTTAGTATTCTTATTTCAAATTTAAAAACAGTGTTCCTCAAAAATCAGTAAACCCTAAATACATTCATTTGACAGTAAATACAAATAACATTGACCTATTCAAAAATTCTATTTGGACTTTCAGGGAAGTTAAAAACTTGAATTTGTACGTAGGTCTATTTATGATTAAAACCCAACGATACTGTAGTTTATACAAAACTAACTTTAGTTATAAAGTGGTTTTTTTCTTAAGTTCGCGTTTTAACTATATAGTCTCTTAAAATGAGCAGTTATATTTTTGGGTGGCAAATAAATTACGATTCATGACAACATTCGTTACACCTAAATGTTTTATTGTTAAAATGGATTTACTGTAATTATACATAATATTAAATTAATATATAAACAACATGTTCACTGCAGTTGGAGTCACTTTGTGATATAAAGTAAATAACACGGAAAAGGAAGATTAATAAGAAATATTCATTTTTTTTAATGCATAAATATCGAAATTTACACGCGTTTACTAATATTTTTAGTTTGATTTTCTTAGCAATTATCAATATCTA
This sequence comes from Stictocephala bisonia, assembly GCA_035578905.1. NCBI lineage: Eukaryota > Metazoa > Arthropoda > Insecta > Hemiptera > Membracidae > Stictocephala > Stictocephala bisonia. The sequence continues at coordinate 156,896 of JAQJVL010000691.1, read as the reverse complement.
TTGATATCGTATATTTTGTACGTAAAGTCATCTTATCACTTTTTTATAAATTGTATTTTTTTGAAGTGGTATTTATACTTATGGCTGCCTCAAAAATAGCTTGAAGAGATGTTTCTTACAAGATTTAGCAAATATAAAACCAAAATCTCTCAGATATCTTTTCTGGAAATTTGAAATCCTTTTTGGATGTTAATTATCCTTTTTGAGAAATTTGTATCTAAATTGCAGCAAATGGTGCAAAGAGCTACTAAACCCACATTATATATAGCAACATCAACAGGCTGAACTCATATTTAGTAATCTAAATATTAATATTGATTCCGATTCTTAAGTTATAAAATGAAAAAAATAAAACATTTTTCATATATTATTATACAGTATAAATAAAACGTCATATAACACAAAATTTATTACAATATAAGCACAAAATGCATAAATATATTACAATACAAGTACAAAATGCACAAATATTATGGTGATCGATTTCGGTGAACCACGCTCACCTTCCTCAGACCAGAGGGATTCACAATTAACATATTTTGTTAATGATGGTCACGTGATCATAGGCCTATAAATTGAGTTGTTGAACACCATTTTCCATTCTTTTGTGAATCCCTCTGGTCTGAGGAAGGTGAGCGTGGTTCACCGAAATCAGTCACCATAATATTTGTGCATTTTGTACTTGTATTGTAATATATTTATGCATTCTGTGCTTATAGTGTAATAAGTTTTGTGTTGTGTGACGTTTTATTTGTACTGTATATGTAACAACACGTATTATGCTAATTAAAAAACTATATATTATTAGGTAGACATGTATGACATTGCTAAACACTTAAGATCACCAACTTTACTTAATTTTCAAAACTCAGCTCACCACGTAGTGTGTAGTGCTACTCTTAGTTTTCTATCTGTTGTGCACGTTTGAAAACAATTTAAAGCAGATCAAAGACTAAGGAAGATCAAATATCAAAGACCTAAAGTCAAAACTGGTTAAGTATGTACCCTTCTGCTGACCCCAGTTGTGGCACTTTCAGTTGGAACAAACCCTGTGGGGACACTTCTACACTACATGACGGATATACTTTTTAATTAGTCTTTAGTTTCGAATTTACTATATTTAACATGAAAACGTTTTAAGGCCACGTTTTAAGGCTGATTAATATTCATATAAAAACTTACGAAAACATTACGAGGACAGATTAAGAAAAGTCTTAATTACTTTATACCCTCTTAATTAAAATTATTCAATTTCACATCCTGAAAATCTTGGTATTTACTACTTTACAGTATCACTCAAAATTCTCTTTAGAGTGAGGGGAAAGGAGATTCCATCAAGCGAAGCAAAAAAAGCTGTCTTTCTAAATGATGATGGAAAAATGTGTTCAGATTGATCAGTATATTACAATATATGTACAATACTTACAAGTATTATGGTCATCGATTTCGGTAAGCCACGTTTACCATCTTCAGATCAGTTTTTTTCACAAAGAAATGGAGGCGGATAATATTCACGTTGTGATAAACTTTTGTTGTGTGACGTTCACTTGTATTGTATTTCTACCAACATGTGGTATGCTAATTAAGTAGCTAACACTTTATGGAAAAATGAAAAAGATAAATATTAACCACCACAGATTTAAATTTAAATATAGGCTACTTGAGTGAAAAAAATAGATTAGATTCTTTATGTTAAATTCTTTATTATTTTAATAATTTCAATCATAAATACTAGGCAACGTTCATGTATGATTTCCGATTAAACGCCACCACATGCAATCAAGAAAAGTGAATTAACCTTTTTCGCCTTTTATATATATATACCTGAATCGTGATACTGCCTGTTCTACAAACTCGGTGATTGCGCAAAATGCCGAACGAAATTACAGTAATTATAATCCAGATGTTTTCCCGAGTGATTATTCGGCTTCCACCTTTGCCCAGAGATACTGTGCTCAGTGGAATTTAACTCCAACAATGACAGGATTACTTGAAACCATACGACTCCGTTTTCCCAGGTATAGTCGTACTTTTCATTTTGAATTTTAGTAAAATCTATATTCTATATAAGCCAAATACTACTGACTGATTCACTCACTCATTCACTCGTCGTGAAATATCAAAAATCACCGAACGGATTTACACGAAAGTTTGGAGGAAGTTAGCTTTAGTATCGAAGGGGTCCACTTGTAAAGGATTTTTCGAAATTCCGTTCCTAAGGTTTACAAACAGCCCCTCAAAATTTCCTTTTTTCCATAAGAATAACATTGGGTTGATTTTAGTAAATAAAACAGCTGTTTTGTAAATAAATATTCATGTTTATTTTGTATGTTTGACATTAACCTATTGATGCATTAAGAGTTTAATCTTCAGCTGTTAAACAAAAACAAATGAAATGAACACGTTTGAAATAGGCTAAGTAATGCCATTGGGTATTTTATACTAATAAATAGGTAGCAACGCAAGTAGTGAGTGTGATACTGTAAATAAGTTTAATATTGATATTTTATTTTATATAGTTAATCTACTACTAAGTTTAGTCAAAAGTCACTTGCCAAGGCCGAAGGCCGAGGTGTATCGAGCGCAGCGAGAGCTGGAGTTGGCACCCAAAGCGTGCAGGGGTGTCCCCTAGTAAATATAATTAACCTTTTTGTTTATAAGATAATAGTCATAATTTTAACATTCTACAGGATTCCTAAGGTTTTTTATATTTTCAAAAAGTAAATGCTAAACCATTCGTATTGTAATAATTTTATGTATTGTATTTTATACCGTACTGTGTTAGGATACGTACATTTCTTTTGTTAAATAAGGAAGGAAATTGTGTTTTTAAGAGAATCGCTAACAAATAATAATTAAGTGTTTTTATTCAAGTAGTTGTTATTAGTTTCTTAAACAAAGTAAAAGTGAAGGTAACTAAAGCATTAGGACATAAATTTTAGTAGTAAATTTAATCTTAGAGTTTAAATACAAAGTAAATTGACATATAAATCATATATAGCAATGCGAATAGTTTATGTATGATTCACAGCACTTGTGTGTAGGCATGCTAAGACGATTCAGTGTATTTATATTTTTGAAGATAATTAAATGTTGTCTATATAGAATTAAATCTTTTATAATTGGATCTTTGATTACAGCTATATCACCTATTTTCTTGTTGCTTTTTTTGCTTTTTTTTACAAAATTAAATAATAAATGCCAATATGCAATTGAGATCGGTAAATTATACGTTTTCGTAATATACACATATGAACACGGTATGTATATTTTTTACACCTGAACACATTCTATATACATACTTACGGGTTTTATTAAATAATTTTTCCATTTTATTGTATTAGAAAGTTGTTTATTTTTGTGTAATAAAGATTAATTTGATTTTATTTAGTTCTATACGTTAAAAAATTACTACTGTAAAATAGTAAAATGAAATAAAACAAATCCAATACAGTTAGTTATTAAAATTTATGTTTTATTTATCAATAATTGACTTATATGGAAACTTATTACATATAATCTTGAAGACAGAGAAATTCAAGCACATACAACACGCATGTGCAGTAGACAACATGATTTATAACATTATGTTACAAAATAAAAATAAACGGATTCTTTATTTCATGAACGTTAGACAACATTTGAGACGTATCAGTTATTTTAAATTTATTACTTTGAATGAAAATATATTTTATTTAAAAATATCCGAACAATGTTTACATCAAAAAACTAACTTTCTATCTAGAATTTTTATAAAGAGTACAGAAATGAAAACTATTTATTTTCTGCAATGCGTTAAATACTAATTACAATTTCAAAATAAATTAGGAACGAAATAAAATTGCATTAAATACTTGGGACGATACGGGTAAGAATTCTGTTTTACAGATGTTGTACTGTGTACTAAAACCTCACTTTGTCCCAATTAGTTAAATAAATTTGATTGTAATACAGAGCAGATGAGAGCTTGCACGACCAAATCGCGTTGAATGGAAATATGGTTCGTGCAATAACGTTTATTTGGCTGTTCTAAGAGGTAATAAAAAAAATTAAAAACATAAACTCAGAAAAGAAATTATATCTTCAATATGATAACTTATATTTCATAGGTTAGGCCCACAGTCTTAATAATCATCTCTAAATATAAAATAAATATAAAAGACACAACAATGAGTAAAATTTAATAAAACAATAAAAGTATACCAAAACCAATGACAACAATTGGTATGGATCAAATTAGTTTTGTAAGTCTGGTTGAAAGTAGGGTGGTGTACTTTGGTACCATCTCTTGTGATTGAGAGTAGGGTGGTGTACTTTGGTACCAACTCTTGTGATTGAGAGTACTGTGGTGTACTTTGGTACCAACTCATGTGATTGAGAGTAGGGTGGTGTACTTTGGTACCAACTCTTGTGATTGAGAGTAGGGTGGTGTACTTTGGTACCAACTCTTGTGATTGAGAGTACTGTGGTGTACTTTGGTACCACCTCTTGTGATTGAGAGTACTGGTGGTGTACTTTGGTACCAACTCTTGTGATTGAGAGTAGGGTGGTGTACTTTGGTACCAACTCTTGTGATTGAGAGTACTGTGATGTACTTTGGTACCAACTCTTGTGATTGAGAGTACTGTGGTGTACTTTGGTACCAACTCTTGTGATTGAGAGTAGGGTGTTGTACTTTGGTACCAACTCTTGTGATTGAGAGTAGGGTGTTGTACTTTGGTACCAACTCTTGTGATTGAGAGTAGTGTGGTGTACTTTGGTACCAACTCTTGTGATTGAGAGTACTGTGGTGTACTTTGGTACCAACTCTTGTGATTGAGAGTAGTGTGGTGTACTTTGGTACCAACTCTTGTGATTGAGAGTACTGTGGTGTACTTTGGTACCAACTCTTGTGATTGAGAGTAGGGTGGTGTACTTTGGTACCAACTCTTGTGATTGAGAGTAGGGTGGTGTACTTTGGTACCAACTCTTGTGATTGAGAGTACTGTGGTGTACTTTGGTACCAACTCTTGTGATTGAGAGTAGGGTGTTGTACTTTGGTACCAACTCTTGTGATTGAGAGTAGTGTGGTGTACTTTGGTACCAACTCTTGTGATTGAGAGTACTGTGGTGTACTTTGGTACCAACTCTTGTGATTGAGAGTAGGGTGTTGTACTTTGGTACCAACTCTTGTGATTGAGAGTAGTGTGGTGTACTTTGGTACCAACTCTTGTGATTGAGAGTACTGTGGTGTACTTTGGTACCAACTCTTGTGATTGAGAGTAGGGTGGTGTACTTTGGTACCAACTCTTGTGATTGAGAGTAGGGTGGTGTACTTTGGTACCAACTCTTGTGATTGAGAGTACTGTGGTGTACTTTGGTACCAACTCTTGTGATTGAGAGTAGGGTGGTGTACTTTGGTACCAACTCTTGTGATTGAGAGTACTGTGGTGTACTTTGGTACCAACTCTTGTGATTGAGAGTACTGTGGTGTACTTTGGTACCAACTCTTGTGATTGAGAGTAGGGTGGTGTACTTTGGTACCAACTCTTGTGATTGAGAGTAGGGTGGTGTACTTTGGTACCAACTCTTGTGATTGAGAGTAGGGTGTTGTACTTTGGTACCAACTCTTGTGATTGAGAGTAGTGTGGTGTACTTTGGTACCAACTCTTGTGATTGAGAGTACTGTGGTGTACTTTTGTACCAACTCTTGTGATTGAGAGTAGGGTGGTGTACTTTGGTACCAACTCTTGTGATTGAGAGTACTGTGGTGTACTTTGGTACCAACTCTTGTGATTGAGAGTAGGGAGGTGTACTTTGGTACCAACTCTTGTGATTGAGAGTAGTGTGGTGTACTTTGGTACCAACTCTTGTGGTTGAGAGTACTGTGGTGTACTTTGGTACCAACTCTTGTGATTGAGAGTACTGTGGTGTACTTTGGTACCAACTCTTGTGATTGAGAGTAGGGTGTTGTACTTTAGTACCAACTCTTGTGATTGAGAGTAGTGTGGTGTACTTTGGTACCAACTCTTGTGATTGAGAGTACTGTGGTGTACTTTGGTACCATCTCTTGTGATTGAGAGTAGGGTGTTGTACTTTGGTACCAACTCTTGTGATTGAGAGTAGTGTGGTGTACTTTGGTACCAACTCTTGTGATTGAGAGTACTGTGGTGTACTTTTGTACCAACTCTTGTGATTGAGAGTAGGGTGTTGTACTTTGGTACCAACTCTTGTGATTGAGAGTAGGGTGGTGTACTTTGGTACCAACTCTTGTGATTGAGAGTAGGGTGGTGTACTTTGGTACCAACTCTTGTGATTGAGAGTACTGTGGTGTACTTTGGTACCAACTCTTGTGATTTTGAGTAGGGTGGTGTACTTTGGTACCAACTCTTGTGATTGAGAGTAGGGTGTTGTACTTTGGTACCAACTCTTTTGATTGAGAGTAGTGTGGTGTACTTTCTTACCAACTCTTGTGGTTGAGAGTAGGGCGGTGTACTTTGGTACCGACTCTTGTGATTGAGAGTAGTGTGGTGAACTTTGGTACCAACTCTTGTGATTGAGAGTAGTGTGGTGTACTTTGGTACCAACTCTTGTGATTGAGAATAGGGTGTTGTACTTTGGTACCAACTCTTGTGATTGAGAGTAGGGCGGTGTACTTTAGTACCAACTCTTGTGATTGAGAGTAGGGCGGTGTTCTTTGGTACCAACTCTTGTGATTGAGAGTAGTGTGGTGTACTTCGGTACCAACTCCTGTGATTGAGATTATAGCGGTGTACTTTGGTACCAACTCTTGTTATTGAGAGTAGGGCGGTGTATTTTGGTGCCAACTCTTGTTATTGACCATTTAACAGCGATCAAATCATTCCACCCACCCATTTATTACAAAATATTCCGTCTGAGAATGCCGGTTGCCCAACACCAACGCTTATCACCAATCATAATTGTCACTATCTCACCTGTCACAGTTTGCTTCCGTTATCAAACACCTGATAACGGTAAGTGATTGCTCAAGATTGAGAAACGCTCTTCAGACAACTCCGCTGTACTTGTAGAATGATATTTTACAATATAAAAGTATCATATTTTTGTCCCCTTTAATTAGGTTATTATATTTTTCTGAAAACTTGTTTAACCATGATCAACTCGAGTAGCTGCTGACCCTATTTACCAGACCATGATAATTTTATGGAGACACATATGATTGACTGGGGTAGCCATTGACCTACTTGGGTCATTTTGGATCATTATGGCAAGCCACCCGAAATAATTTGTAGTCAAATATAGGCACTCCAAAATATTTAGCTGGAGTTTCAAGTTGCAATCTTTTTCAATATGGAATTTACTTATACTGTTTTTTATAAATACACTTAAATGATTCCATACTTTAAAAAATCACTGAGACCCCTATGGGGGCTGGGACGAATCCCCCAACGACCGAAGCGAGTTAATGCTGTATTAAAGACGGCACTATACTGTAATCGCAAACAAGATAAAAGTAACACATTGAGACGATTCCCAAGTAACTAACAAGTGATGAGCATATAATTATACATAGGGAAAGAACCTGACATCTATAACGTTTTTGACTATTTTATTTATAATACCTTCGTCAGCGATCCTTTTCAATGGTCATTCATCCATTGTATTCAATTTATTCATCGGATATTATCGGATATTGGTGATAAGCGTTGGTGTTTGGCAACCGGCATTCTCAGACGGAATATTTTGTAATAAATGGGTGGGTGGAATGATTTGATCGGATATTATCATCGGGTATTATAAATAAAATAGTCAAAAACGAATCCTTGGGCTAAAATGAATTTATTTAATATAACGTTTTGTTTGAAAATTGTGATATGGCACATTTGTATTTATATTATGGCCTAAATTAAATATTCGTATTTAAGCCATATAAGAGTCATTATTATAATTTTTTCTCTTTATTACTAAAATAGAAACCTAAATTTCCGAATTTACCACATTATTTTATTAAATGTAAATCAGTACTAATTTAATAGTTTTGAAGAAAAAAACTTAAACAATCTGTATTTTTTAATTTTAACACTAATGAAACTGTTACATTCGTTCGTGTCGGCGCTGATCCTATCAGTAGTTTATTGGCTCTTAGATAGATCGTGTCACCGGCGTTTGTATTGTTGTTAAGCTTTGTTGGTTACAGTGCACGGCTCACCGTCCCTCGACAGCTGAGACCAAGAGAGATCTTGAAATGTGACAAACAGAATGTGTCACACAGAAACAGGACGGAAATCTTTCATATTCTACAGCTTAAAACGTACATATGATGGTACACGGAAGGGTCGTCAAAGGGGTGGCACAGAGAAGAATGAAACAGAGGTCACATCCAATAGTGCTCTAATTGTGTGTCGAGTATGGCAGCGATGGCTGGGCCGGCGTCTTCACAGTCCCTCCCTTACCCCCCCACCCCCCCCCCCCCAATCCTCATGGATAAACCTTGCAGTTATTCATAAAGATGTATTAAATTGTACATTAGTTTAAATATATTTATAACTGCCACTTAGGCGTTCGCTACGGCCATAAGAAAGCGAACGCTGTTTATATCTTCTCTGATTGCGGGGGAGGTAATAACACCAGAAGTCTCTGCTACAATGTAATTAGACGTTATAAGTATTATATTGAATTGGTCTACTGTATATCGATAAACATTTTAAAAATCCAATCGATTACCAGAACTGTATACGATATTGTACTAACAGTAGTGCGCGGCTGATAATGTGTACTTGGATTTCAGGTTTAAGTATGGTGTTACCACTTACGGACATTATACAGTATATTTATTATACTGAAGTGTGAAGTGTACACAGAGTAAGTCTACTTGTATATATTCTGGAACTTGTTTCCACAGTTTATAAAAGAGCTGCTTTTTAAATAAGTCATTTAGAGTGGTTCAATATTCAAAATGCTAAATGGGAAGGTGATCACATGATATGTCCCTTAAAACTGCATTTTAAGCTGCAGAAGATAGTAAATCAGGATTTTAAAAGATGTGTCGTTAATTACTTATAAATTGTTTTGTTAATTTGTTTAATTGATCGTCGTCTATGTATTTTCTTGATTAAAAGTGACTTGTCAATTCCAAAACAAAAAAATACCTAAAAATACAAATCTAGTTTTGTTTTATCCATAAAAAAACACATAATTAGGAAAATACATAGGTGGTGGATAGTTAAATAAAATAATAGGATCTTCTCTGTTAGTTCACTATCATAACCATAGCTTAGGTTAACTTACCATAACGAAACCAAACCTAACATTATATAACTAAACCTAATATAACCTAAACAAAACTAACCTAACCAGCCAAACCTAACATTACATAACTAAACCTAATATAACCTAAGCAAAACTAACCTAACCTAGCCAAACCTAACATTACATAACTAAACCTAATATGACCTAAACAAAACTAACCTAACCTAGCCAAACCTAACATTACATAACATAACCTGTACAATTCTAACATAAACAAACCAAAGCTAACATAACCTAAGCAAAGTAATGGTAGTGGAAAAGGTCCAAATAACAAAATAAATTAAAACTAAAACAACACATCATTTTTAAATGCTGACTACTCTTTACTTTAAAGCTTGAAAATTGTGTTAAATTACACATCACATGACCCATTTCCCATTTAAAATTTTAAAGTTGACTTCTAGATCTCCACAAATAATCCCTTAAAACATTGAAACACAAAATGTATAGTTCGTTAATATTAATTTAAGGGCTTATTTTTAAAAAAAATTGGAAACAAGTTAGAGTGTAACTTAAAACTCATCCTGTATAATATTGACGCCCAGTCAATGTTTTACATTGATTCAAATTAAAATCAACAATAACTTTAATATATAAATTACATAAATAACTTACTAATTAACATTGAAATACTGACATTTTTAACTTGTGTTACTAAGAATTTTGTAACACTCATATCAAAGGTGGTTGTAACCCTAATTATTAATCCATTCATTCAGACGCCGATCGTCAAGATATGGGCGAATATGAAGGAAGAATATTCGCCCTTCGGCGAGAGTAAAGAGTGTAGAGAACGAGTCTAGGTCAACTAAGGAACCTACAGCTTTAGGTTACGTGGAATCCGAACCACGTAGTGTTGGTCTGATTTTCAGCTAACTGACAAGCATGATACTCATGTTCTTCCTTACACAACATATTAATCTTGACTACCATCCAACATGGACACCCGACACTTCTCTAATGTGATATCTAATAAAATTTCTTTTGCAAGAAAATTACACTATATCACACATCTAAAATAGCAATGATAATAGCTAATATAAATATAAAAAATAAAATGCAAAACTGTTTCAAGTTTTTGTCTCTTCTGATGCTTAAAAGAAGGAAATTTGTCAAAATATGTGATAACAAGGTGGTAAACACTTAAGAGAATACATTTTATTCAAAACCACAAAAAATTTTTAATTGATTTTATTCTTTATGAGTTTATCATAATCAATGTGTACTGTCTGCTTGAAGTGCAAAACACTGCTGTGAAAGTGTAACTAACATGAAATGTACAGCAAAACTATTAAGGAAGACGTTGAAATAGTTCATCGACAAGTTTTATAGTGATTCAAGCGTGTCTTTTAAAGAATTGAACTAATTTTTTACCTCTCGTATTCTTATTACACTTAACGGTACTTTAGCCGACACATAAATTCTTCAAGTTCCTACTCAATGATTGGTCGGTATAAAAACGTCTATTACATAATGTCATGTTGTAAGTATCATTGCTCGTTCATTACACTAAGCCTGATTGTGCAAGTCATAACTGCTTACGCACGAAGTCCTCAAGGAGAGTAAGTGTCAACCATTCTACTAAAACTATTTTTTGTATTTATTTGTTTATTTTATTTTACAAGATAGAAAATCTGTGTTATGTATGAACCTGAAATGTATTAGTCAATTTTCATCTTTTGAATTTTGAGAATTAATTTAATGATGAAGATAATGACTTTAGAAGAGTCATAATAAAGAATATAATAATTGCGAATTGTCCGCAGTAACAGTTGCTCCATAAATATTGACTTCATGTTGCCTAAAATCGACAACACAACATCAAATAAAAATATAAGATTCAAAGACGCTATTTTGAACATTTATAATTAAATATAACAATCTTGTACATGCACATTATTACATGAGGTACATATAATATACGAGTACTAGGGGACACCTCTGCACGCTTCGCATGCCAATCCCGTCACTCACTGCGCCCGTTACACCTCGGTCTGCGATTACAGTACTACAAATACGACGTTGCCTATTTATTAGTACAAACACCTAATGATATTACTCAGCCTATTCAAAATGTGTTCATTTTATTTGTTTTTGTTTAACTGTTGAAGATTATTTAAGTAAATAAAATAATTGCATTAGATTACAATTGTAACCTTCCAAATCCAGTAAAGCGAAGCCCTATAATCGAATGTCAATACTTAGATCCCATACTTAGAAACCCATACTTAGAACCTCCCCTGGTTTAACATTATAAAATCTCTAACCTCCTCAATATTAAAAACATCAAAACACTATTAAAGCGTTTTGAAAATCATTATTTACATTCCAACAGCTGTTACTTTTCGATTGATTAAAATCTCTCTCCTTGTTATTCTTATGGCCGTAAAACGTACTTTGAGGGCTTCCCATACCCTTCAGGGTGAAAATATTGAAGAATTAAGACCTTGTTGCATTACTAAGAACAGCGGCAAATTTGTTGATACCTCAACCATTTAAATTAGTTTAGAAATAAGGGAGGAGTTGCGTTGACAAAAAACGGCTTCACGAATTATACAGGGTGTAATAGAAATATTTGGGACAACGTTCCGGAGGTTGTTTCTGGGGTCAAAACAAACCAAAATGTTCTTATAAACATATGTCTGTCCGTCTGTGTTTTTTACAGTATAATTTTTCCTCGGCAATCATAAAAGGTAGTGTTGAAATTTGGCACAAATGCTATACATCAAGACTTATTAATTGTTTAATGAACTTTAATTAAACTTATTATCATGTATGAAAAGCTAATGTCTTTACTATCACGATAATTTTTATATCCCATTTTGCAACCTCTACTATTTAATCTATACTCTTCCACTGTATGAACCATGGTTGCTCGTTTTTCAGTAACCATTAAGCGTTTCGGACTATCTATATAAGACATATTTTAACTCAACCTGGGTAAAATAAATGCACACCTATCCCTTAACAGATCTTTAGAATTTGTACAAACACGTCATCAAAATGAATAATAATTGATAATAAGTGTTATTCATCGCTAGAACCCCTGTCGTCAAAGAAGACATGTCGTGTGAATATGAATTGTGAATGAGCGTGCTTGATGTAAGTGAAGAGCGTAGTAAGTGTTAATTACTAACATCAGCTGATACTTAGACTCAGCCATGTACGACTATTAATATCACCCTAATCTCAAACAAAGAGTTTTGCAACGAAGGTTTTTGAAAAAAAAAACACAAGTACAATTATTATGAAATTATCACATATAAATTACTTTACACGGTCTACTATAATTTCGTTGCCACCTGATAACATTTAGAAAAGGGAACTAAGGTTCCTAGGAGATCCGAACTAAAAACTGGTCTGATTTTTGGCTAATAGGCCATGACATTCAGTTCTGTCCTCTTTCACGGATCGTGAACGGACACTCCGGTCTTGTCTGGTGGTGTCCGCCTGATGGTAACCAGTGAGAGAACGCTATGAGATGAGAATCTGCCACCCACGATCCCCACAGCAGCTGGGCTACAACACTACAGCCACACCCAGTAACAGGTAGCTTCAACCACGTCCAAACTTATTATGACATCTAGAGTGGCCTCTATCCTGGGAACCGGTGATGCGGAAGTAATGGATGGGTCGCTGACCATCTGCCCTGCTTGTTTACAACCTTTGGGGCACAATGGCTTACGCATGAACGCCCCTTTACCTCTTCAATAGACTTCTAGAATCTTCTGGGTTGACGAGCCAGCTCTGTCATGGAACTTCGGACGCAGGGGAATTCAAGAAGCTTCTAGATGGAGACCTGCAGGTGATATATACGGCCCGGATACCAGCGCTAGTCAGTCAGTCAGTCAGTCAGTCAGTGAGTCTAGAGTCTACAGCCCGGGTGTTTGCAGCGACAGTGAGACAGTTCTACAGTGCGAGTGAAGTGTCCGAGTATAGTGAAGTGGTCTACGGAGAAGTTACCGGTGAGTGGTTCGTTGTGGGGATCAACGAAGGAGCAGTGCGGTACTTGTGGACGACTTCTGAAGGGACACTGAAGAAACTGTGAGTGAACTGTTAGCTTTGGACTGTAGGTAGTAGGGAATCTAGTAAAGTCATTTAGTAGTCAGTAATTGTAAATAATAGTAGGAATCTAGTAGAGTCACTTTATAGTTAGTAATTGTAAATAATAGTAGAGAATCTAGGAAAGCCACTTTATAGAGCTAGGAATTGTAATTAAAAGAAGGGAATTTAGTAAAGTCACTTTGCAATTAGTAGTTGTAATTATTGATGCCATCTAAGATTGTAAATATAAATTAGTTTAATTGTAACAGTAGGCCTAATAGTAAATTGTACTTTTCACAATAGTAAAGTTAAGGAAATAATCCATTTAATTATAATAAGTTAATTTTATATATTCAATAAATTTAGTAATTGCTTAGTATATCGTGTTGCTTATTTGTAAAACCCACATAGCGATTAATTATTTATAAATTAGGACAAATAAAAAAACGTCACACTGGTGTCAGAAGTGGGATAGATTTGTTGAGCAACACGTTTAAAATGTTTATTTATTGATAGTTATTGTTAAGCTGTTTATTGAATTCATTTACTGTAATTCTATATTGTTCAGACGTAGTTTTGCAAAAGAACGATGGCATCTAGTGGAGTTAAGTTAATAGACTTAAAAGTGGCTGATTTAAAGCGGGAGTTAGAAGAAAGGGACTTAGATCATACTGGAACAAAATCAGTTTTAGTGAGTAGACTTAAGCAGGCAATGCTAGAAGCAGGGGATGATCCAGAAACATTCCTTTTTGAAACTGAAGCTAGTTCACTTAAGTCTATGATTACCAGAAATGTCGAGAAATTACAAAGTGACTTAAAAAGAAATGCAGAGGAATTACAAAGTGACTTAAAAGGAAATGTCGAGAAATTACAGAATGACTTAAAAGCAAATGCAGAGAAATTACATAAATTACAAAATGACTTAAAAGGAAATATCGAGGAATTACAAAGTGACTTAAAAGGAAATGCAGAGAAATTACATAGTGACTTAAAAGAAGTGAAAGATGACTTAACCGAAAAATTAAATAGTAATTGTAAAACCTTGAAGGAAGAGTTAGCTACAGAATTTAATTATAAAATTTGCAAAGTTGAAGACGAATTTAAAAAACAATTAGATGACAGTTCGAACGAATTTAAAAAACAATTAGATGACTGTTCGAGCGAATTTAAAAAACAATTAGATGACTGTTCGAAACAATTAGGTGATAGGATTAGGTTTTTAGAAGAAATGGTTCAGGGGAGGAAGGAGTCAATAACCTGCAAAGAACCACCTGGGATCTCAGGAAGTGGACAGCAACCGCCCAGCCTGGAACGTCGGTCCAGTGTGAGTCCACCCGTAAATAACGCAAGTTTGCCAACCTTTGACGGAAAGATGTCCTGGGAAGATTTTATTACTTTGTTTGAGACTGCCGCTGCTGTCTACAATTGGCCATCATCAGCGAAGGCGTCCATGTTGTGCCTTTCACTTCGAGGAGAAGCTCTGAGCGTACTGCAAACCGTTCCACCTGCTGAGCGACAGAATTACGAAGATTTGATTAGACGGTTGGAAATGCGGTTCGGACATAAACACATGGAACTGGTCTACAGATCTCAGCTCAGGAGTCGTCACCAGAAGTCCAATGAGAGTCTTCAAGAATTCGAAGCTGACATCGCACGATTAGTGAGGGGCGCTTATCCTACAGTGGACGAAGCTGTCTACGAGAGCCTATCCATTGAAAGGTTCCTCGATGGGCTGCGGGATGCTGAGACGCAGCAGGCTGTAAAGTTGGCCCGGCCTAACACGTTAAACGAGGCCCTGACGCAAGCCTTAGAGTTTGAGGCCGTAAAGCAATCCGTCCGGGGCCAGGCACGTCTGCGAGGAGTCTACGCAGAGGAAGAAGAACCTATGAAGATAGAAGACATCGTAAGAAAAGTGCTTGATGCCCTGAGGGACCGGAAGAAGGAGATTCGCTGTTGGGGGTGTGGAGAGTTAGGCCATCCCCGAAGTAAATGCCCGAGTAAAGCCTCTCGGGGGGCAGAGGCAGGAAAACTAAAAAGGGTTGATGGGAAGGGGCAACTGTCAACCCAGCAACTTGAGGCCCCAGCTAAGAGCATCATCGTAGCATCTTTGTCAGGTCAGACCAACAGCCTTTACATAGACGGATTGGTAAACGGGGAGCCCAGAAGCCTTTTGCTGGACACTGGTGCAACGATGACGATATTGAATGAAGATATTTGTCCTTCCTCAATGAAAATAACTCCGACGACCTGGACAGTGAAGACTGCGACTGGGGACTTTGCCAGCGTCCGCGGGGAGACAGTTGCCACCTTCTGCATCGGGGGTGCATGTCTTGAGCATCGCGCTCTTGTAGCTGACATTGAGGAGGACGTCATACTCGGCATGGACGTGATGACGAAACTTGGCTTACAGTTAGACCTCAGGAAAGGAGTGACGACCATTGGGGGAGAGGAAGTTGCTCTTCAGCATAGGAATAATTTATCTTCTTGGGTGCGCTTGTTGAAGGACGCCACTCTGCCACCTCGAACTCAGAAGATCGTCAGAGCAGAAATGGACAAGACTATTCCGGAAGGCCAGAACTTAATGCTGGAACCAGTTATAAACGACGAGGAACTTGGACGTGGGGTACTTGTAGCAAAAACACTGTTCAAATCTTCTAAGGAAGTTCCAGTCCGTATAATGAATTTGAATGACCATCCTGTTGCATTGAAACAAGGTAGGCTCCTAGGTAAATGTTCTTCGGTTTCTTCTGTTTCACGAGCTGATAGGAATATCTCTTCAGACCATAAAAACCTTCCAGAAGACATAGCGGAGTTTGTAAGAGATGCATGCAGGGGAATGACATTGGATCAAACGAAGCAAGTCGCTAGGCTAATAACAGAGTATCAAGATGTGTTTGAAACTGCTATGGGGCCAAAAGGTAGGACAACTGTGGTTCAACATAAAATTGATGTTGGAGACGCTAGACCAATCCGTCAAATACCTAGGAGACTACCCTGGGCGAAGAGAGAAGAGGCAGAGCGAAAAATAAAAGAAATGGAGCAAGATGGAGTGATTGAGCCCTCCAGCAGCCCATGGACTTCGCCGGTAGTACTAGTAAAGAAGAAGGATGGGACTTCCAGGTTCTGCGTGGATTACCGACTACTGAACAATGCTACGAAGAAAGACAGTTATCCCTTGCCCCGGATTGACGACACTCTGGATGCTCTCGGAGGCTGTAAGTTCTTCTCGACCCTGGACTTGAAGAGCGGGTACTGGCAGGTGGAGATAGCTCCGGAGGACAAAGAGAAGACAGCGTTTTCCATAGGGAATGGAAACGGACTTTGGCAGTTCACGGTGATGCCCTTTGGACTCTGCAACGCTCCAGCTACCTTCGAGAGACTCATGGAAAATGTGCTACGGGGACTGACTTGGGAAACTTGTCTAGTGTATCTGGACGACATCATAGTCCTAGGGAAGACGTTTAACGATCATCTTCAGAATTTGGAGAAAGTTTTTAAGAGGCTTCGTTCTTCCAACCTGAAGTTAAACCTAAAAAAATGTAATCTTTTCAAGAATAAGGTTAACTATCTTGGACACGTAGTGTCATCCGAAGGAGTGACTGTGGACCCGGAGAAGATTAGCACCGTGAAGGAGTGGCCTGTCCCACGTAACAAACATGAGGTGAGGAGTTTTCTTGGACTGTGCACCTACTACCACCGCTTCGTGAAGGGCTATGCTGATATTGCTAAGCCTCTGACCAAGCTCACTGAAGAACAGCGTAAGTTTGAGTGGACTCCGGAGGCTAGTGAGGCTTTTGAGACACTTAAAACTTCTCTTTGCAGCGCTCCAATCTTAGGGTTCCCACGGTTTGGAGAGAAGTTCATTGTGGACACGGACGCCAGCGATGTGGGTATAGGGGCAGTTCTCTCCCAAGTTCAGGACGACCATGAAGCTGTAATAGCTTACTTCAGCAGAACGCTATCCAAAGCAGAGAGGAATTATTGCGTCACCAGAAGAGAGCTACTTGCAGTCGTGAAGTCATTAGAGCACTTTCACAAGTACCTCTATGGACAGCCTTTCCATTTAAGGACCGACCATTCTGCCCTGACTTGGCTAATGAACTTCAAGAACCTGGAGGGACAGACAGCTCGATGGGTGCAGCGTCTTCAAGAATACAACTTCACCTCTGAACACCGACGAGGAAGAAACCATTCCAATGCCGACGCCCTGTCTCGCCGACCTTGCCCAGAGGGTTGTAAGCACTGCTCCAAGGTAGAAGAAAGGAATCTGTCCGTGGAAGTGCGCTGTGTCTCTTTGGAGCCAGCTAGTGGATGGGAGCCGGAGGAACTCCGTAAAGAGCAGCTTGAGGATTGTGAGGTTGGACCACTGCTGCGGGAGAAGGAATCGGGGGCTCGTCCTAGCTGGGAGGCCATTGCAGCTAGGAACCATGTTTATAAGAGCTACTGGGCACAGTGGGACTCAATGAGGGTTAAGAACGGAGTGCTTATAAGAATCTGGGAGGCTCCTAATGGTAGGAAGCAGATTGAACAGATTGTGCTCCCCAGAAGTAAAAGAAAGGAAGTGCTGGAGGAGATCCACAATGGAGCATCTGGTGGGCACTTAGGTGTCAACAGAACGGTGGACAAGCTACGCCAGCGGTTCTACTGGTTGAACTTGAGGGCTGATGTAGAGAAGTGGTGCCGCCAATGTGATGTCTGTACTGGAAGCCGAGGGCCACAAACAAGAAGTCGAGGCAGAATGCAACAGTACAACGTTGGGGCACCCTTCGAGAGGATCGCCATCGACATCGCCGGTCCATTTCCCATGTCAGATGCAGGAAATAAATATCTCCTGGTTCTCATGGACTACTTTACGAAATGGCCAGAAGTATACGCCATACCAAATCAAGAAGCCGCAACAGTAGCTGGGTGCTTGGTGAACGAATTCATCTGTCGGTATGGAGTGCCACGTGAGCTGCACAGTGACCAAGGGACGAACTTCGGATCCATGTTGATGAAGGAGGTGCTTCAGCGTCTCGGAGTGCACAAGACACGGACAACTGCACTTCATCCGCAATCTGATGGGATGGTCGAGAGATACATAAAGACACTCGTTGGACACCTCAGGAAAGTTGTGTCCACCAACCAGCGGGATTGGGATCGGAAGGTGCCCATTTTCCTCCTGGCGTACAGATCTTCGGTCCACGATACTACGGGTTTCACCCCAGCGAGGATGATCTTCGGAAGGGAGCTGCGGCTGCCTAGTGACCTCATGTTCGGCCTGCCACCTGACGCAAAGCAGCCCGCAACGGACTACGCCTGCGAGCTCGTCGACCACCTACACGACACTCACGAGTTCGCTCGTCAGCACCTAAAAATGGCCAGTGACAAAATGAAAGCTCGCTACGACCGGCAAGCCAATTCCACTGGATTCCAGGTGAACGACCTGGTGTGGCTCTACAGTCCCATCCGGAAGAAGGGGAGATGCCCGAAATTTCAACAGGATTGGCAAGGACCTTATCGGGTAGTGACACGAATCAACGATGTGGTCTACAGGATTCAAAGACACCCAAGAGGCAAGATGCTTGTGGTCCACCTTGATCGCCTAGCACCGTACCATGGAGCGGAAGCTGATCGGGACGATCAGCCTTAAGGAGGGGGCAGTGTGACATTCCGAGTGGCCTCTATCCTGGGAACCGGTGATGCGGAAGTAATGGATGGGTCGCTGACCATCTGCCCTGCTTGTTTACAACCTTTGGGGCACAATGGCTTACGCATGAACGCCCCTTTACCTCTTCAATAGACTTCTAGAATCTTCTGGGTTGACGAGCCAGCTCTGTCATGGAACTTCGGACGCAGGGGAATTCAAGAAGCTTCTAGATGGAGACCTGCAGGTGATATATACGGCCCGGATACCAGCGCTAGTCAGTCAGTCAGTCAGTCAGTCAGTGAGTCTAGAGTCTACAGCCCGGGTGTTTGCAGCGACAGTGAGACAGTTCTACAGTGCGAGTGAAGTGTCCGAGTATAGTGAAGTGGTCTACGGAGAAGTTACCGGTGAGTGGTTCGTTGTGGGGATCAACGAAGGAGCAGTGCGGTACTTGTGGACGACTTCTGAAGGGACACTGAAGAAACTGTGAGTGAACTGTTAGCTTTGGACTGTAGGTAGTAGGGAATCTAGTAAAGTCATTTAGTAGTCAGTAATTGTAAATAATAGTAGGAATCTAGTAGAGTCACTTTATAGTTAGTAATTGTAAATAATAGTAGAGAATCTAGGAAAGCCACTTTATAGAGCTAGGAATTGTAATTAAAAGAAGGGAATTTAGTAAAGTCACTTTGCAATTAGTAGTTGTAATTATTGATGCCATCTAAGATTGTAAATATAAATTAGTTTAATTGTAACAGTAGGCCTAATAGTAAATTGTACTTTTCACAATAGTAAAGTTAAGGAAATAATCCATTTAATTATAATAAGTTAATTTTATATATTCAATAAATTTAGTAATTGCTTAGTATATCGTGTTGCTTATTTGTAAAACCCACATAGCGATTAATTATTTATAAATTAGGACAAATAAAAAAACGTCACACTGGTGTCAGAAGTGGGATAGATTTGTTGAGCAACACGTTTAAAATGTTTATTTATTGATAGTTATTGTTAAGCTGTTTATTGAATTCATTTACTGTAATTCTATATTGTTCAGACGTAGTTTTGCAAAAGAACGATGGCATCTAGTGGAGTTAAGTTAATAGACTTAAAAGTGGCTGATTTAAAGCGGGAGTTAGAAGAAAGGGACTTAGATCATACTGGAACAAAATCAGTTTTAGTGAGTAGACTTAAGCAGGCAATGCTAGAAGCAGGGGATGATCCAGAAACATTCCTTTTTGAAACTGAAGCTAGTTCACTTAAGTCTATGATTACCAGAAATGTCGAGAAATTACAAAGTGACTTAAAAAGAAATGCAGAGGAATTACAAAGTGACTTAAAAGGAAATGTCGAGAAATTACAGAATGACTTAAAAGCAAATGCAGAGAAATTACATAAATTACAAAATGACTTAAAAGGAAATATCGAGGAATTACAAAGTGACTTAAAAGGAAATGCAGAGAAATTACATAGTGACTTAAAAGAAGTGAAAGATGACTTAACCGAAAAATTAAATAGTAATTGTAAAACCTTGAAGGAAGAGTTAGCTACAGAATTTAATTATAAAATTTGCAAAGTTGAAGACGAATTTAAAAAACAATTAGATGACAGTTCGAACGAATTTAAAAAACAATTAGATGACTGTTCGAGCGAATTTAAAAAACAATTAGATGACTGTTCGAAACAATTAGGTGATAGGATTAGGTTTTTAGAAGAAATGGTTCAGGGGAGGAAGGAGTCAATAACCTGCAAAGAACCACCTGGGATCTCAGGAAGTGGACAGCAACCGCCCAGCCTGGAACGTCGGTCCAGTGTGAGTCCACCCGTAAATAACGCAAGTTTGCCAACCTTTGACGGAAAGATGTCCTGGGAAGATTTTATTACTTTGTTTGAGACTGCCGCTGCTGTCTACAATTGGCCATCATCAGCGAAGGCGTCCATGTTGTGCCTTTCACTTCGAGGAGAAGCTCTGAGCGTACTGCAAACCGTTCCACCTGCTGAGCGACAGAATTACGAAGATTTGATTAGACGGTTGGAAATGCGGTTCGGACATAAACACATGGAACTGGTCTACAGATCTCAGCTCAGGAGTCGTCACCAGAAGTCCAATGAGAGTCTTCAAGAATTCGAAGCTGACATCGCACGATTAGTGAGGGGCGCTTATCCTACAGTGGACGAAGCTGTCTACGAGAGCCTATCCATTGAAAGGTTCCTCGATGGGCTGCGGGATGCTGAGACGCAGCAGGCTGTAAAGTTGGCCCGGCCTAACACGTTAAACGAGGCCCTGACGCAAGCCTTAGAGTTTGAGGCCGTAAAGCAATCCGTCCGGGGCCAGGCACGTCTGCGAGGAGTCTACGCAGAGGAAGAAGAACCTATGAAGATAGAAGACATCGTAAGAAAAGTGCTTGATGCCCTGAGGGACCGGAAGAAGGAGATTCGCTGTTGGGGGTGTGGAGAGTTAGGCCATCCCCGAAGTAAATGCCCGAGTAAAGCCTCTCGGGGGCAGAGGCAGGAAAACTAAAAAGGGTTGATGGGAAGGGGCAACTGTCAACCCAGCAACTTGAGGCCCCAGCTAAGAGCATCATCGTAGCATCTTTGTCAGGTCAGACCAACAGCCTTTACATAGACGGATTGGTAAACGGGGAGCCCAGAAGCCTTTTGCTGGACACTGGTGCAACGATGACGATATTGAATGAAGATATTTGTCCTTCCTCAATGAAAATAACTCCGACGACCTGGACAGTGAAGACTGCGACTGGGGACTTTGCCAGCGTCCGCGGGGAGACAGTTGCCACCTTCTGCATCGGGGGTGCATGTCTTGAGCATCGCGCTCTTGTAGCTGACATTGAGGAGGACGTCATACTCGGCATGGACGTGATGACGAAACTTGGCTTACAGTTAGACCTCAGGAAAGGAGTGACGACCATTGGGGGAGAGGAAGTTGCTCTTCAGCATAGGAATAATTTATCTTCTTGGGTGCGCTTGTTGAAGGACGCCACTCTGCCACCTCGAACTCAGAAGATCGTCAGAGCAGAAATGGACAAGACTATTCCGGAAGGCCAGAACTTAATGCTGGAACCAGTTATAAACGACGAGGAACTTGGACGTGGGGTACTTGTAGCGAAAACACTGTTCAAATCTTCTAAGGAAGTTCCAGTCCGTATAATGAATTTGAATGACCATCCTGTTGCATTGAAACAAGGTAGGCTCCTAGGTAAATGTTCTTCGGTTTCTTCTGTTTCACGAGCTGATAGGAATATCTCTTCAGACCATAAAAACCTTCCAGAAGACATAGCGGAGTTTGTAAGAGATGCATGCAGGGGAATGACATTGGATCAAACGAAGCAAGTCGCTAGGCTAATAACAGAGTATCAAGATGTGTTTGAAACTGCTACGGGGCCAAAAGGTAGGACAACTGTGGTTCAACATAAAATTGATGTTGGAGACGCTAGACCAATCCGTCAAATACCTAGGAGACTACCCTGGGCGAAGAGAGAAGAGGCAGAGCGAAAAATAAAAGAAATGGAGCAAGATGGAGTGATTGAGCCCTCCAGCAGCCCATGGACTTCGCCGGTAGTACTAGTAAAGAAGAAGGATGGGACTTCCAGGTTCTGCGTGGATTACCGACTACTGAACAATGCTACGAAGAAAGACAGTTATCCCTTGCCCCGGATTGACGACACTCTGGATGCTCTCGGAGGCTGTAAGTTCTTCTCGACCCTGGACTTGAAGAGCGGGTACTGGCAGGTGGAGATAGCTCCGGAGGACAAAGAGAAAACAGCGTTTTCCATAGGGAATGGAAACGGACTTTGGCAGTTCACGGTGATGCCCTTTGGACTCTGCAATGCTCCAGCTACCTTCGAGAGACTCATGGAAAATGTGCTACGGGGACTGACTTGGGAAACTTGTCTAGTGTATCTGGACGACATCATAGTCCTAGGGAAGACGTTTAACGATCATCTTCAGAATCTGGAGAAAGTTTTTAAGAGGCTTCGTTCTTCCAACCTGAAGTTAAACCTAAAAAAATGTAATCTTTTCAAGAATAAGGTTAACTATCTTGGACACGTAGTGTCATCCGAAGGAGTGACTGTGGACCCGGAGAAGATTAGCACCGTGAAGGAGTGGCCTGTCCCACGTAACAAACATGAGGTGAGGAGTTTTCTTGGACTTTGCACCTACTACCGCCGCTTCGTGAAGGGCTATGCTGATATTGCTAAGCCACTGACCAAGCTCACCGAAGAACAGCGTAAGTTTGAGTGGACTCCGGAGGCTAGTGAGGCTTTTGAGACACTTAAAACTTCCCTTTGCAGCGCTCCAATCTTAGGGTTCCCACGGTTTGGAGAGAAATTCATTGTGGACACGGACGCCAGCGATGTGGGTATAGGGGCAGTTCTCTCCCAAGTTCAGGACGACCATGAAGCTGTAATAGCTTACTTCAGCAGAACGCTATCCAAAGCAGAGAGGAATTATTGCGTCACCAGAAGAGAGCTACTTGCAGTCGTGAAGTCATTAGAGCACTTTCACAAGTACCTCTATGGACAGCCTTTCCATTTAAGGACCGACCATTCTGCCCTGACTTGGCTAATGAACTTCAAGAACCTGGAGGGACAGACAGCTCGATGGGTGCAGCGTCTTCAAGAATACAACTTCACCTCTGAACACCGACGAGGGAGAAACCATTCCAATGCCGACGCCCTGTCTCGCCGACCTTGCCCAGAGGGTTGTAAGCACTGCTCCAAGGTAGAAGAAAGGAATCTGTCCGTGGAAGTGCGCTGTGTCTCTTTGGAGCCAGCTAGTGGATGGGAGCCGGAGGAACTCCGTAAAGAGCAGCTTGAGGATAGTGAGGTTGGACCACTGCTGCGGGAGAAGGAATCGGGGGCTCGTCCTAGCTGGGAGGCCATTGCAGCTAGGAACCATGTTTATAAGAGCTACTGGGCACAGTGGGACTCAATGAGGGTTAAGAACGGAGTGCTTATAAGAATCTGGGAGGCCCCTAATGGTAGGAAGCAGATTGAACAGATTGTGCTCCCCAGAAGTAAAAGAAAGGAAGTGCTGGAGGAGATCCACAATGGAGCATCTGGTGGGCACTTAGGTGTCAACAGAACGGTGGACAAGCTACGTCAGCGGTTCTACTGGTTGAACTTGAGGGCTGATGTAGAGAAGTGGTGCCGCCAATGTGATGTCTGTACTGGAAGCCGAGGGCCACAAACAAGAAGTCGAGGCAGAATGCAACAGTACAACGTTGGGGCACCCTTCGAGAGGATCGCCATCGACATCGCCGGTCCATTTCCCATGTCAGATGCAGGAAATAAATATCTCCTGGTTCTCATGGACTACTTTACGAAATGGCCAGAAGTATACGCCATACCAAATCAAGAAGCCGCAACAGTAGCTGGGTGCTTGGTGAACGAATTCATCTGTCGGTATGGAGTGCCACGTGAGCTGCACAGTGACCAAGGGACGAACTTCGGATCCATGTTGATGAAGGAGGTGCTTCAGCGTCTCGGAGTGCACAAGACACGGACAACTGCACTTCATCCGCAATCTGATGGGATGGTCGAGAGATACATAAAGACACTCGTTGGACACCTCAGGAAAGTTGTGTCCACCAATCAGCGGGATTGGGATCGGAAGGTGCCCATTTTCCTCCTGGCGTACAGATCTTCGGTCCACGATACTACGGGTTTCACCCCAGCGAGGATGATCTTCGGAAGGGAGCTGCGGCTGCCTAGTGACCTCATGTTCGGCCTGCCACCTGACGCAAAGCAGCCCGCAACGGACTACGCCTGCGAGCTCGTCGACCACCTACACGACACTCACGAGTTCGCTCGTCAGCACCTAAAAATGGCCAGTGACAAAATGAAAGCTCGCTACGACCGGCAAGCCAATTCCACTGGATTCCAGGTGAACGACCTGGTGTGGCTCTACAGTCCCATCCGGAAGAAGGGGAGATGCCCGAAATTTCAACAGGATTGGCAAGGACCTTATCGGGTAGTGACACGAATCAACGATGTGGTCTACAGGATTCAAAGACACCCAAGAGGCAAGATGCTTGTGGTCCACCTTGATCGCCTAGCACCGTACCATGGAGCGGAAGCTGATCGGGACGATCAGCCTTAAGGAGGGGGCAGTGTGACATTCCGAGTGGCCTCTATCCTGGGAACCGGTGATGCGGAAGTAATGGATGGGTCGCTGACCACCTGCCCTGCTTGTTTACAACCTTTGGGGCACAATGGCTTACGCATGAACGCCCCTTTACCTCTTCAATGAACTTCTAGAATCTTCTGGGTTGACGAGCCAGCTCTGTCATGGAACTTCGGACGCAGGGGAATTCAAGAAGCTTCTAGATGGAGACCTGCAGGTGATATATACGGCCCGGATACCAGCGTCAGTCAGTCAGTCAGTCAGTCAGTCAGTCAGTCAGTCAGTGAGTCTACAGCCTACAGCCCAGGTGTTTGCGGCGACAGTGAGACAGTTCTACAGTGCGAGTGAAGTGTCCGTGTATAGAGAAGTGGTCTACGGAGAAGTTACCGGTGAGTGGTTCGTTGTGGGGATCAACGAAGGAGCATTGCGGTACTTGTGGACGACTTCTGAAGGGACACTGAAGAAACTGTGAGTGAACTGTTAGCATTGGACTGTAGGTAGTAGGGAAGCTAGTAGAGTCACTTTATAGTTAGTCATTGTAAATATTAGTAGATAATCTAGGAAAGCCACTTTATAGAGCTAGGAATTGTAATTAAAAGAAGGGAATTTAGTAAAGTCACTTTGCAATTAGTAGTTGTAATTATTGATGCCATCTAAGATTGTAAATATAAATTAGTTTAATTGTAACAGTAGGCCTAATAGTAAATTGTACTTTTCACAATAGTAAAGTTAAGGAAATAATCCATTTAATTATAATAAGTTAATTTTATATATTCAATAAATTTAGTAATTGCTTAGTATATCGTGTTGCTTATTTGTAAAACCCACATAGCGATTAATTATTTATAAATTAGGACAAATAAAAAAACGTCACATTATACTCGCGTCGGTTTGATTTCAGTCACAAAAAAATGTTCGAATCCACGTTCTTTGCTTTGTTTCACAACTTTTAGGCTTGACTTCCCTCTTTCCAAAGACTTCATGTAATCTCTAATAGAAAACAAAAGACGAGCCGACGACTGTCATGTATTTGTATTAAAACGTAGGAAATAAGTATGAAACAATCAAAACAAAACCATTTTATTCTCTAACATTTATTTAATTATTCTCTATATTTAAAGAAGAAATACATAAATAAATTCTGATAACAGATTGCATAAAACTTTTTTCTTCTATAAAGAAAGGTATACATTTCATCTGAAAAACGCCAATTTTTTTAGATTTTTATTTCAAAGTTTTGTATATTTTTAACAGGCAAATTCAATCAAAATATAGTCCCTATCAAAGTGTATTACTATTTTTTATTAATCCAAACTTCATAAAAAATATGTTTTGCTCAAACCTGTTCTGGTTTGCTTTATTGGTATCTAAAATACGTTTTTAAAATAGTATTTGACATTTTATTCTATAAATACCATCATTCTATAAATACAGCAACTTAAATTTTTTCATGAAACATAAAGAAAGAAATTAAATAAATTTGTATGAAGTTAAATCAATTGGTGGTGAAAGGGAACGAATATCCCAGAGAATGAATTAGAAATCAAGTTCTCGCTTCATGGTCCCATCCCTCGAGATACGCATGGGTCCCCCCGAAAATGTTTTACTCAATATAAATTAGGTTTAATAAGGCTCAGCTTACAAATGATTCCTCTGCGTTTTTGGAACAATATCTCATTAACATTAGAAAAACTTATTGAAAGAATTCATCTTTTGTGGTCCAAATGATGTATTTCCAAGTACATCAGACTCTTACAACTTTACAGACTCTTGGCAAGTTGTCCAGACGACCTCGCAAGGTCGCAGGAGCTAGGCACTCCCCTCCAGTTGCCAGAAACTCTCCTTGGTCAGGTGAAAGTAGTCCATGGCAGGCACGTGCGACTCCTTATCGGCTTTGGTCAGTATGGTGAAGATGAATCAATAAAACAAAGCATTCGAAGTAAAATAAATTATATTTTTTAATAAAAAAACTAATTCGTTTAGTATTTTACAAATTAATTTGCCAATCATGGCCTGATTCAGGTAAAAATATCAGGTCAAGGATAATTTAAGACGATTAATTTGAGTTTAGTATTACTTAATGTAATACATTGAAGAACTAAAAGATTAACAAACGAAGTAAAAACGTCAAAATTTTCATTGAAAATTGTTCAACTGTTAAAATAGGTGCCTCCGTCAAAACCAGCTTTCCTACGAGGAACGAAGAAGTCCTTCAACACTTCCATTAGTCATCTAACGTCACTGGTCGAAAATAAGGGTAATAGCCCTATTTATAAACAATTATGTCTATAATCTACCTCTGTTCCACCGTCACGTCAACTTACTAATTGATTAAGCTAAAATTATGAGGAAGATGTTGGTTGAGTTTTGTCAACTAGATGAGATTATTAAATTTAAAAGAAAATTGTTTAGTATGATTTTCATTTTCAGGCAATATTTTATTTACTTTTATGATTTTACCGACATTTCGATCATCCTTGTCTAGTGATGTAGATTTGCCACCAAATTAGGTCGACTTAATAAGTTGTTTAGGTAATCTGGGGAGGGTGAGGGAAGGGGTTGTGGAAGAGTACAAAGAGAGAGGCAAGGTAACGTAGTATACAAAACCAAACGTACACAGTGCGGAACCTACAGAACGCCATGATAAGCTGCACTGGTGGATGTGGACAACGGCCCACCCTACGGTAAGACCCACCCACTCACCCATATACACAATGATAACGGCCCTTCCGCACATACACGTTAGTAATAAAACATCCACTCGTTTGACAGTAATTAATCAATTGAAAATATTTCTATTTTACAGACATCAAAACTATGGTGAATTTCTTAGAAACTGACCGGTAACGAATTATGGCAAATTAATTTTAAAATGATCTTTCTCTGAGAGAAAAAATATTGGAATTTGTTTATAACTTTTTAATATTTATGAAATGAGCATATTTAATTGTACTAGACATTATTAATTACGCAGATCGTAGAGATATGGGGCATATGACGGGCGTATGAGTGTGAAGAGTGTAGATGAACGAGTGTAGTCATTGTTACTAACTAAGGTCGACATGTCCTCAGAATGAGCCATTTATTGATGACCCAATAGCTAGCACAACTAAGAGACCTACAGAATTATGTGGAATTTGAACCACGTAATATTTGTTTGATTTTCAATTAAGTGACAAGTCAGATACATAGTTTTCCCCTAGACAACATCGGACACTGATTACAATTCTAACACGGACACCCTAAACTAGTGCAAATGTCCACGTCGATGGCAACCATTAAGTAGACGTCGTTCCAGCTATAAGAGGACCAAGCTTAGAACCTACTGTCTGCAATCTCCTCAACACGTTTTCCATTTTCTTAGTAACGTGTTATGAAGCTATGTAATACCGATAACTTAGCTATGAAATATGTTTAACTTTGAATGTTATTCTTGACTATTTTAAACACCAACTTATGGTTCGAATGCTTCGACTTTTTATGATCATACACTTTTGACTATAATAATAATAATACGGTTTATTGTATAAAAACCAGTATACATCGTATCACAAACGTCAATATAAAATAATAACAAACACGAACTGTACACTTGAAATAGAAAACGTTGACGTTAAGACGGTTTATGCTATATTGAGCTATCAGCTTAGTAGTTGGGAAAACGGCCAACCCAATGAAATATTGTGGTAAACTGTTTGTCAGTTATAGATCAAAATCGAGAATTAGTTATCTTTCGTGCAAAAAGACTTCAACGATTGACTCAACAATCTTCGAATAAGTCCTTGATATTGATAAGACGTTTTTACTCTTGGGATCTGTTACTTATAAACTTTTAAGAGTCTGCACAGGCTGTCGGCCACGTCGGTTCTACTCCTATAAGAAAAATGTTATTTGCGAATCCATATTTTCTTTATTTATTCACCAAAAGTTGTGTATGAGGTGTCATTTGAAACGTTATGATATTGTGCATTGGGTTTGCTTTTGATATTTTGAATACATACGCCTAGTTTTGAAAAATAGGTGAAAATAAAAACTTAAAACTCAACATTTTTTTTATTTAGTTCTAAAAAACTAATTAGGAATTTGCAATGCAATTCCAACGCGCAAACTTATTATTGATCAAATGCAATTTGTTTGGAAAAATCCGTTTAAAAATAACTGTTTAATTTGGATACACGTGATCGGATGTTCGGTTCGAAAATAACATTCTTCTTATGGGATTGAAACCAGCATGGCCGACAGCCTCTGCAGACTCTTAGTACATGACGGCAGTACATCCCTCTTAGCTAATTATGTTGAGGTGTAAGAGAGGGCTCAGTAACCCTAACCTCACCAGTTGTACATATTTTTAATGATTAATAAAGAAATTTTTAATTTCAAATAATCAATCAATTATGTGATCGAATACATATTTTTTATTTTCAATGTGAATGTCGTTGTTTAAAACATAATAAGAATAATAAACAAAAACATATTAATTAACAATGTAGACTGTTGTATTTTCGTTTCTCACGACATTGAATCCCTGTGATTATATGACCTTCAACGTCCCTGAACGTCTTGGCCTACACAGAAGGTTGATCTACACACTTCCTACTTTGTACCTGCTATAAGTGTGTGACGTAATAGTTACATGTAACACTTCCCAGGTCTTGGTCATCTATGTATTCTATTGTGTACATGCTGCCAACAGAGTGTACACAATCTATACATACAATACTATAATCATTTGTTATTACCTATAATTAGTGCCCTTTTTCATTTTGTGAACGAAAAATGTCAATGTCAAAGTATAAATTATCCCCTCAAAAATGCGAAAAGTTAATTCAAATAATTTGCTTTGTGCCTTTGTGATATATACAAACATTACAGCCAGACAGATAGACAGCCAGGTTGGGTTAGGTAAGATTAGGTTAAGTTATGTTAGGTTAGGTTAGAATAGTTTAATCCCATCCCAAAGTCCGGTTTTCCGGACGTTCAGAAGTACATTTTTTTTAAATATTTAATAATTGGAAATATTTATAATAATAATATAGAAATGTTCGGAATAACATTTTCTATTACAAAAACACTGACTTGTTTACGATAGAATGCTTTATTACAGTACCACAACTGGTATTATTTTGTTGTCTTTGTTTTTCATTAACAGCTGTGTTGATTTTCGTCAGATGTGATCGTCAGCTGAGGTTAATTGTTGTTTCTTGACTGATGTGATTGTTTGTGTCGTATGGGAAGTAAAAATAAGTAAAATAAAACGTAGTAGGTTGCCAATAAATGATAATAAAATCGCTAATTGCGTGTATGACGAGGTGATGAATCTTACCACATATATGGCTTAGTTGTTATGCGTAGGATAAAAACTAGAAATGCAGTGTTTTTTAAAAAGAGCCATAACTTTTTTCATTTTAAACATAGCATTGTGAAATATGAATTTATTTTTAGACAACTAAATGGTGTATTAAATAGTGTTATTAACTCTTGTCAATGAATGTTTTTAGTGCCATTGGCAACGGCACAAATTCAAACAAATGTTTGAAAAAATTGTTTGTAAATATACAGTATATAAATACGAAAAGTCGTAAATTTTGTTAAATCCTTTTTTGTTTTATTTTATATTTAAGATAATCTCTTTAGGAAACGAATGAAACTCAAAATAATAAATTTGCCTCATAAATAGAATTTTTATAATTTGTTTTAGTAAAGTTCGACAAAAAGAGCCTGGGGTTTTTTGGATATGTCAAACATGAAAATACCTTGGTTTTTTGGAACAACTTTATAAAAAATGTCTGGGATGGAAAGGGTTTTAAAACACAACAATTGATTTTTATACACTTGGTAATGTCATGTAGTTAAATATTCCAGTGTGAATCCATTTATATCGTCATTGGGTATGCCTTGAAACAGTAATTATCTAAGTTGCGTAAGGGACAATGTTTATACCGAGTATAATGTTTAATTGATGTGCATGATTTGGCCAAATAATTGTTATGTTTCAGAAGTATAAAAAAATTATTGTAAATTTACACTAAACTCATGTTTATCACCAAATTATGTAAGAGAACGATTTTTATCAATAATCTGAACTGCTAATTAATTTCTTTAAGTTTATGAATTTGTGTATTAATTTTTCTTATCGTTAGATTTAAAGTACATACACAAACTCTTACACTATACGTACACATGTGTACTACACTAGTGTACAAATACACTAGTCTAGTACACATTCATTGCTGGTAAACGAGATACAGCCTTCAAGATAAAAGTTCCCAGGAACGAACCATATTATTCACAGTGACGTCACAGTCACTTACAGCGGAACAGATGTCCTTCACCTTGACCTTGGCGAGTGAGGTGATTCTGGCAGCGGCCGCTTGGAACACTGACATCACCTACACCGCGTCACCGATCGGATTGTGCGTGACGATCACAAGGAGTTTACGTGTAAACCGAACGCCACTGAGTCTGGCGAATGTGGTCAGTGAAGTGGGAGGAATTATCGAAATTGTGTGCAACAGTCTGCTAGGTTATCATCCATTCAACATAAGGTTTATGATGTTAAGAAGATAAACAACCAGCTGTTCGTTTGTTATTGGTTACTATTAATTACTGACACTTTCTAAGGAATAGTCGGCTTTAGTTAGTAACTAAGATTACATTAACTCATACACACACCTTACACTGATTCGAGATCCGTAAGAAGAATCAATATATTTAAGCCCAATAATAGAAGACATTCTTGATATTTCACAAAACGTTGTTATCTAAGTAAACGGCAGCAGGTTGAGCTTTTTTATTGATGCAATGGTTTAGAGAATCGTTTTCTTAGATAACAACGTTTTGTGAAATGGAAAATTGTTAACGGGGGAATGATAAGCAAGCATTGAGAACCACTCCGTATTCGTGTTTACCAAATGTGGGTCGTGTTTACCTCAATTTTGGTCATGTTTACCTCAACGTGGGCCGTGTTTACCTCAACGTGGGTCGTGTTTACCTCAACGACGCCGTGTTACCTCAATGTGGGCCATGTTTACCTCAATGTGGGCAATTAAACAATAACAAATGTGCTAACAAGAAGATTTACTTAATTTTTTATATATATAACCACAAATTGGTATTTTTATAGTATATTTTCGCAAGTGGCTTTTTTACTAAGAGTATACTAACGTTGCTAACGGGACAAAGGTCCAAACCCTTCAAGCAAATTTGTAGTGGACCTCCCGGGATTTAAACCCGTGAAATTCTGCATAAGAAGCAGAAGTGCTAACCACTAAGACAGAAGCCTATTTACCTAAATGTGAATCTTACCCATTTAGTAACGTCCTGTATGGTGGTGGATCTATACATACGTATACGTCTATACGTACATACAGGCGGGTGACAACGATGAAAAACACCACCAATGTGTGAGCCCTACCTGACCTCTGATTGGTCACGTACGGATAACTCGAAAATTCAACGGACCAGGATTTTTTTGAAAAGGTCATTCATTAATTCATCATTCACTCATCGACATCGACTTCAGAGATCAGAAGAGGCAGGCGGGCCTCGATAGATGTCAGAGCTACAATGAAGAGAATGCCCTCTTCATCAGTCGCCCTGGCTTCCAAGACGCCTTCCAGTCTACTCCGGCCAGCCTTTCTCAAGGTTTGGATAACATCGTCCAACGGAGCCACACGCCACACAGCTACTCCCCAAAAGTGTCGAGGATGCAGCAGACAGTCCGAGACAACTTGGACCAGGGACAACAAATCCCAGCAACGTGTAATTATAGGCCTAGGGCCTGGCATTACAAACAAGACAGGGGAGAAATAACCCCAGCCACATTGCAGGCAGGCACGCCATTACATCGCAGATCAATCCGACTTCGAGATGCCACCTAAAGCTAGCGGAAAGGCAGTGAAGAAGGCCGGGAAGGCCCAGAAGAACATCACTAAGGACGACAAGACATGATGTAAATAGCTTATACAGAAATTAATTATCGCACTGAATTTCGAAAGGTTTCTTCATTTATTAAAGCATCAATCACGAATATGATATTTTTGAAGTCATCTGGTGGTGGGTGGAGGCTTCTCTTACTTTTTGGACATGAAGGCTGTTAAACGTTGAGGTTTTATTTGTTTTTATAATGTTTTAGCGCTTGTAGAACCAATTAAATCTGTGAGTTACAGTCATTTACATGTATAAATCAATATGCAGCTACAATCACTGTATGTATTTTGTATCTTATCAAATCCACAGAGTGATTTGATAAGAATAGTTAGAAACAATGAATTTATGTCATGTGATTTTGTTACGGTAAAATTTTGATTGTTTAAGGCATGTTATTATTTTACTTTAATGTTTGTGATAAATGTACTTAAAATCGTTCTAATTTGGAAATAACCGATCATGAAATGAAATATTAACGAATTTTTTAAACCAATAAGTGAAGAAACTAATTAATATTTGCTGAATTTTAAATAGTATATTTCAGAACCTTAATTTTATCAAGATAATAAATGCGTATAAAATCATCATTTTTATCTAGTGTATTGTTTTTATTTATTTTATTTTTGCTGTTTTTCTTGTTTATTATTAGTTATTTTTCTTCATTTTCGTGGTCCTAAAATTTACATGTTTTATCTTAAGAAGTTCATAATGACCATGTATTATTTTGGCTATCAGAGTGCTACATACTACTACTATTAATAATACAACAAATCTTATAACGTCTATATATTATTTTAATAATAATAAAATTTAGACATTTATTATAAGAGCACTGATTCCTTGAATTGTTTTATTAAATATTAGACCCTTAATAAATTAAACTATCAAGGTAGTTCATATAATATCACTTGACATGTAGCTGTATATTATACTTGCGTTTGTGATATTTTAGGAAATGAGGTTTTAGAGAGCAAGAAGTTTTCTAATATTGCCGGCGCCTTCAACGCTTTGTGATACAGCTTGTAATCAGTAAAGTGCTACAAGTTGCTCATTTATCAGATGAAGGCACTCAAAAGTATTCAACCGTATACCTTTCTTTTGATGGACAATCTTCAATACAGCTTCAAATAGGATGGCCGTTTGAACATACTCCTGACTAATACTTCATTATTCATTAATATTTTATTCAAATATTTATTAGTTCTTGAACAATAAATTAAAATTTTCATGATGATGATGGTGATAATAATAATATTATAATGAATTATCTGTGAAAACTAACAACGGTTGTACAAAACTTATAAAAGTAAATGACCAATATATTAATTGTTTGTTTCAATTTTGTGATAAATGCACTGTCATAAAACTAAAGTCGTAATTTCTATATGATCTTATTCATTAGAAAATTATTAATGTTTAAAAATTCATTTTAGAACTGAACTTTGATCTATGAGAAATAAAGTAGGAATTGAAAAAATGGTAGAGAACCATAACAAAACCGCATGGAAAAGAGTGAACTGAGATGGTTTGGATGTGTCACAAAATCATTATAGGGTAGAGAATAAACGAGTGAGAAATGCAAAGAGGCTTAGGAATATGTGAAATGGTGGCGTTATAAAGAATGTATGGTGAAGAAAAGAGTGGTTTGATATGGTGAAAGAGAGAAGGTGAGGGGAAGGAGATATAGGGGCCTTTGTGATAAGCAGGCCCGGTGTAACTGGAGGTTCTTCGGATACAGTACATCAGTGAGATGAGATTTATTTCATCACTTCGACAAATATGTATTAATTGTTGTTAGTTCGTGTTAGGTCATATTTTAATATTTTAGTAAGATTATAAAATATAGTATATAACACAGACAAATGTAGATTCCTGTGTTATAGGGAGGGAGATCTCCCTCCCTTCTAGATTGCTGTGTTGTAAGGAGGGAGATAGTACGATACAAGTGAATGCGTCAACTGTGGTGTCTAGATATCGTTCTATTGTCATCATCCACGGACTGTGTACGTCCCCACTATAGTAGATAGCATAGACGAATGTAAATTGCTGTGTAACACAGCTCCCTGTAACATGCTCCCTGTAACACAGCAATCTAGAAGGGAGGGACATCTCCCTCCCTACAACACAGCAATCTAGAAGGGAGGGACACCTCCCTCCCTTCTAGATTGCTGTGTTGTAGGGAGGGAGATAGTACGATACAAGAGAATGCGTCAAGTGTGGTGTCGAGATATCGTTCTATTGTCATCATCCACGGACTGTGTAAGTCCCCACTATAGTAGATAGCACAGACGAATGTAGATTGCTGTGTTACAGGGAGGGACATCTCCCTCCCTTCTAGATTGCTGTGTTGTAGGGAGGGAGATAGTACGATACAAGTGAATGCGTCAACTTTGGTGTCTAGATATCGTTCTATTGTCATCATCCACGGACTGAGTACATCCCCACTATAGTAGATAACACAGACGAATGTAGATTCCTAGGTTATAGGGAGGGAGATCTTCCTCCTTTCTAGATTGCTGTGTTGTAGGGAGGGAGTTAGTACGATACAAGTGAATGCGTCAACTTTGGTGTCTAGATATCGTTCTATTGTCATCATCCACGGACTGTGTACGTCCCCACTATAGTAGATAACACAGACGAATGTAGATTCCTGTGTTGTAGGGAGGAGATAGTGCAATAAAAGTGGGTGCGTTAAATGTAGTTTCAATATAGCGGAGTCCTTTCAAGTATAACAGCGCACTGCAGTTTATTGTCAGCGACAACAGACTGTGTAGGTCCCACTATTGTAGATTACACAGACAAGTCGTAATGACAATTAGCTGTTGTTGCGCAAAAACCTGCCGCAGTACTGGAGCATGAAGGCGAGCCTGAGGGGCGACCAGCTGTGGCGACTGGCGACCTGACTACTAGAGCGGCAAACCCCAGACAAAACAGTCACCGGGACTCGTGGGAACCGACGGTCTATAATAGTCCCCTAGGATTTTAATAATAATTACGTAAAGAAAAGATAAATTGCCGTTGAACCGAGATCTACAATAAAATACATACACATATGCACATTTGGGCATGATTTAATTAAAATTAAATATATGCGTTAAAGGGAGAGAGAAGCTGGAATAGTAAGAAATTATTATGACTTCCGGTCTGGTTTCCGACAGAACAATATATTCCACATAAGAATAAAGTAAAATTTTCTCAAATTGATTAAAACCTAGCTCCTTAGGTAATTATTTAAACGTTTAATCAATAAACTATTATAACCGTTCAAATATCGACATATTTTTTTGCGTATGCTTAATTTATTATTTTTATGTTTTCTGATTATCTGGTGTTTTAATTTTAAGTACATGTATGAGAAATGTTAAAATAAAAATAGAAAATACTCTAAGCAATCAAATTTTTCAATTTTATGTGTAAAATATCCCCTTGTCCGTTTAACATCGGTCCTATGAAAACAAGACTCAAGATGGCCGCTCACTCCAGCCTCCCTCCCTTATAATTTCATATTCTAGACTAAATAAATGCTTATGGTGACACAAAATTAAAGAACACGTAAAAATGTGTAAACAGCATTATTCAGAAAATACTGTGAGAGAACTAGATTTTAATAATTTTAGCTTTTAATCAAAGGAATTAAAGTTATCATTGATAGTATAGATTGATATTTTCTCTTATAAGATTCTTGTTTCGATAAATACCAATATAAAAATTGCAGGCACTGATATTGCTTTAAATAATAGGTACTGCCTGATAGTTAATTTTTACTTTCTCCCATATGTATCAGCACAAAGAAAGTATTTTGATCGTAAAAAATGTCTTACAAATTGGTCTAATATCCATTTTAGGTCCCCTGAACCCAAAAAAGTTTTTTTCTTTCATTTTATTATTATTATTGTTATGTCTGTCCGTATGTTTGTGTGTCTGTGCACTTTGCTGGAGACCAAACGGCCCGAATGATTTTTATGAAATTTGGTATTAGGTGTATTTAGACAATATCAGGCCGGTTTTCACTTTTTTGAAATTTTTGTTTTTTTATGCGCAAACACAGAAAAAATGCAATTTTCTCAAAAACCACCCTAACGGTTTTGATTAAATTTTCAGAAATATGAATTATAATTTAGTGAAAACCACATTTTCCTAACTTTAATAGTTTTTCAGTTACAAGATTTTTCTTCGGTCAAAAACATTTAAAATTCCATTTTTTAAAGCGTTTTCTGAATATTTTTATTAAATTTTCATTAAAGACGCAAATTACAAATATTTTAGTTACCGCCCCACTAAATTCTGGCTGGAAGCCGAATGACGGAGCCACAACTCAATTTGTTGAAGGTTGTTTACATAAAATCTGGCTATGTGATTAATTGTTCAGTTGTTTTTCAAGTTTTCCATACTTTTATTTAAATAAAATAAGTGTTTCTTATTTAAAAGAAAAATTAAAAATCAATATACTTAACTATTTCAATTAGTATTTCTTTAACAAGCTTTGTAGTTGTTTTAAACAATATGACATAGCAAAGGGAAAGGTAGAAAGTTTGTGCCAGTTACCTGGTACCATTTATTTTTGTTATTTTGACTAAGGCTGCCATCAATGCCAAGGTTACTAGAGTACAAGGTTAACGGAGGCCTGGCGCGTCATGACGTAATCCCGTGACCCAGCGATAAGGTATACACATTCTGAGGTACTTCTACATGTGCCTCAGTAGAATGCATCAAATAGACACTTGATATTTGGCCTATAAGTAGAGAGAAATCTAACTTTGGCAAATCTGTATTGAATAGGGGTTGTTTTTAGGGGTTGACAGACAAATGTTTCCCATAAAAATAACACGACCGTAAAACACGTGATATTGTTCCAACGACCGTTTAGCCCGTACAACTGATTTTAAGATAAAAGTACGCCATATCGTTTTTACGGGAAGAAACAGAGATTATAACGGTACAAATATATTACAACGGGGTCGCTAGCAATAATTCATATAAGTGTTCATATGAAAACTTCGTTTTAATTCAATAAAACATCGTGACGAGCTGGAGAAAGTTTTTATTTTTTGGTCAGCTTGAAAAGGTCTTGTAATTAACCAAAGTAATTAATGAATTAACCGAGAATATTGTGCACATCGTAATATTATATTGTAGAGCTTAAAAGAAAAACTTAATTGTTTGATAATAAATGGAAATTTCACTATTTTGTAGGATCGTAAGTTTATGTTTAAATCTTAAAAATTTCGTAGATTATATTTATCATATTATTGGTGCTACTTTATACACAAACAGCAGTTAACTCAGTTTCTGCATTACTCTGTGACCAGGGTGTTTTAACTATAAGAGACAATGGATTTCAACATTCTATGTTAAATAGTTTTTCCTTCTTTTTTCTATTTTTTTCATTTCTAAGACGACGATTGTAGACATATGGGCGAATATGAGGGGTGAATGAGTGTGATGAGTATAGATGAACGAGTATAGTCATTGTTACTCTCTGTTACTAAGTTCGACTTAGCTCTGAAAAAATTATTTATTAATAGCCCAACAGCCAAGGCAACTATGGGACAGCTTTGCGTGGAATCCGAACCACGTAGTGTCAGGTAGTCTGTTTTTCAGCTACCTGACAAGTCTGATACTCAGTTATCTTCACAACACAATATCTGAACACTGACTACCATACAGCATGGACACCCCAGACTTCTCTAATGGTATCTACGCCGATGGCAACCATTGAGCGGACGCCGCGTTGGTATTAAGAGGACCAAGCATAGAACCTATCGCCTACAAACTCCTCAACACGCTGTCCCCAAGTACCCGGGTTACAACACTGCGCCACCAGTGCCGACTTAATGGTCACCATTATCATGGGCACAGGGTTTGTAGTGATCGGATTGAGTAGTGGGCTTTCGTTCATCCTGATCTTGAGAGCTGACTTATGAACACAAATGAAACTTTCAAATATACATCACGTGGTTTGGATTCCGTGACAAACTGTAGTTTCTACCGGCGTTTCGACCACTTTCTAAGGATACAGGCTATCCACACTCACCCTACACCCATGTACGTAACAAGTTTTGTCAATATCTAAGATCTGAATCGGAGTGATCAAAATAAGTAGCTTATTTGTATTAACGTTTAATTTAATTCATAATTTAATTTTTACCTCCAATTTATTTTTAACTCTTAAATATATATTTATATTTGACTTTGTAAGAATTAGATAGTCTCAAAGTGACCACTAATTTATTTTTATTTTTTATAAATATAATTTAATTGTTTTATAAAATAAATATATAGGTTATTAAAAATGATCACGTATTATATAAGTATATAATTCTTTCTTTATTTTGAAGGCTTTAAAAGGGGAGCACCAGAAATATGTACAAACCTAATTATATTTAATTTATTCACTAAACAATAAACCAGTAAACTGTGACGTTGTAGGTGCAGGTTGTTCTTGTCAGGGGCAGCTAGGCAATTCAGATGCTGCATGCAAGTTGCCTACCTTGCGCCGTTTCTCTTAAATTTTTACTTATCTTCCCCCAGCCCACATTAGTTGATGACCAGCTCATAACATCTACTCGTACAAGTTTATTACTCTTACCATATACCCATGTTTTTGATAAGTAATGTATTTTTAAGGGTCAAGTGTGGTACCAAAATATTCATTTTATCCTTTTTATTTTAGGTGAGTAGACCCTTATTTTTTTATCTGTGTATACCCCGACCTATATTTTACTGTAAACAAATCTAAGGCATTTGTAAGGAATTTAGGAAAAGAATGACTTTTATTTAATCTATAAATTTATAAGTGTTCAGACATTCTTAAACATTTTTACATATTGAAAGATTTATAATCCTTATACAATACGTGAAGATGTACTTTGTCAACGCAACTCCTCCCTTATTTCTTAACTAATTTAAACGGTTAAGGCGCCAAAGATTTCCTCCGTTCGTAGTTGTGCAATAAGATCTCAATTCTTCAATATTGTTACCCTGAAGGGCACTGGAAGCCCTCAAAGTACGTTTTAGGCCATAAGAATAC
This sequence comes from Stictocephala bisonia, assembly GCA_035578905.1. Lineage (NCBI taxonomy): Eukaryota > Metazoa > Arthropoda > Insecta > Hemiptera > Membracidae > Stictocephala > Stictocephala bisonia. Next base: position 116,856 of record JAQJVL010000691.1, on the reverse strand, counting down.
CATGGAGAGAGATTTAAATGAATCGAAAAAATGTTAAAATACAAATAATTATTTACAAAACATGTTAACAGCTGTTGGAATGTGAACAACGTCTTTTTAATACTGATTAGGTTAGATCTTTCCTATTTTTTCTAATTTTTAACCAGGGAAGGTTGTGGGTATGGTTTTAATGGTAATTTAATGCAGTTATTTTATGTATCTAATTAATCTTCAGCTGTTAAAAACACACACACACATAAATTAAATAAACATGTTTGAAATAAGCAAAGTAATATTAATTGTGTTTATGATAATAAATAGGTAGGAACGCAAGTAGTGTGAGTGAGATACTGTAAATAAATTTAATATTGTGATTTTATGTTATTCAGTTAACCTACAATTATTTGTAGTCGAAAGTCACAGGCCGATATGTAACGAGCGCAACGAGTGATGCAATTGGCACGCGTGGTGTGCAGAGATGTCCCCTATTTGAAGATAATACGTCAATTTTTTTTATATTTTAAATTCATTATATGTGTTAACACAGAGAAACAATAAACAGTGATCGCGTTCTTGTGGCTTCAGCGAACGCCTCAGGGGCAGTTATAAATACATTACAACTAATGTATATATTTATAAAACCGTGTAGTAATAGTCTAGTGTAGTAGTCTATTTTACTACGTTTATACTTTAGGATTTGGGGGAGGGAATAAGGGAGTGACTGACAAGGTGCTGGCCCTGCAATCACTTGACATACTCGATACACTAAAATTTAGTTCGACGCTCATTCAGCGCACTATTAAAATCGACCTCTGTTTCTTTCTTATCTGTGAATATCTCTACAAATATGTGTTTTGTACAGTTTATTTTTATAGATACTTTAAAGACCAAAATATCTGATATTCCAATAAATTATTGCAATTTATGGTCAAAGTGTCTTTATGGCACATGTTTTATTATGATTATCTTGAAACTTCAAAGGTAAAGGAACAACTACTGTATCCTAAAATTTAAAAATTTTTAATTTAAAACCCAAGTGAAAAAGGCTTTAAATGTTTTTTAACCCAATATCCGTGAACAAGCCGAATTTGAAGTAGGTGCTTTGTTAAAATGTCTTATTAAATGTGTCTGGTGTAAATGAGCAATTACATGCCTTAGTAAATGTGTCTGGTGTAAATGAGCGATTACGTGCCTTAGTAAATGTGTCTGATGTAAATGAGCGATTACGTGCCTTAGTAAATGTGTCTGGTGTAAATGAGCGATTACGTGCCATTTTGCTAAGTTATGTTTATGTATATACACACATGTTTAAATGAATGTATAGTGTTAATTTACAATACATTCATGTTTTTATAATTACTTTACATTTTTGGGACAATTATTTAATAATTTTTAACTAAATAAAAATTTAATCAATTATGGGATTGTGGTAACACTGTTGGAACATTTGTGTTGTTAAGAAGAAGGCCAGAATTAATTAGTGAATACAATTAATTCTCACATATTCTTCTAAAACCGTTACTCAGACCAGATTTGCATTTCGTTCCCGGTCGATTCAGACCTCTCAAAGCAACAGATTAGAATAGCCGTTGTTGCATACGACTGACAGGAAATGGAAATTAACAGGTGTGAGGCGGTAACCGAACGAACGGTAGTTCCGGTTGAATGGTCCGCTGGGTAGCCGTGAAGTGCCGAGCCCAGTCGGAAACAGCCGAACGGCTGCCGTCAGCTATCGAGTACATCCGACTGTTGGCGGAAGTTCCCGATCGTTGGTGTATAGCGCCCTCGCTTCCCTCGTTGGGTATTGTTGTGCGTGTTGGTTGTTTGTGCGTTCGGAGGCAGTTGTGTGTCTGGTAATATTTTGTAACCAATAATTTCCACTGTAAGTTTATGTATTTTTTTAATAGTTACTTGATGATTATTTGTTTAGACAATTTATTATTAGCAATGACCATTTATTTTACGTAGATGTATGAGTACTTATTCTAAATGAGAGATTTTAATAATCTGAAATTGAACTTGTATTTTTCATTAGTGTTCCAATGCATTTGCTAGAGGTATTTTTAACGATTAATGTTCACAAATATATGGTTACTAGGATCATTCGTTATTCAGAAATACTTATCGGTTTTTTCACAAACTTTGGCTAATTTAAGCCTGTGTATAGGCCTATACAAATAATTTGTACTCTTAAAAATTATATTTGTAATATTTCATTCAAAAGTTTGAACCTCGGCGAGTTCAAGGCATGTTATCTGATTTCAGTCTAAGGTTGAATTTATGCATACGTTTAATAATTATAAAACTATGTCTGTATTTGTTAGTTTTGACTTATTTTCGTGAAACTTTTATTAAAAATCTCACGAACTGCATAATCAGAACCATTAAAGTGGTCACATATTAAAAGCAGTTTTACTAATGTAACAAAAATTGCACTGAGCTAGACAATACGAATAGTCTATTTGTTTTTATTTTTATACAATATTGTGCTTATTGAGACTAGAGACTAGAGAATAGTTCGATCTCTTTTACTTGATCGATTATGAGAACTTGATTGAGTTTACTCTTAGTGATAGGTCATGCAATAAGTTACTGAGTGTGCGTAGGGTGAGTGGTAAAGTAAGTGAGCCCTCCTACGGGCAACATTGGTGAGGGGTGCAAAATTGAGTTATATATTATATTTTTCAACTACCTACCATCAAGCTAAATATATTATGGAGTATGGATATGGGCGGGAGAGTACAAAAGGTACCACTGTAATTGTATGGGTAGGTGCGTGGGTAACCCATACAGTGAAACAAGTTTATAAAACAATGAACCTCTCCCTTATACACGTAAAGTGGTATTTACCAACCCACGTACCCATACACGTAAAGTGGTATTTACCAACCCATCTACCCATACACATAAAGTGTTCTTTACCAACCCATCTACCCATACACGTACAGTGGAATTTACCGACCCACCTACCCATACACATAAAGTGGTATTTACCAACCCACCTACCCATACACGTACAGTGGTATTTACCGACCCACCTACCCATACACGTACAGTGGTATTTACCGACCCACCTACCCATACACATAAAGTGGTATTTACCAACCCACCTACCCATACACGTACAGTGGTATTTGCCGACCCACCTACCCATACACGTACAGTGGTATTTACCAACCCACCTACCCATACACGTACAGTGGTATTTACCGACCCACCTACCCATACACATAAAGTGGTATTTACCAACTCACCTACCCATACACGTACAGTGGTATTTTCCGACCCACCTACCCACACACGTAAAGTGGTATTTACCAACCCACCTACCCATACACGTACAGTGGTATTTACCAACCCACCTACCCATACACGTACAGTGGTATTTTCTCGACCCACCTACCCACACACGTAAAGTAGTATTTACCAACCCACCTACCCATACACGTACAGTGGTGTTTACCAACCCACCTACCCATACACGTAAAGTGGTATTTACCAACCCACCTACCCATACACATAAAGTGGTATTTACCAACCCACCTACCCATACACGTACAGTGGTATTTGCCGACTCACCTACCCACACACGTAAAGTGGTATTTACCGACCCACCTACCCATACACATAAAGTGGTATTTACCAACCCACCTACCCATACACGTACAGTGGTATTTACCAACCCACCTACCCATACACGTACAGTGGTATTTACCAACCCTCCTACCCATACACGTACAATGGTATTTACCGACCCACCTACCCACACACGTAAAGTGGTATTTATCAACCCACCTATCCATACACGTACAGTGGTATTGAATAATGATATCAAATATTGTCGTGTTAAAATTATTTGGTATAATTTCATTTCTTGATTAGCATTTCATGGTGTGAAAGGATGTAGCTTTTACAATCCATTTGTTACTGTGTAGTAGCTATCAGCATGCATATATTACAGTTGAATTGTAAATTTTTAATTTAGTGGAATATTAAATTCTTAATAACAAATATACTATATCGAATTTATTTTTATACTAATTAAAAAGACTTCAATAAGAGGAACATAGGTCTGTAGTTGTTTGAAAAATGCATAAACTTTGCTTACCAAATGAAGTAAATAACATCTTAGATGAGAACTACGAAATGGTCAAGAGTGCCATTTGTTCAGACATAACATGTAACATGGACATAGTGTTAGGTTAGGTAAGGTAGGTTAGAGGTTAGGTTAGGTTAAGAGTTTCATTTCTGACTATATTTTGGGATTTAGAGTTTACTTACAAACTTTACAACAGTATTTTTTAATTAACAATTAATTAAATAAACCGTAACTTTATTCAATAAATAAACAAGTACGAAGGGGTCCCAATAACTGCGTTCATAGTGCATGCAAAGTATATTGGTAAACACGGGAACGCCACATTCCACTTCCTGGTCCGGTTAATAGCGGCGATTTCACGGGCTAGTTCACACAGCAATTAATTAACGATTAAAAAGTGTAAAGTATCAAGGTGATATACATTTCCAGTAATTATTGGTCAGTTTGTAATATAATCTTAACTTAAAGGCAGAGTCACAGCCAAACAGTACATATAAAATAATGCTTTGTGTTGATTCTGGAACTCCCACAGTTACGTTTTAGTAAACCACAACGTATCATGGATACTTTAGCTACATTTACTGTGTATTATTCGGCAATTGAGTGAACAATAAAACATTTTCGTTCATTAAAACAATTCTTTTTTTTATCAAGTGTCCAAAACAGCCTTCAGGCCTGCAACACTTGAGAAACTGTTTTGCCATTTAACTGGCTGAGTGTGAGTTTAGTCACACAGTCAAGAATTATATGCTACTTTCAGCATCCTTAGAAACCGGCCATTATGGTTGTCAAAAAATTTAGGTTGTGAAACCTGTTTGCAATGCCAGCACATCTGACCACTGGATCACACCCAAAGTACGAGCAAACAAATGGATCTCTTGAGCGAAAGGTATACCCTGGAACTCTTAGACCAATCGCCTCAACTTAACCAGCGAGGCCATGAAGCATTCTGTACAAAATTGCAGTTCTGTCACAGCTTGACGAGCTAATAAAGTTCTGCACAATATATTACCAATAATAAAGCTATTAAAATTTACGTATAGTAATTATTTAACTACCTTGAAATTAAATCAGCATTTGAATGTGAAGTAGATGACTGATCTGACATAACATTTCGTCAATGTTACAAAGTGGGTGTGATTCATAATTGATAGCTAAATATACCACAAGCCTTGTGCGTATGTACATGCTTCTTATCTATAATATAACAGAACCGAAATTTGAGACGACATTTCTCGCAACAATGCGAAATAGTGATTTCAGTTGAAGAATTATAGTGACGTCGTTGACACAACTGTGATTTATTGTAGAAGCGGGCTTTCAAATTATATGAAGTACATATGTTTTTGTAGTATACAGCTATAACCTTGTGATTAGAAATACTGGTGATTTTTGGCCTGGTGTCCAGCCAACACTAATCTATTTTCATAAGACCAATATTACATTTTCTCAAACCAAACAAAAACGTAGCTCCACTGTTAGTTACTCAAAGTACCTTAAATTAAATGAAACCCCCCTTTTTTGTGAGGCTACTTAAAAAGTCCTTACTTGTGAGGACTACTTAGTCCTCTTTGCCACTCAACCACAAAGTAGATGACCAAGATAACCAACCACTTCACCCCCTTCCCCAAGCAAACTATTTGACCTGGTCTTATGAATACTACTAGTAGATAACCAAGATAACCAACCACTTCAACCCCCTCTCCCCCAAGCAAACTATTTGACCTGGTCTTATGAATACTACTAGTAGATAACCAAGATAACCAACCACTTCACCCCCTTCCCCAAGCAAACTATTTGACCTGGTCTTATGAATACTACTAGTAGATAACCAAGATAACCAACCACTTCAACCCCCTCTCCCCCAAGCAAACTATTTTACCTGGTCTTATGAATACTACGAGTAGATAACCAAGATAACCAACCACTTAACCCCCCTCTCCCCCAAGCAAACTATTTGACCTGGTCTTATGAATACTACTAGTAGATAACCAAGATAACCAACCACTTCAACCCCCTCTCCCCCAAGCAAACTATTTGACCTGGTCTTATGAATACTACTAGTAGATAACCAAGATAACCAACCACTTAACCCCCCTCTCCCCCAAGCAAACTATTTGACCTGGTCTTATGAATACTACTAGTAGATAACCAAGATAACCAACCACTTCACCCCCCTCTCCCCCAAGCAAACTATTTGACCTGGTCTTATGAATACTACTAGTAGATAACCAAGATAACCAACCACTTAACCCCCCTCTCCCCCAAGCAAACTATTTGACCTGGTCTTATGAATACTACTAGTAGATAACCAAGATAACCAACAACTTCACCCCTCTCCCCCAAGCAAATTATTTTGCTACGGTGAACTACATCCAAGGACAATAATGTGGCGTTAATTCCCTCCCACCCCAAGTTTATCAAGACTATTTTAACCGAGGGAAAATTTTATTTAAGGCTAATATGTTCATATCCCACCTAAACTCATAAAATTGAAATCATTAAGTCTAAATACTTCGACTCCATTACAAATTGCAATTTAATTTGTTGAACCGATGATGGAGGATGAGTTAAATCACTTGCACAAACCTAAATAAATGAACACAAATTGTTTTGTTATATAATGTAAAATGAAACGTTTATATACTTTATAAGTATTACTTACTTTTAGGAATTTTAATGAAAGTTAAAATTAATATTAATACTTGCCAATGTTCCAAAAGTTAATTAGTTATGCTACGTGGTGAAAACGACAAGTTTGCAAGTTAACAACCTCTGTCTAAAAATTAATCATTTCTTTGGTTCTTCACCTCTGAACCAACAGAAATGATAAATGAAGTATTGACGATTCATAGTTTGGGGCCATCCTAAGGTGTCTGTGGTGAACTACGGTAAGTGAGGTTTGATGTGACGCCGCCGCACGTCTTCTGTGCCGTTATGTCCTCATCCTCAGGCACGTCCTCAGTCCTTCCTTCTGTAGGTCACGAGATATAGATTACCTCCAAGGTACAGTTCGTATTGTCCCGCCCTCCTCGGTGGCTTAGTGCAGTAATATGTCATTTATACAAGAGTCACGTCAGAAATGTAGGTTTGCCTATCTAAAGTGGGCTCGTGCTATGTGACATGATGCTGCATAAACCTGCTACTTGAAGCTTAGATTTTAGATTTAGATTTAGATTGAAAGGGGATGTACAGTTGGTCCAGCCAACCCTTGCAACGAGGCCTGGGGCTTTTTGTGCCAATCCCGGTGCCTAATCGTCGTAAAGCTGGCAATCCTTGACCAGATCAAGGAGCTTCTTCACTAGATTAGTAATTTCCGACTGTCCCAGAGGTGAGCCTTCAAAAAGTACTCTTCTACTGGCACCAAGAGCCTCACACTCCAGGACAATGTATTCTGCCGACGAGTCGTCCTCCCCACAGAGGCGACAGATGGGATCCTCCGTAAAGAGTCTCACTGTTCTTGGATGCCTCCGGAATTTGCCGTGACCGGTGATGAGTCCCACCACCAGCTTGACGTGCAATTTACTCAACCCAAGAAGTGGCTTTGTTAACTTGTGGGAAGGATTTCTGACAAGAACCTTGCCGAGTCTTTGCCCTGGGAACCGCCGCCATCTTTCAAGATGTCTGGCGTTGACCCAGTTTTTGATTGCTGTTTTGACAGTTGCAGCCGAAACGCCGCAGGCCGGCTCAGGACCAATGAAGGGCTTGATAGCACCTTCCCTAGCCAAGGCATCGGCCTGCTCGTTGCCTTCTAATCCCCTATGTCCTGGGATCCATTCCAGCAAGACCTGATTTCTTGAGCCCAGGATGCTGAGGGACTCCACACATTCCCAGACTAGACCAGACGAAACCTTCCAGGAGTCAAGAGCCCCTAAGGCCGCCTGACTGTCTGAGAGGATGTGGATATGTTTCCCGCAAACCCCTATCATAGTTTGCGCTGAACGTATGGCGACTTCAGCTTGGAAAACGGTGCCATACGCTCCCAGGCTCACGCTAGCGTTGGTCCTGGGGTCGCCAGTATAGACACCAAATCCAGCTCTGTTGCCCATTCTTGACCCGTCTGTGAACCATACAATTCGGTCGTGAGAAGAAACCAGGCTACTAACAGCGTCCCAGTACTCCCTCGACCTGAAATCCACAGTATAGGGTCTGGTGAAAAGATACTTAGTCCCAATGAAGTCAAACTTCATTGAGAGTACCTCATCGATTATTAGATTGACCACTGAGGAGTGACCTATACAGGACCCCCTCCAGTGGTCAGTCAGTTGAAGCCTGTAAGCCGCCGCCCGAGCCTCCAGGTTAAGAAGAACCTCCAGTGCAATTAAAGGGGTCGCCTAAAGGCCCCTGTCATGCACAGGCAGGCAAGTCTTTGTTGGCTTGAAAGCCTACCCCGGACACGGTACGGCACGGGAGAGTGGATGTTTGGTAGGATAAGGAATTAATGGGATAGGAGTGCTCTCAGTATCGGGATCACACTGAGAGCTGTGGGAAGGTACCCTCCTCCTTTCTTATCGGTTATGGGAGAGATGAGACCCCGGGCTTGGGACCGGTGCAGCGGAGTTACTTGAAGCTTAGTGTTGTAGAAATGGTAGGCGATAGGTTCTGTTCACCTAGTGCCGACACGTAAGATTTCTTAGTGCGAAAATACCAGAACCTATTTTTTTACAGACTGAAGAAATGTGTGTTTTAAAATTTATATTTATCTACTACGACAAATTTCAACGTGAACCCCTAAAAACTTAGTCGTCTCAATGAAAATGACTTATTTTTCTTCCAATAAAAATGAGCTCATTCTTTAATGTGAGAACTGCTAATCTTGAATTTTACTGTCATTAACTTGTCATTAATTTATTTTCATCAAACCATTGACACACTGAGTTCGCATGCACAAATGCCTCCACTTCAAGATCAGCCCAGTTAATAGCCGAGACAGAGAAATAAAAACTGGACCCAGAACCGAGTCCTGAGGAAATCCCCTAGTCACATCATTTATGGAAGACTGAGCACTCCTTTTGCAACCATCTTTATCTATGTAAGGTATCTGTACCGCCTGTTTCCTGAAGAGCAAATAAGAAGAAATTCATGAATGAGCCCACCCTCTAAAACCCGTTTCTTGTAACATATTCAATAAAACAGAATGATCTACCATGTCAAAGGCTTTACGTAAGTCATAAAAGATCCCCACTGAAGGCTAGCCTGTCTAGAGCCATGACAATTGAGATTAGACAGCTAAATAGCGTTTACAGTACACTTCCCTTTCGTAAAACCAAACTAAAAACGAGAGAGCAAGTTATTCTTATTAATACATTTCAAGAGTATGGTCAAGAATACTTTCTCAAAAACGTTTGATAGCGTTGATATGATGGATATAGGTCTGTAATTATTACAGTCGTGCTTTATTATTATTATAGATGCCTAATTATTGCCCGTTTAAGGACCTCAGGATACCTTGCTCAAAGGATGCGTTAATGACATGTAAAAGAGGATTTTAAATGACACCACTAATTTTCTTTAAAATATACTGAGTAATTTCATCTTACTCGAATAATTTCTTTTGTTTCGGGGAAATAATTTCTCTAAGTACCTCGAGTTCAGTACAAGGAAAATAAAACTAAAGACACTCAGGAACCTGAACTAAGATATTTTTATGCTATTTGTTCTATGTTAAAATAGGCCTCAATTCTTCCAGCCTTTTCTACTGAGATTAAAGTACTCAAGTTGTTCATAATGACATCTCAGATGGTGGTAGGAGACCACTTCTGTGGCTCAGTGGGTCACTCACAGAGATGCAATTGTCTGGCCATTGTTTGTGGCTTTCACATTCCCCAATAACGGTAGCAGCTGACATTTGCATTGCCTCACTAGTACACTCTAGCTCTCTTCAAAACTCTATTTATAATAGTTCCTAACGAGGAACTTAAGCTCACTTTTCGAACCATAAAAGAGTAGTTAGTTGATCTTACGTGGTAGTTATTTGATAATCCAATATTTTTAATCGTATTGTAATTTCTAAAGAAATATACAAAAAAATACTTTTTTCCCAACTTTCTTGTATGAAAATACACGAATTTTTAAAGGAAAGAATATATATTTATAAAGCAAGTAAATTGATTTTTTTTTATGTCTTAGCTTATTTGAAAATTTGTTCAAGTTGATAAATTACAAATATATTTTACGCAAAATATTAAAGAATTCAACTTGCTTATTTGAAGTTAACTTGTATATTTGGAGTTTACTTGCATATAGATAAATTACTGATACTAATATTTATTAAATACAATTAAGCTAGACTTTATTTATTAATTCTCAGTAATTATCAACCTCGAGCAATACTTATTCAACCCCCAAATGCATACACATTTCGTGCATCAGTGATAACGAATCTTGTGGGGCATCAGTGTTAACGAACATTGTGGGGCATTAGTTACAACGAATCTTGTGGGGCTATTAGTGATAACGAATTTTGTGATGCATCAGCAATTACGTATCGTATGGGGCAACATGGATAACGAATCTTGTGGGGAATCAGTGATAACATAACGTGTGGGAAACAGGGATAACGGATCTTGAAGGGCATAAGTGATAACGAACCTTGTGGGGAATCAGCGATTATGTATCGTGTGGGGCAAAATGGATAACGAATCTTGTGAGGCATCAGTGATAACGAACAATTTGAGGAATCAGTGATAACGTATCGTGTGGGAAACAGGGATATCGAATCTTGTGGGGCAACAGGAATAACGAACCTTGTGGGGAATTAGCGATTACGTATCGTGTGGGGTAACATGAATAACGAATCTTGTGAGGCATCAGTGATAACGAACCATTTGGGGAATCAGTGATAACGTATCATGTGGGAAACAGGGATAACAAATCTTGTGGGGCAACAGGAATAACGAACCTTGTGAGAAATCAGCGATTACGTATCGTGTGGGGCAACATAACTCTTAACAACCTCTTTTTTAGACATGTTCACTTAATGATCCTTACCACTTTAACACTGGATTCTTAACAGCAACCTACTACTTGCCATTTACTATAAGTTGGATAGGATCGTTAAAGATTGCCATGAACCATTAACTTTTAAATAAGAAGTCTCATTTCTATATTCTGTTATTGCTTTTCACCTATAACAGATTCTGTATGGAACTAATTGCTGAGTTTTAAACGCAGTGATCGATATTCATAACCGCACTAAAGATGGAACTATCTATACCTTACATTTAGCAAGTGACATTTCTAGCAGTATACAGTGGTACCGTTGTCGGTTACAGTAGAACCACACCGGAAACTCAACAGTCAGAAGGTGTGGTGTGTATCACGTCACTTCCGTTCGGGCATTGGATGCCATCATCACATCAGTCATTGACCATTGGCCTCATCACTGGGCTACAAACTGTCCCTGACGACTTCAGTGGGTTCATCAGCAACGCCTTTTCCATCACAGACAAAATTACCTTGAATTACAGATGAGGAAGTCTCTCCCATCATTTTCTAGTGAGGGGTACCAATTTCATATAATTTAAATGAGGAAAAGGCATTGCTTTCATAAATCTTGTTATTATAGTGTGCATTCGATTAAGTTAATGGTTTAGACAAACAGACAGGAAGAAATCTTTTTAAGTACATACTAAAAGAATATCAAAAAAAATTTAAGTCGGAAGAAAAAATCTGTGTAAGAACGGATGGATGTTTGAGAGTAATATTCTATGACAGGATGATTTAATAAGATAAATAATGCAGAAAAAATGAAAAGTGTTTTTAAACTTAATTGAAAACTGGGAATTTTAAATAAGCTACAGCTATTTTTTTAATTTATGGAGAGATTAGAAAATATCAAGGAACTGGCAGCAAGAAGAACAAGGAAATCAAATAAAAACCATTGAATTTGTTGAACAAAACAGAACACATGATAGTATACGAAAGTTCAGTTTGGTTCTGCTTTTAATTTTAAATATTACTTGAAGCTGTTGATGAAATTTCAAAACCTTCCAAAATCCTCCACAGTTTACGATCCTTGATACCTCTCCCATCCAGTTATCCCAAAATAGCATGATATATTTTCTGCACATTTACCTGTCGTGTAAAACGTTTATATAGTATTCATATCACCCCTACATAACAGACATTTCACCACAAGTTCCATAATCAAATCTTGAGACAATCGTCATGACAGACCTTTCACCTCAAGACGTTCTCGTGGGCGAAACCTCAAGTGAAGTCTGAAGACAAGGCACGTACACATCAAAGGCAGGGAGAGAGTGGAAGGAAGAGGCCCTAGAGAAATCACGAGGTGTGAGGACGTAGGTCGTGACATCTCAAGAGATCTGACCCAAGAGGATCGGGAGGATTTGTTAGATGATAACAATTATGGGACTAGAGGACAACCCTGATCGCTTTCCGTGCTAACCCCATGGCTCGCTACTCTAATGTCACCTTGATCTTTCTGTCGCTTGTCACTCGTACATTAGTGGATCAACTGTTCTAATTTATAGTATTAAAATTATCATACAAAGTATTTAGGAAAGTTTATGTACAGGGTGATTCAAAACTATACGGCAATCTCTTAGGAACTCAATCTATACCTAAAAATAAGAAAAAAGTTCATATAGGCATTATGCCTGGAAACGTTTCGTTAGCGAATTACGTCTAGCGCAATATTTCACCTAGAACTCTGTACCGTCGGTGAAGTAAGGCCGTATAGAAATGTTAAAAGTAGTTACAATAATACAAATAAGATTGTTTCTGTTATTGTATTTTGTTGTAAATAGTGTATTTAGTAATATTTAATACTGTAAATTATTACTAATCTGTTTAACTTGTTTATTCTACCATTATATTTGTATGTTCTTATTCTTCTGTTATATGTTTATGATTATTTTAATTATTAATTTTGACTTGCTTTGTTAAGATTTTTTATTTTGTTTTATAAAAAAAATATTGTGTGGGGTTAAGTAGAACAGAGGACTTTATAGTCCTCACTTTGCTGAATGAATTGCTGACATGAAATGAAATGAATAAAGACGATTTTCATTTCATTTCATTAATTAAGATTTAATACTTGGAAAAGACATGGGTATCACAGAGATTGTGCCGAGTTGAAACGTCATGTAGGGTTTCTTCACGAAATGATGCAAATGTCTAACCATCCTTTTCTACTTTGGTTGGTTCAATCATATATTATGCTTGCTGCTGTGCCATTTTTCGGTATGAGAATCATTCTTCCTTTAAGCTATGTTGGTTTTCCATGTTTACAATGTTTCATCTGAAAACTGTAATAAAATTGGTTCCAGAGCTGTAAATGCAATTCTTTCAGAGACATTTTTCGTAAAACACGAGAAATGGTGCAAAGAAATAACACATTTTTGTGTTTAACGTAAGATTACTTCCATAAATGGTAAATAAATGTGAATATTTTCTTAAATAAAATTGTAGAACATTTTATTCTGAAAATATTCATATGAACAACTCAGGAAACAAATAAATAATAGATATTGAAAGTATGGCAGAAACTATGAAGAATGCTCCAAAAGTTATGAAATGCACTAGAAAAGAGTGGATTCATCGTATCAAAACGTAGGCTACATTGGTAAAAACGGAAAATACTTTCAGCAACTATTGTAGGTGGTTTTTACATTTTTATAAAGTTAAATACATTTTTGGTTTATGTTCAGTTTTGAATAGATGATCAGCAGTTACCCCCACCTAAATTTAGTTAATGTTTTATGCAGTTAAGAATGTGCGTTTTATGTGCGTCTGTTTTGTTTTTAAATAAAGCGAAATTTCAATATCTATTAATCATTTTTCAGTCATTATGTAATGTGATGAGTCAGGGAGTTAGTGGTAAAGATTAATAAGGTACCACGCAAATCCAAAGGACATTTTTAATTCATTGTTATTTTACTTATGCTTAAAAACCAGGGAGGACAATCGACATTAGTAAATGTTATCAGTAAACGAACAAGAACATTAGTACGTTACGGAAGTTCTAGTTATTCTAAAATCTAGGCTTAGAAGTAGATTATTTATTGACATAATGAAACATAATTAGATTAATAAAGTAGTTCCTTCCTGGTATGATTCGTGATGTCTTCTTTGATATAGAATCACATACCGAAAAATTTCTCTTCTCCTTGGCTGATTGGGACCGTAGTCACGCCACTCCAGCTGTGCCATCAAAAATAGCAACAATTACTGAATGTAGAGCGAAGTGAGCTGGAATGTTATAGCAGACCCACTTCATCTAGGCGTGACTTACCGGTACTCCCTCTCAACGATTGTTTAGGGTTATTATTCATTGTTTAGGCGTATTGCAGCCGGCTTTCCTTTCGTTGTCCATTGTTTCTCTTTCAGTATTTATGTCTTTGAAGCAATAATAGTTTGAATGTCTCTACTTTATGGGAAAGTCGTCGTCTAGTTATTTATTAATGGGGTTGTCGGTAGAGTAGTCCCAGTCGCCTTTTCACTCGGTTCTCAACCACTAAACGTCACAGGTAATCCTAGGAAACCAATGTACGAACGTCATTACAATGGATGTATGGTTGTGGTGAATGTGATACAGTATTGCTATGTGATTTATTCAATACTGCTTCTATACTACATACAAATTTTAATAGACAAAAGCGGGTCTCGCAGGAGGAAAGGGCGTTGGCAGAAGGGGTATGTGAGCCAACGCAGCAGATTATCGCCTACGGCTACACCAAACAATTATGTCACAGAATTTCTTTAAAAGTCTGCAGAGACTGTCAAAGACTGTCCGCCATGTTGGTTTTAATCCCATAAAAACAATGTTATTTACGAACCGAACATACGTTCACGCGTATCCAAAATAAAAAGTTATTTTTAAGCCTTTTTTTCAAACAAACTGCATTTGATCAAGAATGAAATTGCGCATTTGAATTGCTTTGCGTATTTCTAATTATGGTTATGGAAAATATATAAACAATATTTAGTTTGATATTTTTATTTTCACATATTTTTTAAACTAGGCGTGTGTATTCAAAATATAAAAAGCAAACCCAATGCGCAATAACTTTTAAAATGACTCCTCATACACGACTTTTGATCGATAAATAACGAAAAAATATGGATTCGCAAATACATTGTCCTTATGGGATTAAAAACAACATGGTCGACAGTCTCTGCAGACTTTTAAGGTTTATATCTTTTACAGCTGCGACAGCATCTGTAGCAACCTTGTTATTGTTTCTCGAATTTATAAATTGTACCCTATGTAGTTTGTTGGATGTTAAAGTTTTGTTTAAACCATGTCAGATGTTTTATTTTATATTTGTACCCTGTTGCTAATTTACGGCAGGTCCCGCGTACCATTTAATAACTTTCTCTCTGCGTTCATGCTTGTAAGCACTTGTTTGTTTCTTCCTTCCAAAGTAGTAAGTTTCATACTCCTAATTCGTAAATAAACAAAGTAAGCAAATGTTTTTAGAAAGGTACATAAGTAGTTTATTCAACGAGAATCTGCTACTGACCGGGACTATGAGAGAAGTTCTCATACTGGCGCAAGCGCAATGCACTCATTTGCTGCTGCGCGTCCGACCAGCCGCTTCTTACGCACGTACGTACCTTATAAGGGTAAAAACAGACAGACAGCGTAGCGCAACGTAGCGCAGCGTAGCATATCCGAGCGCAATGTAGTCCAATACACACAGAGAGCGCAGCGTAGCGCATTGCAGGTTGTAGACAGTCACGAAGTACATCACAACAGTATAGAGGATGGCTCTATCGAAAGCGATTCGTATTAGTCTTTGCGAAAATACCTTAAGGTGGCAGTTTTTGCTCAATAGAAGAAGTGTCTGGGTGCATGAAGTGTGTAAGGGTAGGGACAAACATGGTGAATATCACCACTTATTTCCCGTCCTTATGAAACACGAGTCTCGTTTTATGGATTACTCCAGAATGTCGACGACGACGTTCGATTATATATTCAGTTTGGTGAAGGATGATTTGGAGAAGCAGACAACGAATTGGAGGAGACCAATTGGTGCAGAAGAGAGACTAGTTAGATGAGGGAGACAAAAGTAGTTGGACATTTGCCATCAATACGTGAAAATTACCAATCACGACGTTTCGATTTGGTAAAACCCAAACCTTTTTCAAGTGCTAAAAACTAAATTACATCTACACAAACATGTTATAAAACTACGTTCTTAAACTAATAAACTTATCTACTTTAATAATTATCTACATTTTATCCTAGATCCTAGAATGGGGTACAACAAAATGAACTTCTGCTAAATATGAACCAATTATGAACCAATATCAAGACATTGACAGCGCCTAATTGATTATATTAATTTAACCCTGTTAACATTTTTATATTTAACAGAAGTTCATTTTGTTGTACCCCATTCTAGGATCTAGGTTAAAATGTAGATAATTATTAAAGTAGATATGTTTATAAGTTTAAGAACGTAGTTTTATAACATGTTTGTGTAGATGTAATTTAGTTTTTAGCACTTGAAAAAGGTTTGGGTTTTACCAAATCAAAACGTCGTGATTGGTAATTTTCACGTATTGATGGCAAATGTCCAACTACCTTTGTCTCCCTCATCTGATACTCCATCATTAACAAATTTCAAAAACAAAGAGACTAGTTCTAACTTTGAGGTAGGCTGTGTAATATTTAAGCAGTATACATTTACTGATATTTTTTTATAACTCAGTCCCACTAATCTGACCAAAAAATGCACACCCTAAAAATTATGAAGGTGTAATTATGAAGGTCATCTTAAAATAATAAAATGTGAAAGGTTTTTAAAATAGCCTATATTATGATATGATTTGCGTTGTTACTTGTTTCACTGTTATAATTTTGTTGGGTCCATGTTGTTTAATTTTTTCATCTGAAGAATACAAAGTAAAATTAAACTGTGATTTGCATCCAAGTAAAAAATGCATAATTTGCACGCGTTAGGCCTAATTTTAAATTTGTACAAATATTTTAAATTTTAATATAAAAAATATTAAATACAGTTTAACATTATTCTTATGGGAGAATTTTCCTTCATTATTCTTAAGGTATCTGGAGCTAAGCCTCAACCAATTAATATTGTTTTCTCGTCGTTGTAAAAAGTTAAAAAAATTAATAAAAACATATTTTAAGACAAACACCTCGGATATAAGTAGTTCCGTGTTCATTGTACACAAACACTGATGGGAGTAATGTCTTCACTCGAATACGCTCCAATGCGCTCTGAGAAAAACAAAATAGTTTGTTCCTCCGGTATACGCTGCGCTGAAAAACGCTACTAGAGTGTCTTGCATCTAATCAATGCATGATTTTGTTTTAAAAAATACGCTGCTCTGCGCTACGCTACGCTACGCTGTCTGTCTGTTTTTACCCTTAAGTTGCACCCCAGCAGAAATGTATCAAAACCAATTTAGGCTTACTATCGGTAAGAAAGCAAGTTATATTTCGAGAATCCCCACGACTCGCTCTACGATCCAGTTTGTATCAATATATTATAAAGTTCATTGTATCATGTCCGACGAAGCTAAGCGAATTGAGGAAATACGTGAAATAATTTAGAATAAAACTACTGTATTGAAAATGTGTTTATGTTGGTATGTATATTATGGATAGGCCCTACATTATATAAATGTGGAATTCCTGCAGTTTACCAGAATATCCCAAGGGTCATGAAACATTGTACATACATGGCTACCGGAAATACAACGGGACGGAAGGGACGATTACCTGTCATTATGTAGTATGCCAAGGTTGCCAGGTGATCTCAAGGCCATTCGGCTTTTAACCTCAATTCACTATAATATTAATTTAAGTGCATTTACATTACAGGAGTTGAATACGGGTACCTGCGGAAGAAACTAGTACCAACAACAAAAGTTACGAAATATGTTACGTGTCTGCTTTAAACATTTATTACTATTATTATTATTTAAAAACCAAAAAGAGTCACATAATGATTTAAGAGTCTGCCGAGACTGTCATCCATGTTGGTTTTAATGCCATAAGAACAATGTTGTTTGTGAATCCATATTTTTCATTATTTATTCACCAAAAGCTGTGTATGAGGTGTTACTTTAAACGCTATCATGTTGCGCATTGGGTTTGGTTTCGATTACATACATATAATTTTGAAAAAAATGTGAAAATAAAAACTCAAAACTAAACCTTTTTGTACAAAAATAATTAGGACTTGCCAAGCAATTCCAACGTGCAGTTTCATTCTTTATTAAATTTAATTTGTTTGAAACAATCTCGTTTAGAAATAACTCTTTGATTTGGATACGCGTGATCGTACGTACAGTTCAAAAATAAAATTGTTCTTATTGGATTAAAACCAACATGGACGACAGCCTCGGCAGACTCTTAAGAACTTATTAATGTAGCGTAAAAAATCATAGTAATTAATCAGAGTTGCAGACAATTTTCTTTACTGCAATATGATCGCGCCAATTCAAGTTTGTTTTCTGGCATCGTTGCTTTTTTATGGGTAACTTTTGCTTTCTTGGCTTAGTTCTACAACAGTGTTTCGAACACAGAGCTAAGTCTAGGTTTTGCAAACCATTTAGCTCCGCAAGATTCTACGATTGAATGAAGGCCAGATAATCCCCCTTGAAAATAACTCAATGGGAAATCATTAATTATGTGATACATAGTTTGAATTTAGGCTCCACAATCACACGACCGATCAACTGCCATTCGCCTCTTACATTTCCGGTAGTGCATCCTCCCACGCCTACGTGAAAGCGACCCAACATAGTCCATTCCTTGCGAGTGAGGGAAATGTGTTTTTAATACAAACATATACTCGAATTCACCAACAACAGGAACCGAGCCGGGCGAAGATTGTAGAAATGAACAACAATGATGGTAGAGAGGAGGTTTTCCATCGAAATCCATCGTCAGTTCTTTAGGACCGAGTTTCGAGGACCGTCTGTGGCTGCGGCAAGTACATCATCTACACTTGTCATCTCGAACATTTCTATAATCTTAATTAATATGTTTGCAAACAAAATACTACGACAACATTTCTTCGATACCAATTTTCAAACAATATGCCTACAATGTTCAGTAGAAACTTGCTTAATTAGTTTGTTAATGGTCCCAATTGAAACAGATGTGATCATCGATGGCCGATGTTTTCAAAACATCAGTAAATTTATTACTATAGTCCACGTTGTTTTTAATTGTAAAAAATAGATATTTTATTACATTGATGGATTTTTAAAAACTATTTTTTGTACATTTTTACATGGCATTTGTATTAGTTATCGTAACGACATCACTAACATCAGATTAAACCTCTGAAATGGGACTAACTCTTAACAAACACTTAACAGCGTTCGACAAAAGAACAGTGGAAAGATTTATTAAATACCTCTTTGCTATCGTAGTTTCTCAACAGTTCTGTTGAAGGAACGTTTATATCGATATATCGAAACTCGTTATTGTTATTTTTTTAATCTTTAGAGGCGTAGTTTCAATTTTACACTGTTTTGAACTTTGCATAAGTGCATGTTCCATGTTTATAGTTAATATGTACACCATAGGAAGGGTCTTAAAAACAAAAACAGCAATTTAATAACATTTTTATAAAAAATAAAATTTGCGATTGAGTACGCCGTATTAAAATATATGTTCGTAATAAATCAAGCAATCGAAAACATAGACTTGTATTATACGTAAGTTTAATATCAGTTTTTGGGAATTTACATTCTCGACCCACCGATCGGCCGTGCAACCCTACCTTACCCTAAATAACTCAATCCAGCCAGATGTACCTTAGTGGACCCTAAACTAATGTAATGTAATCTACAATCAGTACGCTTTTATGATTTGTAATGTGTTTTTACAAAACAAACTAAATATATTCCATCACAAAGTAGAAGTTCAACATTATAATCCTAGACAGTATAAACTTAATTAATACAAAACTTTAGTGACAGAGATGTGTACAAATTTAAGCTTTCCTCCAAGAAGAATAAAAATGTAAAATAATAAATATATGTCTCTAAAATTTAATGAAAAACGATAATCAAACATATATGTTAGTTAAGTGTCATCTAATTTCTTATTCTTTCAGGAAGTGTTTTCTTCATCCGGTCAAACAGGTTTGATGAACCAATCACTAAACGTAGGCACGCCTTAAAGTTACATGACCACATTCACCTACTAAATGATTAAAGCATTATGTTGAGCTCTGTCGGTACAATTCATCTTTTTTTCAATAGAGTACAAAGCCAATTATTGATAATTCTAGCAAGACAGTTGTAAATTATATTGTATGTAAATTGTTTGCAGGCTATGGAAGCAACAAGCCTCCTTTAGCCCAGAAACTAGGCAACTAAGAGTTATAGAGATTGTAGGCGATAGGCTCTGTTCTCAGACTCCTTGATACAAACACGATGACCGCTCAATGGTTTCGATCAGTGAGGACACTACTGAAGAGGCTGTATATCCGTTTGTGGGTGTGGGGGGATGGTTAGTTGTTTAATGTAGTCAAGTTACAAAATATTAAACATTTTTTTTATTACTGATACTGTCCGGGTGATAAGTAGCCGTAAATTATTTCATACTCTGTGGCTCGGATTACAAAACAGGTAGAAGGGTAGAGCCCTTATATAGGTACCGGGGCTGTTGGGCTATTGGATACGTGGACATTTAAATCCCTTTAAGCCATTTAAACGACTGATAATCATCGATGTGATAACCTAGTGACTAGCTTTCCGCATTCCAATCAAGGCCGCGGCCTTCCCCCTCCCCGACCTCAATCCCCTAGCTGATATTTCGTAGAATTATGAAGTGTCATGTGTACACGCACGCACATGGACTACACATACTATTACAATGGTATTGACCCATCCGCCCACCCATACACGTACAATGGCATTGACCCACCCGCCTACCCATACATGTACAGTGGTATTGACCTACCCACTCACCCATACACGTACAGTGGTATTGATCCACCCACCCGCCCATACACGTACAAAGGTATTAAACCACTGTACGTGTATGGATTGGCGGGTTACTACCACTGTACGTGTATGGGTGGGCGAGTGGGTTACTACCACTGTTCGTGTATGGGTGGGCGGGTGGGTTACTACCACTTAACCATGTATGGGTATCTGGTTTCTCCGGTTTACACATAGGCTTATAAAATATCGATTCATGTTAAAATGTGAAAATTGTTTAATGTAATATTGGATTTTATTGTTGTTAATGAATAATATAAAAATATAAAAAGCAGAAATGTTTTCAGGTGAGTGGAGACATAACTGAAAAAAGTGCCAGTGGCACTGAACACTTGTTTTATGTTTGTTTTCCGGAGTATTGTGTTAGAAGACTTGTATTTTCAGATAGATTACGCTAATTCATATAAACTCATCACACTCATTGGCAGTTGGTATTCGCCCATAGTTTTAAGATAAGAGCGTCTTAAAATTAAAAAACACATATTAAAATAAAATAATTTTTTATGAAAAATTGTTAACGGTAACAGCTGATTCAAAGAGCTGAAGAAAAAACGGCCGTTTCTGTTTGTTGGTGCATGACCAGCTGTTGTCCTCGAAAGCGTGACCAGCATCATGAATGTATTTCAGCGTTACTTCTTGGATAAGCCAGCTGACGACCGTGCACACGTCTTTGAGATCAATATCTTGTTAGCAATTTGTGGCAGTGATCGATAGTGTTTCCTTGCTTTATTATCGTCCAAGTGCATTTTGGAAGAATGCCGACGTTCTTATAAATAATAGAAACAATATTAAGTAAGTTAAATATATGCCTCTTAAATAGTAAGTAATACTACAGTTCATGTGACCTTAAGTGGGAGTAGATGCTCAATTAAGGCACAGCTCCCCTCTCCTGCTTAGACGAGCCCACTTTTGTTCCGTAGGCTCGTTTGACCACTGACTTAACGTGGATTCCGAACCACAGGAGCGGAACAGGGTTGATAATCTATATATATGTATGTATGTATGGTCTCACTGGGAACCGAACCGGACCGTCTGCGTGTCAAGCCACCACCTATCAGCACCCTTAACCCATTTATCAGCCCTTTATCCCCATTATTAGCCCCTTAGCCCCATTAGCCTCTTAGTCCCTTATTATCCTCTTTAGTCTCCTTATCAGCCCTTTATCCCCGTTATTAGCCCCTCAGCCCCCTTATTAGCCTCCTGATCCCTTATTATACCCTTTAGTCCCCTTATCAACCCTTTATCCCCCTTATTAGCTCCTTAGCCTCCTTATTATCCCCTTTAGTCCCCTTATCAGCCATTTAGCCCCCTTATTAGCCCGTTAGCCCCCTTATTTTCCCCTTTAGCCCCTTTATTTTCCCCTTTAGCCCCCTTATTAGCCCCTTAACCCCCTTATCAACTCTTTAGTCCCCTTATTAGCTCCTTAGCCCCCTTATTAGCTTCTTAGTCCCTTATTATCCACTTTAGTCACCTTGTCAGCCCTTTATCCCCCTTATTAGCCCCTTAATCTCCTTATGAGCCCTTTAGCCCCCTTATTATCCCCTTTAGTCCCCTTATCAGCCTTTTATCCCCCTTATTAGCCCCTTAACCCCCTTATCAACCCTTTAGCCCCCTTATTAGCTTCTTAGTCCCTTATTATCCCCTTTAGTTCCCTTGTCAGCCCTTTATCCACCTTATTAGCCCCTTAACCCCCTTATCAGCCCTTTAGTCCCCTTATTAGACCCTTAGCCCTCTTATTAGCCACTTAGTCCCTTATTATCCCCTTTTGTCCCCTTATCAGCCCTTTATCCCCCTTATTAGCCCCTTAAACCCCTTATCAGCCCTTTAGTCCCCTTATTAGCCCCTTAGCCCCTTATTAGCCACTTAGTCCCTTATTATCCCCTTTATTCCCCTTATCAGCCCTTTATCCCCCGTATTAGCTCCTTAGCCCCTTATTATCCCCTTTAGTCCCCTTATCAGCCCTTTATCCCCCTTATTAGCCTCTTAACCCCCTAATCAACCCTTTAGTCCCCTTATTAGCCCCTTAGCCCCCTTATTAGCCTCTTAGTCCCTTATTATCCCCTTTAGTCCCCTTGTCAGCCCTTTATCCCCCTTATTAGCCCCTTAACCCCCTTAATCCCCTTATCAGCCCTTTAGCCCCCTTATTAGCCCCTTAGCCCTCTTATTAGCCACTTGGTCCCTTATTATCCCCTTTAGTCCCCTTATCTGCCCTTTAGCCCCCTTATTAGCCCCTTAGCCCCCTTATTAGCCACTTAGTCCCTTATTATCCCCTTTAGTCCCCTTATCAGCCCTTTATCCCCCTTATTAGCCCCTTAACCCCTTATCAGATGTTTAGCCCCCTTATTAGGCCCTTAGCCCCCTTATTATCCTCTTCGACCCCTTAGTGTTAATGCCTTCCTATACAACATATCTCGGTTTCTCTAAAAATTGTAGGACATACATGTAATGGATTCATAGTATGTATAAAAATAGTGAACTTAAAATACTGTAGAAATTGTCCGGCTACAGTGGTCTTTTAATATTCTTCCTAATAGCCTTTTTAAAGTATCGCAATCAATACAGATGATGTAACAAAAATATAAGTACGGTATAATGGAGATGTACTGCGCTCTATCAGCACAGCGTGAAACTATTTAAAGTAAAAAACAAACAGCTGTTTAATCGTGCGTACGTGCGTAAAAGAGGTAGAGACGTGCATGAAAGAGTGAAGGAAAGACAGAGGAATGAGGATATGGAGGGGGAGTGAGTGGGGAGTAGGATTCGTTATTATCCTAAACCTAGTGTACAGTGTCTAAGATACTAAGTGCAGCTCTATAATTGTAGTAAATTCACATGGTAGCTGATTCATTTAAGGTATCAAAACTGCTGTGTAAAAGTTATTTGTTGGCGCTGGTCTGTTCATTGTCAATTTATTAAGGACTAGCTGTACCCGCCCACTTCGCCGGTCATAATATTGAGTTTTGATTGTATCATTGAAATATGCAGCAACCTTTCAGTTTACACAGTATCCAATTTACAACAGCTGATGTTTTGTGTAGTTTACTACTGTACTCAATTATTTTTAATTTTGAAAGTTTTGCCTACCACAATTTTATTCTATTTGTTTTTATTTAACAGCTGTTAATCAAATAAATACATCAATAATTAATATAGCTTCACAAGAAATCAAAACATAAAAATATAAACAGTTTAAAAAATTAACACATGGTTTAATTTAATGTCGACATATTTAAAACCCACAGCTGATATTCTTTTGAAGTTATACTTCTTTGCGCCCGTTAGACACTTTGGGATGGGATGTTGGTCGAGAAACCGCGTCACGCTGAAAAGTAAGAACAATTTTTTAAGAACTATCGATTAATCGATTGTTAATCGAAGAAATTTAATCGAAGAAATTACTGATAATGATAATATAGGTGTATAATATAATAATGAAGTCACGTATAATATATTGAAGATAAATATATTGAATAATATTGAAAAATGTCTTATATTTCATTTATATATCCTGTCTGTTTGTGTGCGTGAGTGGGTGTATGAGAATGGCCAAAGAAGTATAACTTCCACCGTGTGGTCCGACGCACACCCAATTTTTTTTTATATTTGACTTATTATACCTTCATGCATCCTGCTATTTGATTAACATCGAAACTTTAGAAGTCCAAGGGATGGAGCCCTGAGGGATTAAAGAAACGGGAATAGGACAGAAACCTTCCCTGGAGTATATAGAACAACTTCCCCAAGTTTCATGGCGATCGGCTGGACGGTTTGGTAGCGCATAAAGGATAGACAAACAAACATACATTGGATTTTATAGATATAGATTTTAACGGAAAAATACTGTTTAAAAAACAAATAAATCTTTTCGACAGGTGTAAACGCTTCAGGTGTTATTGTTCCTACTAACCTTATCCTATATTTCAATTAACTACACATCTCAGAGTGAGCCAAACTATCATTTGAAAACCACCTCAAACAAGTACTGTAAAAACTCATTAACTGTAATTGACCCTATCAGAAAGTCCTGTCTCCTTGTTGGCCTTTAACTAAAGTAATGTGATAATCCCTTTGGTTCAACCCCTCTTTTTGCACTTTGGTAAATATGTTTCACGATTTGCGCTTATCAGCCGGATGCATCTTGATTTTATTTTAGCGTCTGTAAGTGGGTGGGCTTCCTGAGGTCAAGAATTGTCGCAACTCGAGCACTAGTTTGGAGACCCTTTGGGACATTAGCATTACCGCAGGTAGTGAGAGCGAAGGAATGACCAAGAAAACTTATACGTTCTGTTACCGTATACCGACTTACAGTAAGTGTATGCCAATACATTTTACAATACAATACAATTTATTGGAGCTTCTTCTATAAATTGGTTTTTTCTTTGATTTCCTTGGCTTAGACTGGTTTTCGGTATATTTGCTGTCGATGTTTAAATGTTGCTATTTTCTGGTCTTCAATATTTTTAAACTATGTTTAATACTGATTCATAAATAGAAAATCGCAAAAAACTGTTTGATTTTCACAGAATTACAAAAATTAATGCTTTTTAAAAGAAGAAACCCGTTAAACGAACAATACGCCAACACGTTTACTTGATTTTTGCAGAAAATTAACATAAAGTAATTAAATATTGCACAGTTGGTAGACGTGACGGGAGGCTTGCAAACAGCTGAGTCGTTACTCGGTTACTACCAACGAGACATTTGTTATCCCACAAGCCTTTGGTCCAGGAAGTAGTCACATTTGTATTGCCGTGTTAGTGGACCAGTTACTCGGTAACTACCAACGAGACATTTGTTATCCCACAAGCCTTTGGTCCAGGAAGTAGTCACATTTGTATTGCCATGTTAGTGAACCAGTTACTCGGTTACTACCAACGAGACATTTGTTATCCCACAAGCCTTTGGTCCAGGAAGTAGTCACATTTGTATTGCCGTGTTAGTGGACCAGTTACTCGGTAACTACCAACGAGACATTTGTTATCCCACAAGCCTTTGGTCCAGGAAGTAGTCACATTTGTATTGCCATGTTAGTGGACCAGTTACTCGGTTACTACCAACGAGACATTTGTTATCCCGCAAGCCTTGGGTCCAGGAAGTAGTCACATTTGTATTGCCATGTTAGTGGACCAGTTACTCGGTTACTACCAACGAGACATTTGTTATCCCACAAGCCTTTGGTCCAGGAAGTAGTCACATTTGTATTGCCGTGTTAGTGGACCAGTTACTCGGTAACTACCAACGAGACATTTGTTATCCCACAAGCCATTGGTCCAGGAAGTAGTCACATTTGTATTGCCATGTTAGTGAACCAGTTACTCGGTTACTACCAACGAGACATTTGTTATCCCACAAGCCTTTGGTCCAGGAAGTAGTCACATTTGTATTGCCGTGTTAGTGGACCAGTTACTTGGTAACTACCAACGAGACATTTGTTATCCCACAAGCCTTTGGTCCAGGAAGTAGTCACATTTGTATTGCCATGTTAGTGGACCAGTTACTCGGTTACTACCAACGAGACATTTGTTATCCCGCAAGCCTTGGGTCCAGGAAGTAGTCACATTTGTATTGCCATGTTAGTGGACCAGTTACTCGGTTACTACCAACGAGACATTTGTTATCCCACAAGCCTTTGGTCCAGGAAGTAGTCACATTTGTATTGCCATGTTAGTGAACCAGTTACTCGGTTACTACCAACGAGACATTTGTTATCCCACAAGCCTTTGGTCCAGGAAGTAGTCACATTTGTATTGCCGTGTTAGTGGACCAGTTACTCGGTAACTACCAACGAGACATTTGTTATCCCACAAGCCTTTGGTCCAGGAAGTAGTCACATTTGTATTGCCATGTTAGTGGACCAGTTACTCGGTTACTACCAACGAGACATTTGTTATCCCGCAAGCCTTGGGTCCAGGAAGTAGTCACATTTGTATTGCCATGTTAGTAGACCAGTTACTCGGTAACTACCAACGGGACATTTGTTATCCCACAAGCCTTTGGTCCAGGAAGTAGTCACATTTGTATTGCCATGTTAGTGGACCAGTTACTCGGTAACTACCAACGAGACATTTGTTATCCCGCAAGCCTTGGGTCCAGGAAGTAGTCACATTTGTATTGCCATGTTAGTGGACCAGTTACTCGGTAACTACCAACGAGACATTTGTTATCCCACAAGCCTTTGGTCCAGGAAGTAGTCACATTTGTATTGCCATGTTAGTGAACCAGTTACTCGGTTACTACCAACGAGACATTTGTTATCCCACAAGCCTTTGGTCCAGGAAGTAGTCACATTTGTATTGCCATGTTAGTGGACCAGTTACTCGGTAACTACCAACGAGACATTTGTTATTCCACAAGCCTTGGGTCCAGGAAGTAGTCACATTTGTATTGCCATGTTAGTGGACCAGTTACTCGGTAACTACCAACGAGACATTTGTTATTCCACAAGCCTTGGGTCCAGGAAGTAGTCACATTTGTTTTGCCATGTTAGTGGACCAGTTACTCGGTTACTACCAACGAGACATTTGTTATCCCACAAGCCTTTGGTCCAGGAAGTAGTCACATTTGTATTGCCATGTTAGTGGACCAGTTACTCGGTAACTACCAACGAGACATTTGTTATCCCACAAGCCTTTGGTCCAGGAAGTAGTCACATTTGTATTGCCGTGTTAGTGGACCAGTTACTCGGTAACTACCAACGAGACATTTGTTATTCCACAAGCCTTGGGTCCAGGAAGTAGTCACATTTGTATTGCCATGTTAGTGGACCAGTTACTCGGTAACTACCAACGAGACATTTGTTATTCCACAAGCCTTGGGTCCAGGAAGTAGTCACATTTGTATTGCCATGTTAGTGGACCAGTTACTCGGTTACTACCAACGAGACATGTTATCCCACAAGCCTTTGGTCCAGGAAGTAGTCACATTTGTATTGCCGTGTTAGTGGACCAGTTACTCGGTTACTACCAACGAGACATTTGTTATCCCACAAGCCTTGGGTCCAGGAAGTAGCCACATTTGTATTGCCATGTTAGTGGACCAGTTACTTGGTTACTAACAACGAGACATTTGTTATTCCAAAAGCCTTGGGTCCAGGAAGTAGTCACATTTGGTCTCTTGCTCGCTCTGTATAGTAAATTTTGTAACCAGTATTGGGTCGGAAATACTTACAAATTCATTTTGGCAATGTTTATAGATGTAATTCAGGCTTCCTATGATTAGTATAGTGTTGTTTAATTTATTTTATAAATATACATTTCAACAAACCACTATTCACATCTTGTTATTTTGTTTGAAAATTATATGTTATAGTATATTTTTAATTTCAATAACTTTTACAACTTTTTTGGTAAATAGGGTTTTTTAGGCAGATTATTAATCCGTTAGAACTTTACGCCTAACGATAATCCTTCCTTCCATCGACACATACGACTGACATACGCACCCTCGCCCAAATGACTTATGGTATCATAATCCAACCCTCAAACATACGGCTGACAGATTTCCATTACCTTACAATAGCTGAAACAAATAACTTCAAAAACGTTAAAGTATCAAAAATGTGTATTTATTGCTGACGTTGATATAGATAGAATAAGAATTTGACAATCATTCAGAAGGATAAAGAAACTTCTGGATATAAAGTAGGATTTTATTAATACAACTAACTTTGCATTTGTTCTCGAGGCCTAGACCTAGTCTGTCACTGGTATCCAGGTATATTTTTCAACAATCCAAAATATAAATACAGTATCGTTATACGCCTTTCCAATAATTGTTATGATTTAATATGACGATGTAAGATCAAGATTGTTGTTTCTTCTCAAATTCAGCCATCAATTTATATTATAGTTTTCATTGCTTTTAGAAGTATTTTTTTTTTTCAATATTTAATTCATTTTTAATGTGTATTTCAGTGGGGGGGGGGGGTGATAAATTAATAATCCAAATGATAATACTAATTCAACATTCTGGATTAGATTGCGTTTTCAGATCATGAATATCTCATTAAAATAGCTGTCAAAATATAAAATTATATATTGACTTAGGAAAAAAATATTTTTAGAAATCTACATTTTGGGGCAATCTAACTCTGCATTAACACATTGAACAAAATCATTAGAAATTAATAATGCTTTACGTTGCCTAAAACGCGTTGCATACAGGCTGAAAAAAATACGAAAGAATTTCAAGGTTACTGAAAATCATAATAACCTGATGTAAGGTGCATTGGTCACTGGGTAACAGTCCTATGAGAGGGGGGGGAGGGATTGACATGGTGACCGACCGGTGCGCCCCAACGTCATGTGTTATACAATGATTATATAAAGTTGCGCAAGGACTGTGGAGACTGAAGCCCGGCAAGTGAAAGCGAGTCGCTCTGCTGGCGAGAAGTCGCCGACCCGTTGCCGCGTCCACACCACCAACCCCTGGATCATGCCGCCCTTCCGCTGTCTCTGATAACCAACCATGTTGTGTGGTTACGTGACCGCGGCATATGAGTCTGCAGAACACCCAGCCCAAGGAAACTTAGCGCTCTTTGCTGTGCTTTTCCTTGTCTGCTGCATTGAAGTTGTAATAGTCAAGGTCGTCAGTGAAGCTAGGAGTCCACGGCAACCTCGTAGAACTCTCTCGGAAGAGGAATTGCGTGAGGAGGAACGTCGGAGGGATTCCTCACAACTGAGAGAATCAGAACAAGTGGATCAGCAACTTGAAGATGAACTGCGAAGTGAATCTTCCCAAATGAGAATATCAGAACAAGTGGATCAACAACTTGAAGATGAACGTCAAAGTGAATCTTCTCAACTGAGAGCTTCAGAACAGTTTGATCAACAACTTGAAGATGAACGTCGAGGGGAGTCTTCTCAACAGAGAGCATCAGAACAGGTGGATCAACAACTTAAAGAAGAACGTCGAGGGGAGTCATCTCAACAGAGAGCATCAGAACAGGTGGATCAACAACTTGAAGTTGAACGGGAAGGATCCGAACGATAAGAACTTCAACAGGAACTTCATTGTTGGATCCTCACCAAGTAGAAAATCAAGAGCATCTCTAGTCATATATATATTATATGGAAATGGACGGAAAACCCTTCCTAAGATTGCAAGACGGCCATCTCTACGAAGTACTACAAAAACAAACGTTCGTCAGTTATTTCAATTGTAAACCTTATATTTTAAGAAATATTCCACCAATAAGACCAACTCACCATCAGAAGAAACTCAGTATCTCTGTGACAAATAAAGAGATTTCAGCTCAAACTGCCTCAGCAAAAGGAACATCATCAGCGTCAGTGGAGTGAAGCCCGTTTCGGATACAATGAAGCTATTGTTCGGTCACAGTGCCGGTTGTGTGTTTTTGTTTCATCCAGTTTCTTCTTACAGGTGTGCTTTGTTAAATGACAGTGACTAATATACTATATGATTACATTATAGTGATCATCAAGCGTTCTTTCACATCACAATCCGTTCTCAGGTATTGACTGCAAGTATTTCACACTTTTCTACTTTATTGAATCATTATGACTAACTAAATGAATTATTGAAGTAGTAATTAGTCATTAGTGTTGTTGACTAAGGCGTATAAATCATTATATAACAATTCTCCTATTGAATTATTCAAATTCGAGAACTTACTAGCCCCACCTTAAAAGAAAGTCTGCACTAGTATTCAGTAACATATTTATTAGAGAGTTATTAGTATATTTTTCTTATAATGAAGAGCCTGCCTTAGTTAAAAACAATACCACATTTTTTAACTTTCAAGTCTTAGGAACCATTGCGTTATAAAACTGATAAACTGATTTAAATGATCACCTACTAAACGTTCGTACGTTAAACATAATTTCGATATTACAAAACGTAGGGCAAGATCCATCTAGGAACGATTGAAAGTGTTTCTCAATTATGTTTTCATTTTTGTTATATAATGGTTGAAAATTCTCTACTGTAATATATCAATATATACTTGTCTACAAATTATCTATAAGTTTATTGTATATTTTGAACCGTGTAAGTAAGTTTCCTGTAAAGTAAGAACTCGGA
Organism: Stictocephala bisonia; assembly: GCA_035578905.1. Taxonomy (NCBI): domain Eukaryota; kingdom Metazoa; phylum Arthropoda; class Insecta; order Hemiptera; family Membracidae; genus Stictocephala; species Stictocephala bisonia. The sequence goes on along the minus strand of JAQJVL010000691.1, from coordinate 85,775 downwards.
ATTCAACGTGTATTGAAGTAAGTTGTAACAAATCCGAAAATGTTAAATATGTAGTTTAATTAATATTGTTAATTACAATTTCTTTAAAAAATCATGTGACAGTATATGTTACGTCTCCTAGATGTTCATGGTCACAAAAATTCCAAAATATTCTATTATAATCCAGTTACAGAATTACATTTCCAGTTCTTTGAAAGGTTAATCACATATCTATTTATAGCCTTTTACCGCTCATCATTATGGCTTCAAAACTATAAGTCCAATTAACTTGAAATTTGGTACATATGTTTGTTTATCTTGGCCACTAGAGGCTCACTAAGAAAGGATTTTCCTCTCCGACCTCAGGACTCCGTCCCACTGGTCTCTAAAATTCCCATGGTATTCTTATGGAGCTATATTAAGTGATTTATTTATTTGACTATAAGCTGTTAAATAAAACCAAATTGAATAAAACTGTGGTAGGCTAAACTTTTCAAATTAAAAATAACTGAGTTCAATAGAAAACTATACGTAACATCAGCTGTTCTAAGTTGGATATAAATTGGATACAGTGTAAACTAAAAGCTTTTTGGTATTGCTGCACATTTCGATTATATAATCAAACTCATTATTATGATCGGCAAAGCGGGTGGGTTCAGCTAGTTATATATAAAATCCAAAACTATGTACTCATCACTAAATCTCCGGAAACACTGAACAGATTTTAATTAAATTTTGTGAGAATTTAGATTTTGTATCATAGAGACCCGCTAAGAAATGATTCATCGAAATTCTATTCCTAAGGGGTATAAACAGCCCTTTAACGTTTCCTTTTTCCCATAATAGTAACATTGGCATTCATTTAATAATTTATTTCAAACAGCTGATAAAAAAAACATAAACATAAAATCTTCGATAGTTCAGTTTTCATTGTGAATGTTTGAAGGCATTTTTTACTAAATTACAGCATGATTGCACTATTTTTCATCCCACTAAAGTAGACTTAAACAGATTTCTAGCCTATAAAACTACGTTATCTTGAAAAACAGCTGTAGAATGAGCTTTTATATTGATGTGATGATTTAGAGAGAACCACTGAGAGAAGGGTAAGCAAGCGTAGAGAACCGCTGCAGAGCAAAGCAAGGTCTTTAAGCTAAACATAGTATAGAATAGAATATCGTTTATTACATTAACAAAATACATGAAATTGTATCCTAATCGTCAGTTAAAAGATTATATATTATTTATTAAAAATTATATATTAAATGGTCAGAGTAAATTAATTATATAAATTAATTATTTAAAACGTTAAGCTACACAATCAATTCAACAATGACTTATTCATACATACAAAATCTATTAATTCATTCTCACCCTGCACTAAATGTAGTTTGCCTCTCCATTCCCGATGTCAGGTTGATCAGTCCTCCAATTATACGCTAAAAACTCTCCCACACTGTTGAAGGCCTTGGATATCAAAAACTGTTTTAATTTTGACTTTAATACCTTGAGCATCATCAGACATTTATACTCGGATGGTAAACTGTTGATAAAACGAATTCTAACCTGTGAAGGGAGGTTTTCGTAAACCACCGTTCTGTGTTGCCCAGTTCGGTAGTTTTCCCTGCCTCTAGTTGTGTAATTGTGGACTTCAGTGTCCCGTGGGGCACATTTAGTCTTACAAAAAGAACTGTTTTCAGAATGTAAGTACAAGGCAGAGTCGACAGTTTTAATGTTTTGAACTCGGATTTACACGATTCTCTAGACGTTAATTTTGAAATAATTCTAATCGCTTTTTTACCCTAAAGACCCTTAAGAAATCAGCATTTGTACAGCCACCCCAAGTACCACTCCGTAGGGTAGATGAGACCGTAATATGCAGCCAACATTACGTGTGTCGGGCACAATGTTGCCAGTGTCCTCAGGACATAAATGCCAGACGATACCCTGGAACAAACATATTCAATATGATTATTCCAGGTTAACCCCCGGTCCAGAATTATTCCAAGAAATAATTACGACTGAACTTGTAATTCAATATTTGTACAAATGTAAAAAAATAATTTCAACATTTGCAAAGCGAAATAGTTTTTTTTCTATTAGAACTTTGCTAACTTGTTCGGTATTGAAGCAACAAATGAGGCTAGTTTTCAAATGTACACCCTGCATATCTGTTAGTTAGGCTAGTTTTGAAAATACAATACATATTGGGACATCTATTTGTTTTGGTAGGAAACTTAACTAAACACTTCAAAGTATCTAAACTTATTTAAGATATATTTAATTCATCGCCATAGATAACAGAAATTAACTAATGTCAATGGTTTAAAGCACAATATAGGGTTTCTGTTACGGTTCTATGTACGTATTTTTTCTTTTAATTGCAACTTTAATTGAGCTGCAATGTAATAGATCATTATTATTTATTAACATAATAGCTTTGTTATATGTAGTAATAAATAATGAAATCAAAATAATGTAATACCTATATATATATTGGAGTAGCATACAGCGTGTTTTACCAGATGATGTGTCATGTTGTGCCTTAAGTCAACCTTGTTTTGTTATTGACTGTACCTGTTACTTTGTTACTGTTTAATTGTTAATATTATGTGTGTGTTTGTAACATATTCTATAATTAAACACAGTGTTTGCTGGACGACAATAATACTACAATGTACATATTATGTATTTTGATAGGTAAGTATTTATTGTATCAAATATTTATTACCAAGGTGTAAATTATTGTTTAGTTGAACGAGGTTTATTTATATTGCATTTATTTTTTATCGATTGTATTAATCATGTGTAATTTTTCTAAGTATTATATATTTTTAAGTGTTGTATTTGTCAGTAGTGCATATTCGTTAGTATATATTTTGAAGGTGTGAACAAAAAACATTTACAGTTTTTGTGATAAAATTTTTGTGTTCCAACAAGTTTTTATTCTTTATTCCTACCTCTCTACATTTATCTCCATGTATTCCAATGTCCATAATGTGGATTAAACCTTTTGTAGAAACTTAATAAGTGTTTTAAAATAACACATTTTGAATAGTTAATAATATCGAAATTGTTGTTAAAAAAATTTTAAGTTAATAATCAGCGTTACACAATGATAATAGTAACAATAACTAGAGTAAAAAAGAAAATGGTAAAATTATTAGTTTCGACTTATAATAAATATGTTAACTAGGCGTGCTGTATAGAAGTGTTTTTTTTTTTTTTTTTTTTTTTTTTTTTTTTAGTAATAAAAAATATAACAGCTTAAAATAAACCACGTTTACTATCCTCAACTGAAAAGGGTTCAGAATGTGGATATATAACACAGGCCTAAAATAAATGTTTGTTGATGGTATCTGATGTATTGAAGCTTATTACATCTGAGTTTGGTGTGCTGATTTAAAATAACAAAATAGTTTTTCTGCATCAGATTTATTTTCTTTGTTACAACATTTTTGCTAGTAAACACGTTTTATTTATAACAGGGAATCGATTATACAACAAAGTAGCCTAAATGTTGTGGAATTAATACAACATATACAGATGATGATGAAGGTTTATCTTAGTGCCATATTGTTTACGTTCAGGACTCTATCCATTTATTTTTTATTTTTACTTATTTATTTATTTTTTTTTTTTTTTTTTGCATCTGGAAAAGAATCCAATGGCATGAAGCAGAGTGCATCAGCATTGGAATTGTTTTTGTACCAAGGTAATAAACATTGAAAATGCATGTTTATAAACAAATTTAAAAAAAAATTTTTTAAATCACAAATACAATCAAATGATCCAAGATGAATTAGAAATATAAATACTTGTATGGAAGGCAGACATGAGACAATGAACCAGTAGATGAACAGAAAAAAGGTAATGTAAAATCATGGAGAATCATCCAAAAGAACTCTGCACTGGTGGCCAACACCTGATTTGGTCCCACTCAGACTGCTCTGCTACATCATACATCGTCCTTGCCACGGAGCGTACGAAGTCACCGACGGTAGGAAGCATGTTATGTTCGTGCCGCGGATCCATATTGTTTACATCATCTATTGTTTTGTCTGACATAACCTTCAAATTGTGTGGTGTATATACTGACTGAAAACCCACTGATGAATATTAATAACCGTACCAAGCGTAACACATTACCATAGTACGTTTTGGATGGGTAGGAGAGTCATTACCATAGTACGTTTTGGGTAGGTAGAAGAGTAATTACCATAGTACGTGTTAAGTGGGTCGGAGGGTCATTACTATAGTACTGTTTGGGTGGGTAGTAGGGTCATAGTAAGTGTTGGGTGGGTGGAAGGGTCATTACCATAGTACGTGTTGAGTGGTTGGGAGACTCATTACCATAGTAAGTTTGAGGTGGGTAGGAGAGTCATTATCATAGAACATGTTGGGTGGGTGGAACAGTCATTACCAGAGTACGTGTTAGGTGGGTAGAAGGGGCGTTCTGATTGTACGTGTAGGTTGGGTGGGAAGGCCATTACTATAGTACGTTTTTGGTGGGTGGGAGAGTTATTACCATAGTACGTGTTAGGTGGGTCGGAGACTCATCACCATAGTCCGTTTTGGGTGGGTAGGAGAGTAATTACCAAAGTACGTTTTGGGTGGGTAGGAGTGTCATTACCATAGTACGTTTTGGGTGGATGGGAGAGTCATTACCTATAGTGCGTGTTGGGTGGGTGATAGTGTCATTATTATAGTATGTGTTAGGTGGGTGGATGGGGCATTCTGATTATACGTGTAGGTTGGATGGGTGAGAGGGTAATCACCATAGTACGTTTTGGATGGGTGGGAGGGTCATTACCATGGTACGTGTTGGGTAGGTGTAAGTGTCATTACCATAGTAAGTGATGGTTGGGTTGGAGGGTCATTACCATATTACGTTTTGGATGGATAGTACGATTATTACCATAGTTCGTGTTGGGTGGGTGGGACGCTCATGACTATAGTACGCTTTAGGTGAATGGGATGGTCGTTACCATAGTACGTGTTGGATGGGTGGGATGGTCATTACCATAGTACGTTTTGGGTGGGTAGGAGAGTCATTACCATAGTAAGTGTTAGGTGGATCGTTGGGTCCATTACTATAGTACTTTTTGTTGTAGGTAGGAGTGTCATCACCATTGTGATTGGGGGTTTTAGGTTTAATAACTGCACCGTCTACATTGGTGTCGACAATCGATTCGTGCCTCACTCAAAAGATGTCCCATTTTAACATTCCATGAACTACCAGAGGTGTCTGAGGATGAGTTTCAGACGATCCTTATGTAGGTGGACAAAAGAGCACCGATAGTGCATTTTAGGGATTGTCATCTAACCAAAACGAGCTAACTGATCTCGTGAAAAGAAACTTCGGAAATCCTTACCTCTAGGATGAATGATAAAAATCTGCTTCCCCTTGGAACAAAAATAACGTTTTACCAACGATTAAAAGTCTTAGTCCTATAATCCTTTATCTAACAGAGAGAAAGATTTTTTTTAATATTTGTTGCAAGAAACAGTCTGGTTTCCGGTCAATATGTTAAGAGACTTCTTAAGAAAAAGGGGGGTCTTCGTGTGTCCAAATCTCTACGAAAATTAAATAAATACTAGTGGCTTGTTGGGGTAAAAGCCCCTATATAAATAAAATTAAAATGTTGCTGTTAAATATTTAATGTATACTATAATTAATTATTCATATTTTTGTCGAACTCATCATCATATATACAAATTAATCAGGTATCATAGTTGTGTTAAAACTTATCTGTGTTAAGGATTGTCTATTTCGTTGTCTTTGTCAACTGTATTTTCAATAAACTATTATTCAATAAATTTATTTCCGTCTGGTGATTTTACTCTACTAAATGCAAAGTTGCCCGCGTGTAAACACTGGTTTGTTCAGTGTATACCCAAGGTTTCTAATACCAGCTTCTTAAAGGCTGGACATTTTTTGTGGTCCTCAAATTACTTAGCTCATGATTGATCCTAATTTCGTAAATTCTATGAATAAAGCTGAGGAAAAACGTACAAAATAATTCATTATGGTAGTTAAACATTTTCTAGGAAATAGAAAATGTGACAATTATGTTAACTTAGTCAATGATATGCTCAAAAATTTCAGAGACCTTGGTTCGTAGATGAATATAAGTGTGCACTATCTTTACAGCTTCTTTGATCAATTCCCTGAAAATCTGGGTGATAGAAGTAAGTGAAGAGAGTGGGGCAAAGATTCAAACAGAACATTAAACAGAGGATGAAGGAAGATCAGGGATACTCAACAAGTCATTAAACTTCCTAAGCTTAAGTACAAAATATTGGAACTAAATCCCACAATTAAAAGAGTATTTGTAAAACGTTGTGTGGGGTAGACCTATATAATCAAAGGAAATAGGGATCGGAGTCCGGGTACGAAGGGAAAATTATATCCTAAGTTAAGACTGAACGCCCATGTGGGCAAGTGAATATAGAATTTGAAATTAATGACTACCAATAAAAATACTGGATGAATTAAAAAAGTTCTATAAAAATTAAAAGTATCTAAATTCACGTAAAAATCACATTATCACACGAATAATAACAGTTGACAGGATATACAATACATTGGACGGCGTATCAAGGACACTATTAACTATAGAGTGATACTCTCTTACCGGTTTTTTTTTTTTTTTTTTTTTTTTTAATTATTATTATTATAATGAACAAGGGACTAAAACTTTTGCTCATTGCTTTGTATTGTACTGTAATGTTATGGTTAAAAAGTAAAAAATGTTGTTTTTCTACTATTATGAATGGAACCTTATCGTGGAACCTTAACTTGCAAGCACTTCGACAACTTCTTGAACTAAGAAAAAAATCTAAGACTTTGTCTCATTTTCAATATCACTGTCCCGTGATTCTTTAATCTAATTTCTTTGTATAAAACCGTTAACAATATATACTTTTTTTCAAATTTTAAAGGTGGTTAAATTACTTTATAAAATGCAGTTTAAAGAACTGTACAAATTACATTAAAACAATATACAAAAACTATGACTAAAATAATATCATGCTGGGAGTGGTAGTATCAAACACAATTAATTAATTGAAAGAGCTTAAAATAAAACATCTCAGTGAGGGGTATCAAATTGAAGTTTAATTTGGCCAGAATTCAAATATAAGAAAAAACAGAAAGACGGTGGAGTCCACATCCTAATTTTCCCACCCACAGTAATTATATGTGCAAGTGGGTGGGTCAATACCACTGTAATTGTATGTGCAAGTGGGTGGGTCAATACCTCTGTAATTATATATGCAAGTGGGTGGGTCAATTCTACTGTAATTGTATGTGCAAGTAAGTGTATCAATACCACAGTATGTGTATGTGCAAGTGTGTGGGTCAAAACCACTGTACTTGTATGTGTAAGTAGGTGGGTCAATACCTCTGTATTTATATGTGCAAGTGGGTGTTTCAATACCACAGTATGTGTATGTGCAAGTGTGTGGGTCAAAACCACTGTACGTGTATGTGTAATTGGGTGGGTCAATACCTCTGTATTTGTATGTGCAAGTGGGTGGTTCAATACCATTGTATGTGTAAGTGGCGGGGTTAATACCTCTGTATTTATATGTGCAAGTGGGTGGTTCAATACCACTGTATGTGTAAGTGGCGGGGTTAATACCTCTGTATTTATATGTGCAAGTGGGTGGTTCAATACCACTGTATGTGTATGTGTGTGGGTCAATACCTCTGTATTTATATGTGCAAGTGGGTGGGTCAATACCACTGTATGTGTATGTGTGTGGGTCAATACCTCTGTATTTATATGTTCAAGTGGGTGGGTCAATACCACTGTATGTGTATGTGTGTGGGACAATACCTCTGTATTTATATGTGCAAGTGGGTGGGTCAATACCACTGTATGTGTATGTGTGTGGGTCAATACCTCTGTATTTATATGTTCAAGTGGGTGAGTCAATATCACTGTATGTGTATGTGTGTGGGTCACTCTGTATGCATCAGATTAAAGGTTTACTTTTTGAGTACCAAAATACATAGAATGATAGTTTGAGGAATTTCACATCACAGAACAAACATTTATAATGGAAAGATAAAATATATAATGTTTGAAAACAAACTCTAGTAGAGTACAAAATTAAGTGTACCGGCTTATTTTTACACTTACAAAATTAAGTGTAAAAAAGTTCTGATTTTTTTTCCAGAACTATATTGCTATTTCATTCTTGAATCTATTAAATAACGACGAGTATTAAACAATAAATAAACGAACATTCAACCTAACAAAATTGAAAAGTTACACAAAAACAAATATGTAATCAAACAGTGGTACTAAACTAATATTGTAAAGTTCTAGTTACAGAGATGGGCTGGGACTGTGATGTCACACAGAGCGGTCAGGTGTGGCAAATCCATTTATCATGCACAGCCCTTGTGGCCAGGTGAAGGTTACAGGCCGGAGGGTGGGGAGGGTACGGCTGACAATATATTGCACAATAACAACAGACCGGTACAGTGAAAGTGTGTCTGCTGTGTCTTACTATGTACACACAACCAAGAAAATCAGACATACATCGTCACCACCACCACCGTCAGTCATTTAGCAACTCAGGTCTGCGCCCAGGGTTCCGTACACGTCGTCACCATCACCATCGTCAGTCATTTAGCAACTCAGGTCTGCGCCCAGGGTTCCGTACACGTCGTCACCATCACCATCGTCAGTCATTTAGCAACTCAGGTCTGCGCCCAGAGTTCCGTACACATCGTCACCACCACCACCGTCAGTCATTTAGCAACTCAGGTCTGCGCCCAGGGTTCCGTACACGTCGTCACCATCACCATCGTCAGTCATTTAGCAACTCAGGTCTGCGCCCAGGGTTCCGTACATGTCGTCACTACCACCATCGTCAGTCATTTAGCAACTCAGGTCTGCGCCCAGGGTTCCGTACATGACGTCACTACCACCATCGTCAGTCATTTAGCAACTCAGGTCTGCGCCCAGGGTTCCGTACATGTCGTCACCATCACCATCGTCAGTCATTTAGCAACTCAGGTCTGCGCCCAGGGTTCCGTACATGTCGTCACTACCACCATCATCAGTAATTTAGCAACTCAGGTCTGCGCCCAGGGTTCCGTACATGTCGTCACCACCACCATTGTCAGTCATTTAGCAACTCAGGTCTGCGCTCTGGGTTTCGTACACGTCTTCACCACCACGTAAAATTATTAGGCCTACTAAGTTCATTCAAAAGGTGAAATTTTATATTTTACATCTTGAATATATGTCATAGTCAATTATTTACACTATTGAAAATGTTTAGTGGCGTTTTAGTGGTGTATTCTATTCCAATCCATATTTGTGTTCACATAATGAAAATAGTTAAATTATTATACTGTACAAAATAAGATATAAAACAACACAAAACTATTTACAAACAACAAACTTTTCAACTAATAACATAAGCACAATAACCAAAACACATACATAAACAAACAACTCCTTCTCTTGACTGACGCCTGAACTGAGATCGGCGGGAGAACAGCTGACTTGAAAACAGCTGATGAATAAACTTTATTTTATCGAATATTCTCAACAGTCCGGGATGCCAACGAATATAAAATAATAAGTTAACTGTTCTAGATTCTGTTTCTTGCAAAAAAAGCGCAACATATGAGCAGATATTTTGGGAAATTACCGATTTCTGGTGGAATTACAGGCGGGTGGGCAATCTACCGCTCCGCCGGTTTCGTACGGCCGTGTGCGGGCAGCATATCGCCCGCATCGTCTTTTTCGTAAAGTATGTGCGGGCGACGAATCGCCCACTTCGTCCTAAAAGAGCTAATTTAAAATTATATAAAAGCTGCGTTTATGTACTTGGAAAAAACCAAAAGTCATGAAATATCAATAAATTAAAAATTATCAAGTGATCTACTGTCACAAAGCTAAATCCATTCCATCAAGCCGTTTAAGACCTGCGTCACCGATTCTATTTATGCTAGCTAATCCCTCCGTAAAAGAGCACAGGGGGCATTCTGTAACTATGTGATCCATTGTTTGGATATAATCCTAGCAAACACAAGATTCATCTACTGTAGTGTCAATCTCATTTGTATTTCCAGTGGAATTTTGTCGTGGATTTCTCGTAAAAAAAGCCAGAAATTGCAACAGTTCAAACGTCATACGGGGGGAGGGGTGATGTTGTTTGCGTCCACAGGAAATCTTTAAAGCTGTACACTCCCTCTCGGTTGTTCTAAACGATCAACAAATCTCGTATCTGGACCGTCACAGATTTGTGATCTCCCAGCTATGGCAGCTACCACACATAGTTCAGGGATTAAATTATATTTTAAAATAAACCACTTTGCAGCTAATTTACATCAAACATTATGTTGTATTTGTGTGTTCTTACACGGAATCCTTCAGAGTTAGTAGCCCTCCTTATTCTTTCATGTTGTTCTGGTATATTATGCTAATCTATATTATGTAATAGGCCCTATTATATGTCCTTCTACAACAGTGTTTAAACATCTAATGTATGTTATAGTGGAAACACACTGAACATATCTATGCGTAAATACAGTTATAGTAATATTGTGATTTTATTTCAGTTAACAGTCTGCAGAGGTTGTCGGCCATTTTGGTTTTAATCCCATAAGAACAATTTTATTTGAGTATCCATATTTTTCGTGATTTATTGACCAAAAGTTGTGTATGAGGTGTCTTTGTAAACGTTATCAAATTGCGCATTAGATTTGATTTTGGTGTTTTTAAAACATACGCCTGGTTTTGAAAAACACGTGAAAATAAAACCTTCAAACTAAATATTTTTTATCATTTTTTCTGTAAAACTAATTAGCAAATCGCAAAGCAATTCCAACGTGCAATTTCAAACTTGGTCAAATGCAATTTGTTTGGAAACAATCCGTTTAAAAACAACTACTTAATTTGGTGACGCGTGATCGTATGTCCAGTTCGAAAATAACATTGTTCTTATGAGATTAAAACCAACATGGCCGACAGCCTCCGATAGCCTCTGCAGACCCTTAAATATAGGCCTAATAAAACCTTTTAGTTAATTAGGCCTATATTTAAGGCCTATATAGTAGTTACAGATCTATCTTGGAAACCTTTAAGTGTGTATTAAATGTTCATCTAAATTGGCACATTACTCGCATTCTACATTTAAGGCTAACTTTTGTTCAAACTATCACATTTAAATTAAATTTTACTACACTGAATGAAATCAAAATCGATTAAATCATTCCCAAGCTAATTAATCGAAAAATATGGAAAGTAATTGTTGTCTTTCATTCCTATGAATAATACAAAAGATTAAATTATGTTCAAATACAAATTCCTAGTAACTTACAAACGTGTTTAATCTGTACTAATTGGACTTGTATCCTTTCTTCCTAACGAGAGGAAGGAATCGTGAAAGTTTTAGATACATTTTGTGAAATGTCGGTCGTATAGGCATTCACTTCTTAGTAGGAAACTTGTCTGGTGGAAACTAGGTCAGGTGGAAAATCGATTGGGTAAATGTCACTTTAGTGGGAATCTATCCAATTATATATTTCGTTAAAATTATACATTTTAGCCCCGGACAGACGAGCAATATTTACTACGTCATTATCAGGTCACTTGTTTCTGTTAATATGGACTTGAAACCCACTTCATATAAAGTTCACACACGTTAAAATACATTCTGGCACGCACCTATACTGATTTACATATACGTACTGATATACATTCTGGGTGATTGATGGACAAGAACTGGAGTACACTTCATTTATCCCCCTTCTTTACCTATATCAATTGTTTGCATTAGGATCAGCTGTGACAATTGATTTTGTTTTGTGTATGAGAGTGTTGAATAATATGTTGGATTCAAAATGTCTCTTGTCATTGAGTAAATTTGGATTATTTTTAGACTTGTAAATTTCGTATTCTTCTAATATAGTTTACTTTTGTGACAAAAATGAATTATCTGTAAATTTTCATAAATTGTTGAAGAGAATGATTGGTATCAAGGAGGTGCTGAGCAACGTGTACTATTTGTTTATTGTGCTTGGGGTCTGGGTGGTGTTCTTTAAATCTTGAACGAAAAGATCTTCATGTCTGTCTTATGTAGTATCTTGGACAATCATTGCATAAGATCTTATAAATTCCAGTTTTGTCAAATTTTCTATCAGTGGTATTTTTAAATTAAGATTTTTTGTAATTTATTAGATGTTTTAAATGCCAGTTCTATGTCATGTTTTTTTAGTTCTTTCTTTATAATGTTGTTATGAGAGAGATTATATTATATGCAAACATACTTTTTGTTTTTCATTTCCGATTTTTTTTTTTACTATTTGATTAATTTTTAAAATATTACAGGTTTAAAACTGTTAGTTATGGTTGTGTATTTAATAGTATCTATTTATTTCTTATAATTCACCTCAGACATTGGAACGATAAGTAATTTATTTTCCATTGAGTTCTAGGCTGCTAGCGTATGTGAATATGGATTGTAAGAAGTTTAATGTATGGTTTGAGTTGATGTGGAAATGTACAAGTATAAAAATAATCCACATTTACTTAATGACAAGATAAACTTAGAATCCAACGTATTATTCAACACTCTCATACACAAAACAAAATCAATGGTCACAGCTGATCCTAATGCAAACAATTCATATAGGTAAAGAAGGGGGATAAATGAAGTGTACTCCACTTCTTATCCATCAGTCACCCACAGAAATTTATAGGTGCGTGCCAGAATGTATTTTAACGTGTGTGAACTTGATATGAAGTGGGTTTCAAGTTCATATTAACAGAAACAAGTGACCTGATGATGAGTCTTTTGACTTGAAACGTATAGTCAAGTTATCTAGTGGACAGATTGACTAAAACACGTAAGTAAATATTTATTTCGATTGAAATATTAAAATACATTAGATTTAAATAATGTCTTAATTAGCATAACAGTTTCTATTGGTGATTACAGGCATTTGTACAAAGGACAGTCGCTTTTAAACAAAATTCTAAAGAAACCGAACATGTACAAATGAGTTTGCTGAACTTATATACGTATATATATTATATCAGACAGTGTAAAACATGTAACCTACACAATTTTGGACGGGTCCAAACCCTACACTCGACCAAGCAAACTTAACGTAACAGACCTTGCCTACGTTACTACAATGTCATTCAACACCATGTAGTTTGAGTTTATCAAAATACTTTCTAACAAATTGTATAGTTAAATTTTGTGTCGGTTTTCCTGTAAAATATCTAGAAATTTCAACCGAGTTCGACGTCACAAAATTTTAATACACTTGGAAGATCGGTTATGGAGATTTCTTTGTGAACTCCTTGATCTGAGGATAGTATTGAGGTTTATTGAAATGGATCAGCATAAAACGTACGTACATATTGTACTTATATTGTATTGAAGTTGTGTTCTATGACATTTGACTTGTATTTTATCTATTCAACAATATCCTGCAATCGTCAAAACTTTGGAAAGTGTTTATTACGGGCAACCACAATATGCCCGTCCATATACAAGTCATTCAAGACCCAACCTAACACATAATTCGTGATTCACGCACTCACCTACCCACACAATAACGTGGCTGGCTCAAGACTCACTCATGCACCCACCCACCCATCTTTACACATACGCCGCTTGCTAACCCATACTTGTTCAGCGTATATTAGATTAGGTTAAAACTAACTGGTTTTTATTTCGTAAGCACAGAGTTATTTTTACAGGGCAACTGAAGTTTTTAATCAGTTTTATTTCTGCCGGTGCATGTGAAGATGCCTTAATAATTATTTAGGGTTTGTTTGTCTTTGCCCACAGTCGCCTGCGGCTGTCGCTACCTGCCGCTGCCAAGCCCGCCCCTGTCGCCGCTCAGAAGGCCTGCGCTCGCTGTGGCCGCCACCTCTCGGCTCTGCCCCTTGGGCCCAGCCGCCGTCTCCAGTGTGCCCACTGCCACCTTCCCGTGTGTCGCCGCTGTTGTGCCCAGGCCTCCAACGCCAGGTGGCTATGCGACCCATGCAGGAAGCTTAGGTAGTCATCTCTTGTGACTGGTACTGTTAAATACAATGTTTAAATCAGAAGCAGATAACGGTCTTTGAAATGTAGTACGATGCAAACAAAATAAGAGTTAAACGAGGATGCAAATTATCTAGTGCATCTCTTATTGCTTTTGTCTTCCTATGTGTTTTTATACAAAAGTTAAACGAGGATATGAAGTACTTAGCGCAACCCTTATGTTTTACTGTGTGTTTTTATACAAAAGTTAAACGAGGATATGAAGTACTTAGCGCAACCCTTATGTTTTACTATGTGTTTTTATACAAAAGTTAAACGAGGGTATGAAGTACTTAGCGCAACCCTTATGTTTTACTGTGTGTTTTTATACAAAAATTAAACGAGGATATGAAGTACTTAGCGCAACCCTTATGTTTTACTATGTGTTTATATACAAAAGTTAAACGAGGATATGAAGTACTTAGCGCAACCCTTATGTTTTACTATGTGTTTTTATACAAAAGCTAAACGAGGATATGAAGTACTTAGCGCAACCCTTATGTTTTACTATGTGTTTTTATACAAAAGTTAAACGAGGATATGAAGTACTTAGCGCAACCCTTATGTTTTACTATGTGTTTTTATACAAATGTTAAACGAGGATATGAAGTACTTAGCGCAACCCTTATGTTTTACTATGTGTTTTTATACAAAAGTTAAACGAGGATATGAAGTACTTAGCGCAACCCTTATGTTTTACTATGTGTTTTTATACAAAAGTTAAACGAGGATATGAAGTACTTAGCGCAACCCTTATGTTTTACTATGTGTTTTTATACAAAAGTTAAACGAGGATATGAAGTACTTAGCGCAACCCTTATGTTTTACTATGTGTTTTTATACAAAAGTTAAACGAGGATATGAAGTACTTAGCGCAACCCTTATGTTTTACTATGTGTTTTTATACAAAAGCTAAACGAGGATATGAAGTACTTAGCGCAACCCTTATGTTTTACTATGTGTTTTTATACAAAAGCTAAACGAGGATATGAAGTACTTAGCGCAACCCTTATGTTTTACTATGTGTTTTTATACAAAAGTTAAACGAGGATATGAAGTACTTAGCGCAACCCTTATGTTTTACTATGTGTTTTTATACAAAAGTTAAACGAGGATATGAAGTACTTAGCGCAACCCTTATGTTTTACTATGTGTTTTTATACAAAAGTTAAACGAGGATATGAAGTACTTAGCGCAACCCTTATGTTTTACTATGTGTTTTTATACAAATGTTAAACGAGGATATGAAGTACTTTGCGCAACCCTTATGTTTTACTATGTGTTTTTATACAAAAGTTAAACGAGGGTATGAAGTACTTAGCGCAACCCTTATGTTTTACTATGTGTTTTTATACAAAAGTTAAACGAGGGTATGAAGTACTTAGCGCAACCCTTATGTTTTACTATGTGTTTTTATACAAAAGTTAAACGAGGATATGAAGTACTTAGCGCAACCCTTATGTTTTACTATGTGTTTTTATACAAAAATTAAACGAGGGTATGAAGTACTTAGCGCAACCCTTATGTTTTACTGTGTGTTTTTGTACAAAAGTTAAACGAGGATATGAAGTACTTAGCGCAACCCTTATGTTTTACTATGTGTTTTTATACAAAAGATAAACGAGGATATGAAGTACTTAGCGCAACCCTTATGTTTTACTATGTGTTTTTATACAAAAGATAAACGAGGATATGAAGTACTTAGCGCAACCCTTATGTGTTACTGTGTATTTTTATACAAAACAGTACAAAAGTTAAACGAGTATATGAAGTACTTAGCACATCCCTTATGTGCCATTGGGTATTGTTATACAAAACAGTACAAATGTTAAACAAAAATATACATTATCAAGGGTATTGCTTATATTATGTCTCGTTGTTTGATTGTATACAAAATTAAATAGAACACAAAATGTTCACAATATTTTACATATGCTATCCTTAAATAGTCAAGACTGATATTTTACTGAGCATAAACAAAATTATCTTTAAAATATTACTTTGAAATTATATATGACATTGATTCTGACACCGATAACAATTATACTATATAGTATTATGGAAAGCAGTTAGGTAATTGTGAAATTCGTTGAGTAACTATTTTAAATTATATTTCCTCACATTGAAAGTACGAAAGATTGTCCATAAAAAAACTTGTTAGCGCTTTAAAATGTCAACAAAATCATAAGTAAATGCAAGCATATTTATTAAATTTTTAGAACAATAGACACATCAGACTGTGCACCTGAATAACAATCACTGTAATAGCCTAACGTGGCATCCATGCATATTCATCAGCTGTTAAGTGGAGAGAGGTTAGTTAAGAAAAAACGGAGAGAAAAACGAACAGCTGTAAAGTGATTGTTGGAAACTGTGTCGTAGACGGTATTGTGTCGTAATGTTGTGGTTAAAGAGAGATTGAGTCAACAGCTGTTTGTTTGTTTATTTAGGATTCCCAGATTACCAGGTGGTGTGGGTCACAGGAGGCTGCATAGCACTGTGTAATTCTGTTAGTTAATACAGCCATTACATTTATGAGTACTTAGTTATTATGCAGTCTACATTTTAGACTCGTTTCCGAGGCCGCATGAATTTGATATTTGTCTAACCTCAAAGATATCGCTCTGTGTTGCATGTAGCCGTAACATCGCAATGGTAGCCATTTCCATTGATACATATATAATCTGAAGCAATACGATATTTATTTATTGTAGGTTAGAATATATTGGATTTCATTTCCAAAAATGGTGTGGTAAATTGTCAAAATAGGACTAATTGAATAAAATGTAAATTGGGTTTACCTGCATTATTTGATTTTGAAAATTTCATTATTAGGTTTTATAGATGGCACAAATAAAATGTCAAATTGTAGGATAAATTATGTTGGAGTTACAAATGACATCTGATTGAAGTCCTAGAAATTGTTTACTCTATTTTCCCTCATGTCATGTGACCACTACATGGAGCAGGTAGAATTTTCTAGGACTAACTGGAAAGACAGCTAGGAGCTAGGTACGTCAACATTTAAATATTTAACAGGACAACACACATTAAACATAAGTTTTTACTGTCCCAAGATTAATTCCTTCCAATTGTTTCTGTTATGGGATACATAATATAGGTCATTTTGTTAGTTATGAAATGTTTTAGAATAAAACGGGAGAAAATGAAACAAGTTTCAATAGAGGATAGATGTTTCATCATTTTCTATTATCCTCTCTTCTATTCCAGTAGTAATTAATATATTTAAGTTAAAAACAAACTAACTAACTAAATACCACTGTATGTATGTGGGTGGGTGGGTGGGTCAATACCCTTGTACGTATGTGGGTGGGTCAGTACCCTTGTATGTATGTGGGTGGGTCAATACCCTTGTACGTTTGTGGGTGGGCGGATGGGTCAATACCACTGTACGTATGTGGGTGGGCGGATGGGTCAATACCACTGTACGTATGTGGGTGGGTCAATGCCCTTGTACAATACTCTGAAGGTCAAAACAAACAAACAAGATGAAGTATTGTTTTGGTAAAACAAAATTAGTTTATAAGGTATGAATTGATAAAAGTTTGCATCTGTTACACAAAGTATACAAACACGCCAGTGCTCGCGTACACTACAGTAGAGGTCAATGCAACTTTGAAAATCCGAGAAACCACTCCACTAGGAGTGTTTTGAGGTAGAGAGGGAAAGGTAGATGTTGATTTTGAAATTTGTATGTATGTATATTTATACAGGGTGTCCCGTAAGTACTGACCAAAATTTCACGAGGTTATACTATAGGTCAAAACAAACAATTTTCATCATATAATGTATAGTCCCATCTTGCTTACTTTTCTGTCTATCTGTCAGTATGTGTTTTTTAGAAAATAATTTATATCTTCAAAATGGTTTGAGATATCAAGTTGAAACTTTGTACATTTACTTACCTTACTAGTGTACATCTAAAATAAAAGTTTCAAAATTATATCGGTTACACAAACAAAATGGCAGCCATTTAAAATTTTCAAAGCCTGATAACTTTAAAACGAGTGATGTTATAGAAAAATAACAAGACACATATAAATACAAGAATTTTGGTACCAGGTTTATTTTTCTGCAGTAAGTTGTTACAGAAATAAGTAAGATTTCTCAAGGAAAGGTCTGTGTTTTATTTGAAAACACAAAGGAATTTCGAATAAAACACAGACCTTTACTTGAGAAATCTTACTTATTTATGTAACAAATTATTATAGAAAAATAAAACTGGTACCAAAATTCTTGTATTAAAAGGAGCTATTTTATATATGTCTTATCATTTTTCTATAACATCACTCGTTTTAAAGTTATTAGGCTTTGAAAACTTTAAATGGCCGCCATTTTGTTCATGTAAATGATATAATTTTGAAACTTTTATTTTAAATGGACACTAATAAGGTAAGTAAATGTACAAAGTTTCAACTTAATATCTCAAACCATTTTGAAGATATAAACTATTTTCTAAAAACACATACAGACAGATAGACAGAAAACTAAGCAAGATGGGAATATACATTATTATCATGAAAATTGTTTGTTTTGACCAATAGTATAACCTCGTGAAATTTTGGTCAGTACTTACGGGACACCCTGTATACACAGGTTTTCTATTATGTCTGGAAACACTCAAAAATTTTCTTTATTATTAGAAATATAAATTCGAAACTTTTACAATCTTAACAGCTCTTTGGCACCTTTTTTTTGGAACATTGTTTAGTCATTTCACACTAACGGGGGACGTCCTGTCGAGGGTATCATCAATATTCTTTATGGAAGCGTATACCTTGTGATACATCACTTTAAATGGTATTGTAAAGTCAATTGAATTCCACACACTTCATCTCTAAGGAAGCACTATATCATAAAATAGAGCACTTCTAATATCGAACATTGGCTATGTTAAACAATTTCATTTTAACTTCCTTGTCAAACTGAAAAAGGGAGACAACTTAAACATTTACTTTGTCACCAAATGGTGCTAAAAGGTTAGTGTTAAGCCCTTTCTAACATCACAAATTAATTTTCATTTTAATAAGAAATTTAAAAAACAAATCATTATTTACACACTTTTATTTTAATACAAATGTATCAAAATTGTACTAATAAAACCAGCTTAAAATGTAAAAATTTAGTTTCATATTGATTAAGCTTTTTTTTTAACGTTAAGAAATTTACTGTAAAGCATTACTGTAGCAAGAACCAAGTTAAAATTAAATTATTGAACATCACTAATCTATAATACTCAAAGTTCTCTATTTTACAGTATAGTGATTCCTTAGAGATGCAGTTTGTGGCATTCAGTTCAGTTCACCATAACCTTTAAAGTGATGTATCACAAGGTATAAGCTTTCATAAAGATTATTGACAATACCCTCGACAGGACGTCCCCCGTTAGTGTAAAATTTACTTGCAGGTGCGTTTAAAGAATTATTCATATATTTAATAAATATTAGCACAATTAGTGAATATATAATATTTACTGGTGACTTGTTCTAGAGTGCTTGGAATTGTTTGTTTTTGTTTATATAGTTATAAATAAAAATTCACAGCTTCAATACAAAAATATTTTAAACAGTTGCATTATTAAATTATTTCAATGTGTTAAATTTCAAACTTTATACGACATAATTTTATATACTTGTAAGAAACATATTTATTCTTCGTTAAACTCGTTTACTCCACTTTTTAATGGTGCTCGTATAAAAAAGATAAAAATAATAGCGTGTAAAAATTAGTTCTTGTTATTGTATTTACAGTAATATTATCTCAGTATTATTTTTTAAAAAATATGTGTTTGATAAGTATAAAAAGTTAAACAATCATACAAAAAAGTTTCAAAAAAAGAAAACATAATCTTATTTATTTGCAGGGGGTTCTTAAATTTTAGTACTTTATGCCCAGTAAAATCTTTTTAAAATTTGGCACAGCACAGACAGTAGAACTATATTAATGTTACTATAGTATCTTTGCTTATAATGGCGTTCTAGGTATAAAAATGACTGAACAGGCTATGCATATCAGTGTGGGTATAATCTACGTTTAATAACCTCTTTTGAGATCTATAAAGTAATTAAGAGGTTATATATAAAATGTTTGTTTTTAGGGACGTGCGGTTGCAGTCTGGGGAGTGGTTTTATGACCAACTAAGGCAGCGCTTCCGCTCCACGGTGGCGACGCTTGACAACGCAAACAGTAAGTAGAGACAATTAACAGTATAATAATACGACTACCTTATTATAGCCGTAAAACGTAACATCTCTCCCGATAGATCCGTTAAAACAGCTGACATTCATGTCGAATGTATCGAGTAAATAAACATTATAAATACACAACAATAATTCGATTACTCTGTGGTGTTTCTAATGTCGTAAAACTATATGTCTGTCTCGATTAGATCCGTAAACACAACTGACATTCATGTCGAGTGTATCTAGTAAACAACCCATTATGAAACGAATTTATTATTATTACTACTACTAGCTGTACCCGCCCGCTTCGCCGGTCATAATATTGAGTTTTGATTGTATCATTGTAATGTGTAGCAACCTTTCAGTTTACACAGTATCCAATTTACAACAGCTGATGTTTTGTGTAGTTTACTACTGTACTCAATTATTTTTAATTTTGAAAGTTTTGCCTACTAGAATTTTATTCTATTTGTTTTTATTTAACAGCTGTTAATCAAATAAATCAATCAATTAATATAGCTTCACAAGAAATCAAAACATAAAAATATAAACAGTATAATTTTGACATATTTAAAACCCACAGCTGATATTCTTTTTATATTTGACTTATTATACCTTCATGCATCCTGCTATTTGATTAACATCGAAACTTTAGAAGTACAAGGGATGGAGCCCTGAGGGATTAAAGAAACGGGAATAGGACAGAAACCTTCCCTGGGGTATATAGAACAACTTCCCCAAGTTTCATGGCGATCGGCTGGACGGTTTGGTAGCGCATAAAGGACAGACAGACAAACAAACATACATTGGATTTTATATATATATAGATTATCTATATTTCAGTTTAAAATTTGTGATTGGACAGGCTATGGTAGAAACTTTGACTGACGAGAACCCATTTACTGCAAATTAAATGGATTAGTGAAAGAAAAAGTACAGAGCCAGTGTAATTTTACTGTCGATAGGATAGAGAAAAGTTGGAAATTACTGAAAAAATTCAATTTTGTATTATTATTATTATTTTTAAAAGGGTAACGTCAAAGTCGTTAATTGCCAGTCGTGCTAGACAAACAATAACAATGTAAACTATTTATTTTACTGTACATGTTTCGTCTAAGTGACCTTTTATGAATAAAAGGGTCCCATTTGGGTCATACCTGTTGACATATATTATATTTTAAACTATACAGTTTAATTTGTGGGTAAAATGTTATTATAATACAGTTATGAATAGTTATATAACATATATCAATGTTTATTACATTGTTAAAGTATTAAATGTGTATTTCAAATGTGACTTTCATCTATGTATAGCACTTTGTTTTTTCAGTGAACATACTTGCAATATCTCCTGGAAAGGTTGATAGAGTTTAAGGACACTTTCCCTACTACCTGATTTATGACAATTCAGAAATCAATCCAATATAAACATTTTGTAGCCACGGTGATCATTTAAAAATTTAAATACTGCTTGTATTTTACACGGCAAATCTCACTAATATTAATATTTACAATATTTAATTAAACATCAATAAAAAAGTAGGCCGAGTTTCACAAAGAGGCTTGCAGCAGAGTGTCTTGGCGAGGCTGTAGGCCGAGTTTCATAAAGCCACAAAGCGAGGCCGCAGGCCGAGCTTTTCTCAACAAGCGTAGCGCGTGACGATGGGGTTGGCACGCGAAGCGTGCAGGGGTGTCCCCTAGTATTTTTTTTATATACATCGTAGTTCGTCTGAAAAATGGTGAAATTAAAATGTGTTACTTTGAACATTTGTATCAATTTTTCCGCTTGTTTATTCGATTTTGATTGGCTACATAACATACATAAGAAAGTTTGCTTTTCTCCTAATTATTTACTTGGTGTTAAATATGGGTATATAAACAACCATTAATAACTTTAAACATAAAACTGCGGGTATAACTGTTTCCCCACATCGAGGAAGCGACAAAAATATATTAAGATTGTCATATTTATTTTAAAGTAAGTGAAACACTACACGTTTATTACATTATAGTTCGAATATATATAATTATAGAAATTAACTTACATAAATTTCCTCAAAACAAAAATATACATAAGCATGAAAACTATACAATCTAAAAACTGAACTCAACAACACAACAAAATCATGAATTTACGGCTATTAAATTATATAATAAATTTCCTTATAATTTAAGAAAACTATAAGTGAAACATTAAAAACAATTATATGCAACTATAGTATTTATTAGAAGAATGTTAATACAAAATTGAAGACTTCTTTAAAATTCAACTGTAAATTTTACTCAACTTTTATTATATATTGTAATACCTCATTTGAGGTTTGATGCAATACTTATTATTATTATATTAGGCTTAACGGGAGTCAAATTGTAAAATAAAAATGTGGAGTTTATTATAAGCTATAGTTTAGGTATTATTCTAACTAATATAATACAACGAATTTAATTCAATGAAGCTCAAAATATCACGAAGTAGGTTCGCAGTATTCACTTTTATTGAGTGACAATTAAATTTGTCCGTTTATTTGTTACACCTTTAATGTACTTATATAGTTGTATTTATTATATAGAATTCAGACGATAGGTGTTCGTTTACCTAAACGTTACACCTATTTCCTCCCCATTCATGGACGTTAATTTTAATGTTGCTTTTTACATTTGTAAAATTGTTATGTGTCATTTAGTTATAATTTGGATTTTTAACTAACTTATATAGATTTACTAAAAAACATAATATTATGTTTAATTTCTAAATTTAATTGCAATGCAACGTAGGTTGTTAAAAAAATAAAGCTTATGGTGATTATCATTATTATTAAAAAATGCAATTGTTAGATTACAAATTCAAATTAATTCAAAGCGTTTCATAGTCGATAATCGACAAAGCTGTATTATATATAGCCAATAATAAAATTAGTAAATAAATCCTCTGGAAGTAATCACGATCTGTTTCAGACATTTAGCAACTGGAATAAGAGTCAATACGATTGAAGAGTCAGTATACCTAAAGCAAATATATCTATCTTTGTTAGTTAAAATGTTTCTGCCGAGTGACCGGCATGTATTCAACCCTAAATTTTCCATCGGCTGCTTTCCCTCCCTGTTCGGCAGTTTCACTGTCTCCTTCTCGCGGATCAAAAGGCCGCCCAGAGGAGCAACCACTTAGGTTGACACTTTTATGACAGTCTGTGCCTGACCTGACGAATCGAAACTCCTCCACCAACCCTAACTTCCTGTCTTGCCATATAGGGCTTCACTGTAGCCTTTGAAAAACAGATCAGGATACTTGTTCCAATACAAAACTTGGACAATAACTATAGTAATTTACAAACAACATTAATATAGGCCTAATGATAAACAAGCATTAACCCTTCTTGCGGATAGCAATAAATTGATATGTAGGCTAACATTAAAAACACAATAAACCCCTAAATACTACTGATACATCACTATTAACTAAGAACAACCCTAATTACGATAAAATTATGTATGAATATATATCAATGTCTAACCAATGCCTAACAAACAAATGACGATACACCTACCTAGGACTACATGACTTAGCACTAAAATAATGAAAAGAAAGAAAGAAAAATAGGATATAAAAGCGTAGAGAAAAGCAGCTAGTGTAAATGTAGTGGAGTAGTACTAGGATTCCCGCAGCAGACTGTTCTCCTGCGAACTTCAGCCCCGAAACAAAATAACATACAAAAAGGTATATTAGTTTGCAAAGAAATTTAGTAGAAAAAAAGTACAACAAACAGCCAACTGCAGAAAACCATCCTCGTATAGTGTATGGAAGGGAGGCCTCCCTGAACACACCGTGAAGAGGGTAGAACAAACATGCTACACCCCTTAGCCATCCACAGCGAGGAACAGGACGACTGAAATTCCACCTCGAAGAACAATGTTGGTGAAATTCCCTAGGAAGAAAGAAAACTGAAAACTTACGACTAATATCACTAAGCCCCTGGCGACTGGAATGTGGTGCTACGGCATTGATTTTCTCTGTTACAGGTACAAATATTTATACGGGCGAGAGGAGAGAGCGAGAAGCGAGATTGTAGAGCGGCAACATGTTTGTAAGTGGGAACTAGGCTAGGAACATTGTTTCCTAGTTCCTACTTGGAAACAATGTTTGCCAGTTTGCAAACTGTTTTGAAACAACAGAGAAACATAAATGTTTGTCATTCATTTGTGTCCACACTAGCAGGACGGTGTTTCTTGAGATGTGGAGTGAAGACGTTCTTGGCTCGTATCGGAAATCAGAACCAATTCACTTTCTTGGGCAAACTGTCTATTTTTTCTCACACAATGCCTTGTGTTCACGTCGAAATTGTATTTTCAAAACTTTTATTTGTTTATTATTTGTCTATACCATCGGTGCTCACGTATAAAACTAGGGCGTCGCCTTTCTTATCCCTGTTCTTGAAACCTGGAGAAGTTATGTCCTTCAAAACTCCACGGGAATGAAACTCTTCAATTAAATTTGAAATCTGTTCCTGGTTCCACGCAGTACACATCTTGAACAGTTACGACCGATACTGTACACTTGCAGGTCGCCTGAAAGCACCGCTGACGCCCGGGTTCTAATTGTGTCCTCTTCCGGTCCGGTTCCGAACTGGCGTTGGCAGATGCAATTACTGGAAGTATAAATAGGGATTGACAGTAAATCAGTCATGAGATTGCGGGGAGTCCATCCAAACAATGGATCACATAGTTACAGAGTGTCCCCTGCGTTCTTTTACGGAGGAATTGGTGATGCAGGTGTTAAATGGCTCGCTGGATTGGACTTAGCTTTGAGACAGGAGATCACTTTACATATTATAATCATGACTTGTGGATATTTATCCAAATATACATCGTAGCTTTAAAATTAACAAATGGTAGCTGTCAACCAACCATACGATATATATAATTTTGTCCTCTAGACGGAAATATGTTTGCGTGTTTTCTATTTGGTATTGAAAATAGAAAATACTGTTTCTCGGTCCCAGAAACATTCGGGAAACATCACAAAACCTCACAGAAACAACACAAAAACACTGGATCCGGCAACGTGTTTGTAAGTGGGGACCAGGTTTTAGACTACGACTCAAAAGGGCTGGGTTATCTTATCAGTGACTAACAAGACGACCGGAAAATTCCAAAATCCAAACAATGATAAACAACACCACGCCCTGTGAAGAAATATGTAGTAGTAGAATGGTTTTGAAGAAACCCAAAAGTAGTATGTAAATGAAGTGAACTAAAGTAAACTTTATGTACGTTACCACTTATAATATATTTGTTTATGTATGGGTAATTCAGTGTGTCAGCCTACTATACAATTGTTTAGTGTACTGTAAGGTTTTATTAATAATTAACTAATTACATATATTCTTGCTCACACTAGTTGATTATTTAGTGTTAAAAATATTATTATTTTATGTTAATCCATTAAAAACCAAACTACTGTCGGTTATAATGAAAAATCATAAAAAGATAACATTTAAATGTTACAGTATACCCGTCTAAATTAAATGGCTAGAATGCTTTACGAGAGCAATGAACTTAAAAAATTAACGAAACTGATATTGTTAATTACAAAAATGTACTTTCTTTATGTTGGCATTTCTTTAGATTCCACAACCACTGTACGTATAGGGTGGGTGGGTAGATCACTACCACTGTACGTGTAGGGATGGGTGGGTGGGTCACTACCGTTGTACGTGTATTATCGATCAAACACAATAGGTACTTCATGCTTTATAAGTATTCAGCTGTAAATATTTTAATACACTGTATTTTAATAAATGCATGAAATTAAAAGTAAATATATTATTGATATAAATCAATTATGATTGTAAAAGGACCCAAGAAAACGATTCAGCTTTCTCTGAAATAACAGTCCGTAAAGAACATTGCACTTTATGTTTGGTGTGTGCTACCATACGTGTATAGGTGGATAGGACATCACAATCTTCGGGTGTGGATGAACAGGGAGGTCATCACCAACATAGTTTACAAATGATTTGGAGGGTCATCACAACTGTACGTCTGTGGTTATGGAACTTGTCACGCATGAAGAAAAAAACACCCACACACAGGAAAGAAATGCACTTCTGCTGACACCGTTCACAGAGCTTCAATGAAACAAGCCCATCGAACTCATTTTGCATGCAGGGCTTTCATCTCCCCGTCTCGAGTCTCCCCTACTACTAACTTACCACTGGTAGGCCTCCTGCTACTATCTGACTTTGACTTTCTGATTTCGCGATTAGATCAACCAAACAAGGTTAGCTTTAAGGGGTTAGAGAAGAGTTGAGAGAAGTATGAACAATACTGAGTCCCGAGGTCGAGGACGATAATCCAAGTAGGAATGGCAAATATTTTCAACATATCGATATAATATCTCAAACCAAATATCGATCTAACGATAATATCGGAAGAAAATATCGATATATCAGTTACCCGATATATCGAATTGTAATTGTTTAAAATTATCACTAACTCTTATGTCATGACCAAAAATGTTTTGCTGTCACTATTTAGAATAGCCTAATGAATGTAAAAATGTAATACATTTACACGAAACAAGTTGTAGTCTATCTTGTTTAAATGAAAAAAAATTCAAAATAAGAATAATCATACCTTTAATTATCATGTTAATTATAAAATAATAATGTAATAACATTGTTATTTTTGTTTTTCGCAATTAAAAATGCCATTAGGATTGTTATAAACGCAAACAATTTGAGAAATTAATTCAATAAACCTGCTTCCAATATTGTCAGGTAAACCGTTTAAAAATAAAAGTTTGGAAATCAATCATCCACGTAGTCTGCTTCGCTTTCCGTACTAAATAAATTTAATTACCATTTCAATGCATGATTTGTATGCAAAATAGGCAATTTAATGTGTTTTTTTTCGAATCGTGATGATTTTGAAGAGAGACAATAATGTCAATATTTATTGGTATGATATATCTGACCAAAATATCGACATGGCCGATACAATCGAAAGAAAACATCGGTACTAATATATCGATATATTTTTATCAATATATCGTTGCCTTCCCTAAAGCCACGTCCGCACTAGGCTAGTAATTAGTCGAGTGGGAGTAGTTTAGTAACTAAATATGTCCGAACACAAAAAAATTTAGTAGAGTTGTTAATTGAATTATTTAGTGGAGTCAATCCATTTTATTCTATTCTCGACGGTCGAGTAGCTTCCCCCACCACTCGCCACTAACTACTGGCTCATCGTCTAAACAGTACGAACACCTGGTTTTAGTCGAGTTCATTAGTTACCACAAGAATGGCGTTTTTCGCTGGAGCGAGTAAACAACTTTAAAATTTGTTAATAAATAAAATAAAATTAATAATATTCAACATGAATGTATGTGGAAAATTAAGTCATCAACTTACAAAAACAAAAAATTGAGCAATGTGTTTTTTTTATAAAATAAAATTATATAAATATAAAAATAACATTTTATAAAATAAAATAAAAATGTTCTGTTTCTTTCTATTTATCACACAAATGTCTTACTCAGCCTATTCTAAAGTAGCAAGTGATAAAAGGTTTATCAGTTTGTTTATTTCGTTGCGTCGGAGAGCGTCCGACTACGTAATGCAGAACTCACTATTTGTGTAATATACTCGACTGCTAGTGCGAACGATTTTTGGGCAGTAGCGAGCATTTTAGCTACTAAAGTACTCTCTACTCGACTAAATTACTAGCCTAGTGTGAACAAGGCTTAAATCCAAGTACTGCCGACAAGAGTTAAAACCAACAGTAAATCGCATTTCTGTGGTAGCCCGATAGTTGCAAAGAATGCGGTCAATAATAATAGCAGGCAACATAAAACATTTGGCAACCAATTTATATCTTTTATTTTTGTGTTTGTTGATAATAAATGTTTGGTAATTATGGGTATTATTTCAATTTAATTTGTCAATATATTTAAAGTAAGTGGTACGAACACAATATAATCATTTGTCCAATATATAATTAATATTGTTAAATTTGTTTCGAGATTGTCATTGGTAGAGCCATAAAAATGTAGCTAGTCCGTTTTGATTGTAATGTTATCGACAAAAAGATGAGATCCAACTCTTATGATAAACTCATTAGGAATAATATTATCAGTTTACAAGAGTGAGTTTTGCAACCTGTTGAAGCTTTGCTTGAGTGGCAACTATCACTGGCAGATAAGATTATTACCTTAAAAATAAAAGTGGTTACCTCTTTCGACATCATTGATAACATTTTAGTAGATCCAATCTGAAGGAAAGTAGTTCTTTCCCAACATACGGCCGTATTGCACTTTCAGTGGGAACTAGGGAGAGAACTTATCGGATGTCTTCATTTGACAGACAAAAGGCTATTTGCGAGAAAGGCGATGATACGATACAGGTGGCAGTGGGAAACAGTCAGTCAGTCACTGCCATCGGGCGCAACACTGGCTCCTAGATCAGATACATTACCTACGGCCTAACCTCCAGTAGATCGTCAGTTTCGGAACAGGCGAGGTGGGACGTTCCTGCATCTCCGACATGGTATGCCCGTGGAGGTGCGATCAGACCGGTTAGGTTCACTGAACGCGTGTGTCGGAGTTGTGATAGTGTAGCGGTAGTGCCACTATGATTGGGATGGTGTGTCTGGCTACGTACTACGCTGTACGTTGGATCTATGGAGCTATGACAGGGGGTAGTGTTAATGATACGACTAGATCAGGTTTGATTGTTACCTTGCAGTTTGGTATTAGAATATTTCACATCCTTATATTAATTTAAAACATATACAATTATGTTATAATATTTATTTATTCTCAAGACGCTGATTGTCAAGATATGGGCGTATGTAGAATAGAATGAGTGTTGATGAGGTAATGTAGTCATTGTTAATGAAGAGCTTAAGGGCTTTAAAATAATCCAAATGTTCCCAGGGAAATATATGAAAATAATTTACAAATCACCATGTTTTTAGATTTTGTACAGATCAGCAAGAAAATTTTAAAAATTAATTAGTCAAATAATATGCAAACAATTTTGTTAGATTAGAAGTCTAAAAATAAAACTAATAATAAATCAATACGCAAAGTGAATTTTTAAGCAAAGTGAATTTTTAAGGTGGAAAAGTGTCTCAAGTGTTTTGTCATGTTGCTAATTAATTGTAATTGTTTAACTTAATATGTTCCATAACAAATATCAAAATAAATTATTGAGTTATTGTGTTTTAGAGAAAGATGGAGAGGTGCAAGAATTTATTGAAAAACTTGTGGAGGCTATGATCGGAGGTTGCTTGGATGACGTTGCTATTTACCCTATCTCTGACACACCTGAGTGTAAGTGCATTTTAAATTTTAAATTAGGAACTTAAAAGATAATCCGCTGCTTCATAAATATAGATCTTTACAAATACATTTTTACGTGCAAAATGTAATAGCTATATACTACCCATGACAGTCCTACGAACAAGAGATTTATTCTGTTCCTTAAGCCAGTATCTGAATTTATTTTGTATCAAATAGGTTTTAAAAAAACCTGACATGAATCTCCGTTAGGTATTAAGAGTTTCATCAAATTTGTTACCAAATGTCCTTCTTCAATTTGATTTCCACCAGTCCATACCTAACATAGATGCTTAGCACCATTACATTGGTTTTTAGAGACAATTTGATGTTCAGTAAAATTATATTGCTAATATGGAGGTGATTGAAAGATTGTGATTGGATCCTAAAAAGCAAAGGTATAGCCAGGATTCAATCAATTCAGCCCTATATTTGGTGTCCTATAAGAAGTGTTTTGTTTTCTTTTGGGGGATGGTTTACAGGCCAATTTAGGCGGAAAGGTTTACAAGGACGTAACGGAGAGTAACTAAACTCAAATTTATTAGGATAAAAAAGCTAACAAAAGACAAATTAACAAATAATAAAGTTTTATTACAGCTTGGAATAGACAACTTTTTATAAGTAATTGTATAGTTAAAGTCAATATTGCTTTGATGGCATCAAAAACTACATGAGTATATGTAAAAAACGCAATTTGATGAGAGTAAAAGATACCTTCAGCACACCCCTGGCTTCTTCACCCTTACTAAAGCATCCACTAGTGGATGGAGCAGAATATTTTTCAGAGGAATTACTAAAATGATCCACTTGAGGGGGGAGCAGTCATTTTTGTTTATATAGTTTGTTATCTTAAAATATTTTTTTAGTCTGAAAACAGAGATAAAGAAAACAGGATGCCTTACAAACAATTTATATTCTCTCATGATATATTTACTTTTGTACAGATGTAAATTTATGCTGATCTGATTTCAGTATAAATTTGTTTATGTTAGCAGAAGAATTTTATTAGATAACCCTCACCTTAATTTCAGAATGTTGAGTATTTCTTTTATTTTTTTGTAGTTATTTTATTCCTTGACGTTCATTCACTCACTCAATCGTTATATTGATAAAACTTTGAATGACAACTAACTACAGACCGTTTTCCTGGTTGTTAATTATTCTTCATAATTAAGGTGATAATGAAACCTTCCTTTGTTTTAAATGGCTTTTTCCTACAAAAGGTAGTTATTAGTATAGACTAACATTATATAACAATGGTTCAATGTTAAAAGTAGTGGTAAAAATAAACATTATTATTGTCAGTAAGCATGTACTTTTGTGTTAACCCCTTCACCCCTGCATCAATTCATCTGACAGTCCAAAACAATTTTTGTATCTTAAAATGTTACAATGTTTAAAATAGAATTGAGGATAAATAGTTTTTATGATTTGTTTGGTACTTTAATACAATGAACAATTTTAAGGTAACGTAGAGAAATATCTTACTAACTTAAAGTGTCATAAAATGTTATAATTTTGTTATGTACATTATTGAGGATAATTTTGCAACAAAGAATAGTCAAATGTGTTTATTGTTATTGCTTTTAATATAAAATGAACTACTATTTATCATTCAGGTTAAGTGGAAGAAGGGACTTTTTAATCCCAACTTCGCCTGGTTAAATAAAGACGTATTTCATTTCATTTCACTATTTATAGAATAAATATTATTGTTGTATTATACCATTGCTGTATTGAATTAACTATAAACATACCAATATAAAGTCAAAGAGATGAGCTAAGAAACATAGCTATTTTCATTCAATTAAGATGAAATATGGAGATAAATTATATGTTGTAATGTTAAAATCATCATAAAAACTATTAACTGTAGTTGTGGTGAAAAGGTCGAGTAGCAACTGTTTTTGAAACCAACAGTCTTAACTAGCAGTAGTAATGACCAGGACATAGTTCTGGGAGTTTGGTTCGAGAATGCGCATCAATTTCCCTCTCCAACGACAGTTGTACATTCAAGTTAAAAAAATAAACATCTCGCACACGGTGCCTAGAAAATACTTCCATCTGATTTGGTAGATTTAGTTACTAGTATTTAATATAATAATCAAACCAGCTGATTTAACCCATGTGATGTCACAGTATACTGCACAGCCTACCGTATTTTCTAATTACCGTGTTCTCAGATAGAACATAATCAGCTGTTTTTTGTTTTCTTCTTAAAATGTATTTTCATTATTTAATGATTGTTTATCTTTTTCGTGTGGCACGTAATAAAATAAGTTATTGTAAAATCATAATTCAAACTTAAGTTTCTAATGTAAACCAATTCAATTATGAATTAAACAAATGTTCAATGATTAAATAAAACATATTTTAAATCACTAAATTTCATTTAAAAAAGCAACATTGAGCACATTATCTAACTATAAGTCAACCTATTTAAGATTTGGAACAGACTGTAAACAATAGACGTAGGGGAAGTATGGTGAGGGATATTCACTATCTCACTTCTAATACCTCTCCTACACACCTAGAATCATGGTCTGGTCTGTATAATCATACTTCATCTAATTAAAGTGCTAAAACTTAGTAAAATATATTGTTCCAAAAATCCATAAGGAAATATTTTTTGCTAACCAAAAATAGTTCTCAAATTAGAATTGTTTTGTAACTGCAAACAACATTAATTAGAATAGTTGTATTGTTTTCTAACTGTGAACAACTTAACTGATGTCTTCAACCTCAAAAAAGATTTAAGCTTCCCTTCCAAACACATTGAAGGATTTTTCCCTTCCCAAATTTGAATATCTCTAAATGTTTATTAAAATGTACAATTAACTAATAAATTACTCTTAAGCGTAAGTTTGAAATCAAATTTTATGGTTAGATCAGTAAAATTCATAACATGTGCTGGTATTTTTCAATAACTTCTCAAAAGGGCTTGAGTGAAGAAATCACAAAATGAAGTGATTAAATAATTTATGTATTACATATTTGTATTTAAACACTTATACAACATTCTTTATTTATTTTAAACAAAGTTAAAAATAACTAAAACCTGTTTGTAAAAAATTAAAAGATTTTATTTTTTGAGAGTTCTACATACAAATAAATTAAATAACATGAATGCAATATTGAACCTAATTCATCTTTTAATAAATTATGCAAAGATTTAATTTTTAACTAAAGTTTTATTAAATCTGATGTTTTCAGCTTAGTTTTTAGTTTAGAAATTCATAAAGATTTGTTCCACTTGTTATAATTATTATTGGTAATTGCTCAAGTTTACGATTGGACTGTGTTTAAGAATGTATTTAAGATTTTCTTGAATTTATTTTATTCAAATCATAAAAACAAAAAACTGATAAGGAAAAATATCTGAGCATTCAAGATTTTTACATAACTGATTGTACAATTCAATGGCTTGTAGAGTCAATGTTTCTTAATGTAGGATCATTTAAAACATACAAACACAAAAAATGAATGTATATATTTCAAAAATCAATTTAATAACATAAGTTTATGGTGATGTGATTTGTTTTATATTGTAAATAGTTGCTTTTATTTTGCTTTCTAACTGCATGCAGATATTAACTACTGTGCGCTGTATAAAGAACCTCTGGTAGACATTCTCCGACGCCTCTATTACAACTTACAGATGGCTCTGTCTGGTAAGTAACGTAAAAGAGACAAAATATGTAATAAGTAGTGTTTTAGAATAATCAAGTCAAAGTTATAGAAAGTCCTGTCATAACATTCATTCAGGAACAAACCTGTCTTCTTTCATAAGATTGATTGTGGTATAAAATGTTAACATTTCTTATAGAAATCATAAATGTTCAGAGAAAAGTGATATTTATTTGTATTTTTATAAGAGTAATTCTCCTAATTTTTATTTTAAGGCTTAGTAAATTATTGCGGATAATAGTATGAAAAAAAATACAACAATTAATGTAGTGTTATGAAATAGTGTGTTGCAGGAAATTAACAGTGACAATATTATAGCGCAGTAAAAAACACCCAGTAGCGACACTCCCATTGCATTGCTGTGGGACTAATGTGACGCTAGTGCTCCTAATAGCAGGAGCATACAACACACCCCAATACTGTTGTTTTGAATTGTGTCTTGCAAATAAGTGAAATAATACCAATAGAAAAAAGGGCCATGACAGAATATTTCACATTTACTAATAATAGCTGTGGATATAAATAATACAGAAATACGTACTTCTTGCTCCCGTTGCTACGAGTGCTAGTGCCGTACTTTTTGCAAATTTTTTAACGGAGTGTCGCTACTTGTTTTATACTGTGGTTATACACAAATTTGTTCACAATAATACTTCACAAATATAATTAAAAATCCGTTAGCTTATTGACATTTTATTGTTTTAGCATTAGCAAATTTATATTACAGAAATCATGCCAAATCTCAAAATCTATCATTAATTTGTTATTTCTACATACAAGCATAAAATAAAAATACTTAACAATATACACAACTTTATATGTATATAGAGAACACAATTTATAAATTCATATACATGCAATATAGTTTTAATGCTAAAAATAACACTTATTCAATTGAACAATTTGTCAATAGGATATGAGATTATCATACAGCCTTCAGTAAAGTTTTTAAAGTTTTTTCCATGTTTATTTGTCCTTGGTAAAAGACATAGGGACTTTCAAAGCACATTAATCAAAGGAAGGATCTGCTCCTTTCTTTTCTACATATTATCATATTATACACAGTGCCATATTTAGTTCCTTCCTCCCAACTAAAAATATGATACAATTCTAGGATAGTGTATAAAACTCATTATGACAAATAATGAGGTTAACGTACCTTTCTTGTCTTCAGCTTCAAAATCCTATTATATTGGATTACCGGTTTCGGAGCAAGAACTTCATGGTCACATCCACTGTACGTTGTCAAACACTTAAAATGATAGTATGATGGTCAGATCAAGTCGTGTTATTGTGTATTTTGTTTTTTGTAAATGTGTAAATTTTCCTTATAAATGTGACTGTTTTTAAGTGTTTGACAACATACAGTGGACGTGACCATGGAGTTCTTGCTCCGAAACCGGTAATCCAATACAAGAGGATTTTTAAGCTGAAGACGACAAAGGTACATTAACCTTATTATCAGCTCATATATATCAGCTCAGGAGGCTTTAACAATGAATAAACACTCACTAACGTTTCTTGTGGCTTTGGCACAGCAAGGACGTGAAGAACCTGTGACGTATCCAAGATTTTTATTCAAGTGTTTTGCATTTAGTTTTTTGCTAATTCATAAAAGAACAGTTTAAAGTTCAATATACAGTACATGTGATAAGTAAAATTTTGATCCAAAAAGTTTCTGTCAGTTGTAAATGTTTAATATCGATCCACCTCTAGATAGTTCTTTTGTTTTAAATTCATTACTCTTTGTGATAAATCGCACAAATATTGTATTTTTAGTAGTCATATTTAAATCAGTAAGTGATGCATTGTTTATTTAATGGAAATCGACCGATTAAAGACCACTTTGATTAAAAACATGAACTTTTTTAATCAATGTTTAAAATCTTTTTTAGTTGAATTAGTGGCTTAGCCCAATTTTCATCTACTTATTCCTATGAATAATTTTGTGTTTTCAGACTCTGTGGCTCAAGATGGTGACACTGCTTCTGACCTTCACTGCGAGCTGAAAGAGCTCATGAAGCAGATTATCCATGAGGCAATGAATCAGCCTAAACTCAAGGTCTTTTATTATATTGTTTTTTAACCTATTGAAATAGTGCAAAGTTACACTTCACAGACTATAAAGGAAACACAACATTAGACTGGTTTAACCCTCGATCTGACAATTGATTTTTCCCGGAGTGGCTGAGCATTTTTGCCTTATGTGGATATGTTTGCTATAAAACTTTTATAAATTTTCTCGTATGCAAATTCACCATGTCATGTCAAATAGTCTATGATCAGTGCATATTACCCTAACCGGCAACTAATTTAGATTCCATAGAGACCAAAAACTTTGTTACTAAAAGTTGTGTATACCACAATAACAGTTGTTTGCGGCCGTGTGAATATCTGAGTTACCACTGTAAACACAATAAAAGCGCGGAAGCCCTCAATTTGACATTTTGATAGTTAGGGTTAAAATGAATAATGAAGTCAGTAAATTGTGAAGGACAACGTAAGGGTAGAGATAGTCAATCTGGTTGTGAGCCGATATATTGAGTTTTTTTAGATTATGATTTAGTTTGTATTAACATTAATATGTTCATTTTTTTTTTTTTTTATAGTTACAAGACACTCAAGGATGAGTTTGATTACCGCTTTTGTTGAATCTGCCTCGTCAGCCTCCATCCATTAGTTGTAATGAACGTTCACTTATTAGCATATTTTACCATCATTCTGCTTTTACTAATAACAAGTAAACTTTCACTGTTTCTAAAAGTTACCAATCCTAAAAATATAAAGAAATTAAAAATAGTAGTTGCCTAAACTAAAATTATATCTGAATCTGTTTTTATTTCAGTAATCAGTGTTACATAGCATTTGTTAGCAATTGATCAACTTGTTTTTTTACAAAACCACTTTAACATTTTAAGCTGCAAATAATGCCCAAGGTGACACAGAGTCATTTATGTTCATTTGTTCAAATGTCATCTGAACTCTAAAAAATAAAGAAAAAAATGTTAACTTCCTTAATTGTAAGTACATCTATATTTTGGAAAGTAAATTTACTACTGTAGAACCAATCAAAGTGATAGATATCTACTTACAATATTTAAAAAAACATAGTACTTAAACGTTCTGAGATAAAAATATTGTACACTTGCACTCCTTGTAACTTCAATAATTCAGCATGCCCATTATGTTAGATGAACATGTATCTCGCATAGAGGACATAAAGTCATAACATTCTTGATCAGACTGATTAAAAATAGAATTTAATCTCGCAAATGTTTAAGTACTGCTTTTTTTATATTTTTTTTATTGTAAGTAGGTATCTATCACTTTGATTGGTATCTCAACAGGAGTAAATTTACTTTCCAAAATATAGATGTACTTACAATTAAGGCGGTTAACTTTTTTTCTTTATTTTTTAGAGTTCAGATGACATTAGAACAAATGAATATAAATGACTGTGTCACCTTGGGCATTATTTGCATCAACTGTTCTTAGAAGACTTTGATAAGGAGTCTAACAGATTTTATAGTTTTGTGGGATCTCAACCAACTAATAGAATATTAATTCTTCTATTTAAATGAGAAGTCCTAATTTTAACTCTTAATTATAACAAACAAGGCCATTAAAATCACATCAATCAAGAGTGCACTTAGACCTAGCCTAGGTAGTATCCATGAGTCTGTGTCAATGAAGCAGACTTGGAGGCAGCATGTGATGGCTAAGCTCATTAACTTCAGTCTGCTAAGTATCATTCTGTCAGCCTCTGTACCTGGTTACAGCTTTTCACTACAAGTACATTGGTAAAGTGCTTAAAACATGCCTTCTGGATAAAATTGCTACATTTCAAAATGCAGGATACATACATAAACAACACTTAAACGGAAGCTGCTACTGTAGCCCAGTTACTTTGGCGGCTAGTGTACGGACATTGTGTTACACTATAAGCGTTCTTCTCAGTATTCTTAATACAACAGCACTTTCTCAATGGTTGCTATCGGTTTGGACACTATTGAAAAATTGTAGGATGTGTTTTGTTGCAGCTACTAGGGTTCAGATATTGGCTAAGGGGGAGAACTGATATTGACTTGTCAAACCGAGAATCAGACCAATTCTAAGAGATTTGGATTCCTCGCTTTGGTCCCTTAGTTTCCATGGCTATTTGGCTACTAATTAATGGTCCTTTCTAAGGTCATATTCATTTTTTTCTGAATTTAGTAAAATAGTCCATTCTTATTCATTTTCACTTACCACAGTAACTTGCAGATCTCAAATTTCGGCATCTTAATGATACATTTTAAAAACTTACATCTGTGATTTTAAGGCATTTATCTGATTGAGTATGAATTCATAATTAATTTACTTTGAATGTTCAAAAATAAAAATCAAGTTTATGCCTTAGATCTAGGGTTAAAAGTGTTTCAGTGTTCATTAGTAAACACATTCTTTGCAGACTACGATTACTGCTGTGGCACTGAACACTAACAATACCAACTTTGAAAAATATGCCAATCAAAAATCATAAAGGACAAATAAGGTTCAGGGTGTTAGAACAGCTGACTTAACAACTTGAGGGAACCCAATCACCCGTAGCGAATGTGCTGATGTTTTTCAGCAGTAGTTGACTAACATCCAGTAAGTAAGTTCACAGTGTATCTTCATCATTAACAAGGATCAGTGAACTGTTGCAACTGCCTCAGGCTGGAAGTGGTATTGTTCTGACAGTTGGGGTTTCATCATGAGACATTCCTTAACACAATACCTTTTGTACTCACTTATCCATTTGCACTGAAGAAATCAATTAATTGGCCTTGTTCACAGCTACTTGAATAACATTAGCTGAAAAGAAATATAGCTATGTCAATTGTATTTTCATCACTTTAATTATTAAATCTTTTAAAGAAGCATTGTTTTGATCTGGCAATACGTTTTTGGAAATGTAACATGTTTATATATTGAAGTACGGTAGTTCTATTATTTTTGTAAGATTTATAATTTATAGATGAAATTGTAAGCTAATTAAGTCAGCAACTAATTTATGCTTGTATAATTGTACAAAATCTTTGTGAAATCGAATAAGTATCCTATTTTTATACAGGATGAAATGGTCAAGCACACTTAACACCCCCAAATGGACGGGACTTCGCTAATTCTCTTGTACACGGAAGTTACAAGGATATTCTCATCACACCTATACTCAGCAATTGCTAATCAAATGTCTGTGTATAGGATGGTTGGTAAGGCAGTCTGGCCATCTCTGAATGGAAGAGATTATCCCAATTCCCTTCCACAGAGAGCTGTAAGGATAATCTTATCAAGCTATACTCAGTAATTGTTAATAAAATGTCTGTGTGTACAGGATGGGAATGGACACCTCCAAACGGAGGGGACTCCCCAAACTTCCTTGGGTAGGGGAGTTATGAAGATATTCTTGCCACAGCCATATTCAATAACTGTTAATCAAATGTCTGTGTACAGGATGGGAATGGTCAGGCAGGCTGGCCACCTCCGAATGGTTGGGACTCCCCAAAATCCCTTTAAGAAGGAAGTTACTAGGATATTCTTGCATAAGCTATACTCAGCAATTGATTGATCAAATGTCTGTCTACAGGATGGGAATGGTCAGGCAGGCTGGCCACCTCCGAATGGAGGGGACTCCCCAAACACCCTTGGGCAGAGGAGTTATGAAGATATCCTCGCCACAGCTATACTCAATAAGGTAACGACTGATGTGTTAAATGTTTGCAGATATAGAGTTTAGTCATAGGGTAATCCTGTGTGTGCTTAGTTAGCTACTACAGTTGCAGATGTAGGGTTAAGTATAGGGTAATTCTGTGTGTGCTTAGTTAGCTATTACAGTTGCAGATATAGGGTTAAGTATTGGGTAATTATGTGTGTGCTTAGTTAGCTTCTAGTTGCAGATATGGGGTTAAGTATAGGGTAATCCTGTCTGTGCTTAGTTAGCTACTACTGTTGCAGATATAGAGTTAAGTATAGGGTAATCCTGTGTGTGCTTAGTTAGCTACTACAGTTGCAGATGTAGGGTTAAGTATAGGGTAATCCTGTGTGTGTGCTTAGTTAGCTACTACAGTTGCAGATGTAGGGTTAAGTATAGGGTAATCCTGTGTGTGCTTAGTTAGCTACTACAGTTGCAGATGTAGGGTTAAGTATAGGGTAATCCTGTGTGTGCTTAGTTAGCTACTACAGTTGCAGATGTAGGGTTAAGTCATAGGGTAATCCTGTCTGTGCTTAGTTAGCTACTACAGTTGCAGATGTAGGGTTAAGTATTGGGTAATTATGTGTGTGCTTAGTTAGCTACTACAGTTGCAGATGTAGGGTTAAGTATAGGGTAATCCTGTGTGTGCTTAGTTAGCTACTACAGTTGCAGATGTAGGGTTAAGTATAGGGCAATCCTATGTGTGCTTAGTTAGCTACTACAGTTGCAGATGTAGGGTTAAGTATAGGGTAATCCTGTGTGTGCTTAGTTAGCTACTACAGTTGCAGATGTAGGGTTAAGTATTGGGTAATTATGTGTGTGCTTAGTTAGCTTCTAGTTGCAGATATGGGGTTAAGTATAGGGTAATCCTGTCTGTGCTTAGTTAGCTACTACTGTTGCAGATATAGAGTTAAGTATAGGGTAATCCTGTGTGTGCTTAGTTAGCTACTACAGTTGCAGATGTAGGGTTAAGTATAGGGTAATCCTGTGTGTGTGCTTAGTTAGCTACTACAGTTGCAGATGTAGGGTTAAGTATAGGGTAATCCTGTGTGTGCTTAGTTAGCTACTACAGTTGCAGATGTAGGGTTAAGTATAGGGTAATCCTGTGTGTGCTTAGTTAGCTACTACAGTTGCAGATGTAGGGTTAAGTCATAGGGTAATCCTGTCTGTGCTTAGTTAGCTACTACAGTTGCAGATGTAGGGTTAAGTATAGGGTAATCCTGTGTGTGCTTAGTTAGCTACTACAGTTGCAGATGTAGGGTTAAGTATAGGGTAATCCTGTCTGTGCTTAGTTAGCTACTACTGTTGCAGATATAGAGTTAAGTATAGGGTAATCCTGTGTGTGCTTAGTTAGCTACTACAGTTGCAGATGTAGGGTTAAGTATAGGGTAATCCTGTGTGTGTGCTTAGTTAGCTACTACAGTTGCAGATGTAGGGTTAAGTATAGGGTAATCCTGTGTGTGCTTAGTTAGCTACTACAGTTGCAGATGTAGGGTTAAGTATAGGGTAATCCTGTGTGTGCTTAGTTAGCTACTACAGTTGCAGATGTAGGGTTAAGTCATAGGGTAATCCTGTCTGTGCTTAGTTAGCTACTACAGTTGCAGATGTAGGGTTAAGTATTGGGTAATTATGTGTGTGCTTAGTTAGCTACTACAGTTGCAGATGTAGGGTTAAGTATAGGGTAATCCTGTGTGTGCTTAGTTAGCTACTACAGTTGCAGATGTAGGGTTAAGTATAGGGCAATCCTATGTGTGCTTAGTTAGCTACTACAGTTGCAGATGTAGGGTTAAGTATAGGGTAATCCTGTGTGTGCTTAGTTAGCTACTACAGTTGCAGATGTAGGGTTAAGTATTGGGTAATTATGTGTGTGCTTAGTTAGCTTCTAGTTGCAGATATGGGGTTAAGTATAGGGTAATCCTGTCTGTGCTTAGTTAGCTACTACTGTTGCAGATATAGAGTTAAGTATAGGGTAATCCTGTGTGTGCTTAGTTAGCTACTACAGTTGCAGATGTAGGGTTAAGTATAGGGTAATCCTGTGTGTGTGCTTAGTTAGCTACTACAGTTGCAGATGTAGGGTTAAGTATAGGGTAATCCTGTGTGTGCTTAGTTAGCTACTACAGTTGCAGATGTAGGGTTAAGTATAGGGTAATCCTGTGTGTGCTTAGTTAGCTACTACAGTTGCAGATGTAGGGTTAAGTCATAGGGTAATCCTGTCTGTGCTTAGTTAGCTACTACAGTTGCAGATGTAGGGTTAAGTATTGGGTAATTATGTGTGTGCTTAGTTAGCTACTACAGTTGCAGATGTAGGGTTAAGTATAGGGTAATCCTGTGTGTGCTTAGTTAGCTACTACAGTTGCAGATGTAGGGTTAAGTATAGGGCAATCCTATGTGTGCTTAGTTAGCTACTACAGTTGCAGATGTAGGGTTAAGTATAGGGTAATCCTGTGTGTGCTTAGTTAGCTACTACAGTTGCAGATGTAGGGTTAAGTATAGGGTAATCCTGTGTGTGCTTAGTTAGCTACTACAGTTGCAGATATAAAATGTTGTTTACACAATTTTAGGTTTTCTTAAACTGATTTTGGTTGGATTATTGGATACATTATTTCAACTTTTAGAAACATCTAATTTATTGCTGTATTGTGTAAAATCCCTACAAAATATATAAATACTAAAACATTGTGTAATATAACAATTTATTTAGTTTTAATAGTCTAAAAAACTGTACAATTTTTAATAATGCTTATGCTATAGAAACCAACTAAAATTTATATTTAAACACAT
The DNA here is from genome assembly GCA_035578905.1 of Stictocephala bisonia. Lineage (NCBI taxonomy): Eukaryota > Metazoa > Arthropoda > Insecta > Hemiptera > Membracidae > Stictocephala > Stictocephala bisonia. Next base: position 44,005 of record JAQJVL010000691.1, on the reverse strand, counting down.
TACTATTAAGTAAAGAATATTCTTAACTGAAGAATTTATGTTGGATTTTTTCAAGTATATATCAAAATACTAATGCACAATAATTTATTTTCTTGATATCAGTATACAATATATTCTCTAAACAAATTGAAGCTTGGAGCACAAAGACATCAAGTGCCCTTAAGATGTAAACATTTTTCACACTTTGCTATATTTGGTAGATAACAGTAAAAGACATATTTTACTGTGCTTAAATTTACTATTCACATGTCCTTTTACAGTCGAATTTTTGTGTGTGCGATATTTAGATATTTAATTTAATATTTTGACAAGATTCTAAAAAGTACTTGTTGCCAAAAACTTCCATTTTTAAAATTAAAAAATGTATGAAATTGAGGCTGAACTGTTTGATGTCAAACTTATTATTGCTTGTTCTCATTTTGTTTTACAAAAAGTCTTTAACATTCTTGTAATCTTACTATTATATAAAAATCTAATGGTGTCTCTGTGTGTGTGTTTTACTCAATCACGCAAAAACTAATGAACCCTTTTACCTGAATTTTTGCATGCACATTCTTAGTGTCTCTGGTTAACACATAGGCCTATATTTATTTTGAAATTCCATCAGGAAATCTCCCTAGGGATTCTAATAAGTATCAACACAACCCCTACGGCAATGCCAATTTGACAATTAATTGTTTATAATAGTTTCATTAATCAGCTGTTGGAATAAATAAGCAACTTACATAGTTCTGAAGTAAATACCAGACCAAACCTAACCACAACACACTTTTGCTCTATACAGATGCCAGTAGGCACATACCATAATTGACTTTCAAGACAATAAGTGGTAAGTAAACCCCGTACAAAGGATGAGTACTCTGCTAGTTCTGTATAAATTATTTATCTTCTGCAAACTTTTAATTGATTAACTTGTGGTTAATTTCGGCTACCTAGCATTAAAAAAATTTTTTACATTTTCTTTTTATTGTATCATTATTTGTTTAGTATCTCATTAGTTAAATTGGCTAAAAAAATGTATTAATGATCAAAGTCATCATTGTCACTCACATCATTCCCACTTGTAGAATCCATAGTTTATTCTCTAATATTATCAATTGAAATATTTTTCCTACCACCTATTATAAACTAAAACAGATAACTAAAATATAAAATTAATAATAATAAACTCAAATGAATAAAGACATAATGTTTATGTTAATGCCTGGCAAAATGAATATACGTCATGGTTACATACAGGACTAAGCAAAGCAGACCGACTGCATGTGATTGTTGCATAGAGTGCGACTGTCAAACTGCTGTGTCCACGCACCACCCTGTATGGCATTGTGTTGGCACCAGTAGCACAGTGCTGTAGTCCAGCTACTTGGGGACAAAGTGTTGTGGATATCTGAGGCGATATGTCCTCTTAATACCGACATAGTGTCCGCTCATCTACTCAATAGTTGCCATCGGCATGGGCACTACTAGAGAAGACTGAGGTTTACTTGGGACTTCTCCAGACTTGGATGGTGGTCAGCATTCCGGATTTTGTTTAGATGAGAAACCTGGGTTCAATCCCAGCTTCATGTGCTAAAGGTTCTCAGTTCGATCCCAATCAGAGTCAATACATTTTGAGAAGGATCAGCTGATAACCACCGGCTGTTAATTTGTCATTGGGCTATTAATTAATGACACTTTCTAAGGAATAGTCGGCCTTAGTTTGTAACAATGACTACATTCGCTCATCTACACTCATTCGAAATCCATATTCGCCCATATCTTGACGATCGGCGTCTTATGAATAAATAAAAAATAAATTTAAAAAAATGAGTATAAGAATTGTGTCAGTAAGCTGAAAATTAGGCTAAAACTATGTGATTCAAATTTCATACTGCTTAGGTCCCTTATTTTTGGGCTATAAATAAATTACCCTTTCTGAGCAAAGTTGAATTCAGTTAGTAACCAGACTAAATGGGTCAATCATACTATTCCTATAATCATGGAATCATTCATATTCACCTTAAAATATGTAAAATATGTGTAATTCAGTAATTCAGATACTGCTATAAGACAACCTATAGCAGTATCTGAATTACTGTGAACTATTGAGCGATAGTTCAAAAAAAGATAGCAACTAAGCAAAAAAGATAGTTTTAGTTGTTGGCAAGACAGTACTAGTGAAATATCATTTTAAATTCTAATCTCGTATACTTGCAAAAATATATAAATGTTAAACTACAGCATATGCAGCGTACTAAGATAGCCGCTACTCAAATTTATTACTACGGTAGCATAATTCAATATCGGTTCTCAGTAAAATATTGAGTAATGAGTCATCTGATTAAACATCAAGCTATAGTGATCAAAAGATCATCCCTTCCTATTTATAGCACCAGTACTGCCAACATCAACAGCTTGAAGCTTTGTGGGACTCAGTTGTAGTGCTTCTAGGCAAGTAGTATGGTTTCAGATGTTCAGCAGGTTGGGTGTTAAGATCTTGTTTGGCTGTTTTATAGGTTGGTACTCAATTGTTTACTTCATTGCGTCTTAGTGTACTCAAAGATTAACATCATTCATACATATTTTCAGAATTAAAACCAATGCCACTACTGTTTGTAGAAATTATTTATTAATAGTTTATAAATGTTTTTCAAATGTATATTCAATAATAATTTTGTATTTTAGCAAAGCTGATAATAAATATTATATTATTCAGTTGGTATTTATAGTTGGATTGGTTTTCATATTATGTACCTCGCTTAATTGTTTTATCTGTTTTGAAAAAGTTATATATTAATTTTCATTGTAATAAATACTTTTAGTCTATTAAAATTTGTATTGCTTTAGCTTAAATTTACAAGAACCAAGTATTGTAGATGTAGAAAAAACATGAAAAATACAATATCATTTTATTAAATTAATTACTTCTATAATATGACTTGAAGTAATACAAGAATTTCAACATTTATTTTTAACTGTTCAACATTTATTTTAGAATTTTGATTCTTTCCTTCCAAACTGATCAAGACATGGAGAATACAATTGTGTAAGAATTATAACTGCTACAATACTGATTGATTCATATTGCTATCTATAATATGAAATCTAAATATTAACCTTTCATCTAATAGTAATTGGTATACTTATAAAAGCTAATATAAGAATATGTCATAAAGAAAAATAAGTACAGTAGAAAATAAAAACAGTTCAGTTATTTTGAATAGTTGTTTTAGATTCAGCTGTAACTTTCTTTGTAAATTGTTGATCTTAATCGATATATAAAAGTTTGCCACAGTAATAATGTAAAAAAAATCTACTTTTCTTTCATTTATCTCTTTCACAGCAACTTGAATATTTCACAAACCCTGTTTGGACAAAAATAGTTCAAATTTGCAAGATTACTATATTTATCTATTTTTATTTTTAGGTGTTTGCCAAATACCAACAATGTAGGCGAAGGAGAAGCCATCGGAACAACGAAAAGGCATTTGATAAAAATAGTAATATACTCTCAGAAAAGCTATCATGTAAGTCCTTCTTTTTTCTAAATTAATAATATATTTACTGTAATTTGTACTAAAGCTTTTAAAAGAATGGTTATATCATATTTTGACATATCATATTATTGCCCATGTCAAATATCTTCCATGATCGTTTTATTCCATAGGGAACCAAGACTTGTACATCTTAGTTATTACTGTTTTCCACTACAGGTTGTCCACAGCTTTACTCTTGTAATAAAGTTAATCATGATAATCCTTAACCCTCCATCAGGCGCTTCACGGAGTTATTCTCCGGGTATACACTATTTTCGTAAAAAAAGTTACTAGCCTGTGAGTTGCAGGAGTGTAGCTGGAAATACTCCACGAGCATTCTTCTTGGAACATCCGTTACAAAATGGTGGCGGTTTAAAATCTTTGAAATTCAACCATTTTGTAACGGATAAAGCTTTTGAAGTGTGGTTTGCGGCATTCTTCTTTGCTTGACCATCCCTTTAGAATGATGTGCATGTCAACCTATGCTTACATTGAAATTTGTCTACTGACTCCTCGTGGACCGTTCCCATAGAGGAATAGCGGGACACTGAATACATCTTAAAGTAGGTGTTTGTGTACAGTAATAATGTGTGAAGTTTTGTGGCTTCTTCTGATATGGTTACAATAAAATTAAGCCATTCTTGGACTTGCTCATAAAGATCAGTATTGAACCTTTCAAGGGCCACCATTTTGTTTAGGATACACCTTTTGAGGTCTATTTGCGGCATGATGTTCTTCTAATTAAGACCTTTAAAATGGTATGCACATCAACCTATGCTTACATTTAAGATTTTCCACCGACTCCTTACTGGCCATCTCACTGAGAAGGTAAAGAGCTACTCATTGCATAAAAAAGTTAAATTGTATGCGCTATGTCACAGTATAAAGTTTTATGTTTGTATGTTTATGAGTACAGAAGATATTAGACCGTTCTAAAACTTTTCAGCGCCCCAGTATAGTCTTTTTAGCGATAAAAAAATAATTGCCATCAATAATATTTTCTGATATTTTATCCATCTATAGTTTTTACCCAGGCCAAGTAAAGCCCAAAGAATGTTTAAGTTTTAACCAAAAGAGTTTTCAAGATACCGATTTAACTTCGCATAAAATTACTGTCTTTTATCCAACTAAACATTGATATGATCATTGTAATATCCAATGAGTTTATAAATGTCACAATTAATTAGACAGTAATATTTAATATTTATCATTTTATGCTAAATCTGCTTCTAATTCATCATAAATATATTTTTTTGAAATTAATTTTACTGTAATTAATTATATTTTTCAGCCAAAATGCAGGACCGGAGTGAATCAGAGGACAGTGACAGTGCTGCTAACTCCCTTGACAGTTGGAGTGAGTCTAGTCACCAGGATCCACTCTCCATCACCGTAAGTTATCTTCCAGATAAAGTTATAACACATTCAAGAGACTGAGTGGTCCCACCAGTGAACTGGGTCCAGTGGTTAGGGACCGTGGAATGACTTGTTTTTGGCCTCAGTATAACCTAGACATTTATTAAAACAGATTTGAGTGCTGCTGCGTTGTTGATTGCATAATGTTACATCTCATAATGCAGTTGGTTGTCTACTGTTGAACCATAAATGTCTTGAATTAACCTTAAGAGTCTGCAGACGCTGTCGGCCATGTTGGTTTTAATTCCATAAGAACAATGTTATTTTCGAACTGGATATACAATCATGTGTATCTAAACTAAATAGTTATTTTTAATGGATTTTTTCCAAACAAATTGCATTTGATCAAGAATGAGTTTGCAATTTCTCACTTTCAAACTAACAGGGCTTTTTATGTTGACTGAACTGTTTTGAGTAAACTACATTTTACTTATTGAACTCATATTTTAAACTTATACACTTTTAACGTTCATGGTCAGTGAATGGTTTAGCAGTATATGCTCACTTATTTCTATGTTTTCACATTTAAGTTCTCACTCCACGTGAGTGACAATAACAACACTCTCAAATGGATTAAAGATTAAAACCCTAAAATTTGTTTTTTTATATTTTTAGTTTAGGACATTCTTTAAAAATGCCTTAGTCTTGAATCTATTTGACAAAAGCCACAGTATTCAGTTCCTTGTAAAGTGAGGAGAAGTAAAATCAAGCCTGATAATAAGTCACGCTTGGAATAGATAAGATGATTGTCAGGACTAATAAATAGTAAAGTTCTTTAAAATTTTGCTTTGTTCTTCTTGAAATCAATATTGACTGATTTCATTTATTATCTTCATGCCATCAGAAGAGGAAAGTAGAAGATAGCAAGGTAAATCAATGTGAAACCTAACAGGGTAAATAATTAATTTAAAAAGAAAGTCTAAACATTCACTGAGAAAGAAAAATATTATAAATTTTTAATCGATTTGACTTATTTTATTTGTTGTATTGTTTCATACAAATTTTAATAATTGGTAACCCAAGTATCAGGGTTATATTTTAAAATTGGTACCAACTGTAAAGAGAGAACAAATGTACTAATTGAGATGAGTCTCATGGTCATCTATAGACTGGACGTAAGACTACTAGCACATAAATGCTTGTTTACTGGAATTTCCATTTGGAACACCATTCCCATTCTTTATAAATATAAAGGATACTTTATTCTTAAAATTTGTCTTATTATTTAAATGCTTAGTTTAAGTGATATTTAGCATAGAATGTGTTAAAGGAGAAATGCCATTTCAAAAGGTTCATAGTCTTAAAATGAGTGTACCATTTTAGATGTTTCTTTTAAAACATCTTTTAAAATGTAGTTTTATATGTTTATTTATGTTTTTACGTAACTATAAACAGTTATCTACTAAAAAAGTGTTACTTTAATTTATTTAAAACCAATTTTATAACATATTATTTTATTTCAAATGAAAAATTCATGAAATTGATATGTGCCCAATTCTTGGCAGAACACCTATTAATATATAGGTCATTGCATTATAGCGTTTCCATATTTTTTTCCACCCTATTACAAAAAGTTGGTTAACTCTTTTAACATTAGAGTTAAACATCTAAAGTTACATTTAACATTAGAATTGTTAGAATAGATTTTTGACAATTTTAGGTTAAAACCTTAATTATTTTAAGTTTTATTGATAGTAGATAAATTCTATGATAGTGCTACTCTTGAAATAATTTACATATATGATATATAATTCTTTACTTTTAATTTTTAGATTTGAATTCACTGTATACTAGTTGCTACTATGATATTTCCTATTCAACACTTTGTCCCCAAGTAGCTGGGATACAGCAACTATTGCCGATGTTGTTGTTGGAGATAGCATTCACGGGACAACAACACTCATATACGCATCTTTTCAATACAACTGTACAGGGCCCACTGACTCAAAACAATTAAAAACCAAGATTACACACTTCTTTCTTGGTTTAAAAGTATAAGTTCTTGGTTTGGTATCTATACCCTAAATAGTATTCATCCTCCCCAATAGACTGTTTCCCTCTGTCTCTCTCGATTCTCCGCATCCACCTCTCCTTGTCCCGCCTTCTCAAGTCCTCTTCCACTTGATCCTTCCACCATTTCTTTAGTCTTCCTCGTTGTCTTCTTCCTTCTGGGTAACTGTTCCACATTCCTTTCAGGCACATGTTCTCTTCCCTCCTTAGTACATGACCTGCCCAACTCATCCTTCTACTTTTGATTTCTGCTACGATTACACTTCTATCTACAATAATTACTTCTTCTTTCAAGAAGTATTGAACTTCTGGTAATAAAATCTCCTGCTTATATTAAACATCTATTTGCCCTGTCATCAACACTCTTAGGCAGCAGGCAGGCATGCAAGTCTAGGAGAGGAAGTCTGTTTGCTCACCCAGCTAACATTCTCTAAGTATAATGTAGGGGTGTGCGAGTACTCGAAACATCGAGTATTTTACTACTCGAACTCGGCTCGAAGCTTCCGAAACTACTCAAAGTTTGATTGAGTAGTTGTATTTCACGAAATTTCATATTTACATCTTAATTTAGTTTTAAGAGTAAACAGTTTTATAAGTAACGTATAAAAATGTACGCTTCCTTGTGTTTTGTTTTACCCTTAATCATATGTTATCAGTTTGGTATACGTAATTATGAACTAGACAATTCGTCTAAGAATAGGTAGTACACGATGACAGTCAAATGAACTAGTCGACGTAGTGAACAAGTTCGTTCATTATGATTTGAACTAGTTCAATTCAAAGTGAACAACAGAGCTGGGAAGGTAGCGATCACTGTAAATAGTTACCGTAGTAGCAATCACACATGTTAGTTGTCGAGTTTACTAGTCACTTTTAACCTAACCTAAAATAGCGTGAATAAAACAGAAGTGCTGGTTAGTGTCTTTATGATCCAAGAAAAGGAACGAGAGATCCATATATTTCTTGCAAGTTGATTGAGGTCTATTTTGTTTTTTAATCTGAGCAGGGAATTGTCCAATGATTTGACGTAAGAAAATACTGTATCATATCATATAAAATATGGTAATGGCATTCTAGCAGCGTGTGATACAACATTATTGATTTATTTTCCGTCAAATAAAAAATATATTTATATCCGTTGCGAACGTCTATTAATTATTATTACGAAAACTCCTTGGATCACCAAAACTGTGTGTAATATTTGAGCATACGATATTTTTTCCTGTCAAATTGTTGAACGGTTTTCTGACTAGGTTAGACAATAACACAGTTGGAGTGTAAAAGGTGGTAAAGTATGATAATTTTGATTCGTAAACTCACTGAACGGTCCCCTGTTCAAGTTGATGTCGATGTAAACTGTAAAAAAATCACGAATCAACCCAAGTGAGGGAGAAACATGTTGGAAGACCTTTTCTAAACAAAATACGACGAATTTAGAGATTCGGAAAATAATTTTTATTGAACCAAATCTTATCAAACGTTTTGTTTTTTTTCACAAGTTTATAATTTAGCTGCCCAAAATCTTCACTGTATCACTAATTGGCACTTAGCTGATATTTCAGACTGCATCTCGTTGCCAATATCGGCTAGACCTATTATATTAGCCGACTACGTCTATGGTTTTCATTCGATTACACCAGGTTTTCATGAATTTCTCGTTATGACATAATTATTTATCTGTTGTTCAGTGTAGCCTCATGTATCAAAGGACTTTCAAGTTGCACACATTTCATTATAAAAAAATCATCATAAAAAACTAATTCATCCTAAGCGACTTTTAAATTTATTTTTAGTAAACCTGCTTAGTTATTATTATCAATCGATTGAACTACAGTCTTTGTCATCCAGATTTTCAAATTTGATTATATAATTCTGAGCTTATTTCCGGTTAGTTGTAACCTTGTTATTACTGAATTAAATACCTACAGAATACAGATCCACTCACAATCAGTCTTGGCGTGTACACAATCAATTTTTTGTGGAGAGGAGGCAATTCTGAAAGCAAATGACTGCATTTGGCGATGACGCCTGAATTTTAGCATCAGTTTAGTTGGATTCAGTTTTTGCCAAAAGCTATGGTACACTTTGAACTGAACCACCAGATAAACGTATAGGCCGGCTGTGAAATAGTATAATTGGCTTGCATAGAAAATATAATCTGTGATATGAGTGAACAGATTAAATCTTTATAATCCACGTTGTTTCATTTAATAATATACTTTCTTACATAATATTAGTTATGAAAATGGTTAAACAAAACAATGCCATTTAAAATCTAGGAAGGCAGGAAGTAAAAGTTTTATTTATCAAATGTTACAGTTGAAAACAACAAATCAAAATTATTGTGTTCAGTTTATATGTATATATTTACGAATCTGGCAAAACTTAACATTGGCTTAGGATGGTGTCTGCCTTTTACAGTCGTCTTGGATGAACAGGAAATTCTTCTGTAAATACTCGCTCGAAAATACTCGATACTCGAAAAAATGCCAACTACTCGACTCCTCTCAAATTCAAAAATCACTACTCGCACACCCCTAGTATAAAGCGATAGAATGTATTTATTTAAGACTGATTACAGTAATGTCTCTGGTGATCCAATCGGGATGAGTTTTTTCTGCCAGGTGGTACTCTTTATACAATATACTTTGTTACTTTTAACTCATACAAGGTTCATAACTAAAAAGAAATAACCAAAAAGAAGATTTTATGTTTATTTGCAAATAATAATTTTTTGTTATATGGATAGATTGAAGAATGCATTGAGGAAGTGACAACACGTTACAGTTCGGATGACAACGAAGAACCTGCTTCTGATATAGAAAAATTTCTGTCCAGTTTAAAATACATAAAGCGCCAAAGAGCTCCATTCCCTGAGCTTGGGAAAGATATTGTTGATGGTTAGTATAAAATAATAATAGTTTTTTAATTAGCATAATACGTGTTGGTACATATACAGTACAAGTAAACATCACACAACACAAATTTATTACAATATAAGCACAAAATGCACAAATATATTACAATACAAGTACAAAATGCACAAATATTATGGTAATCGATTTCAGTGAACCACGCTTATCTTCCTCAGACCAGAGAGATTCACAAAAGTATCTTTTGTGAATTCTTTTGTGAATCCCTCTGGTCTGAAGAAGGAGAGCGTGGTTCACCGAAATCGATCACCATAATATTTGTGCATTTTGTACTTGTATTGTAATGTATTTGTGCATTTTGTGCTTATATTGTAATAAATTTGTGTTGTGTGCCGTTTACTTGTAAAATAATAATGTATTCCAATATATATAATTATAATAGTAGTGCTAAATTAAAGATAATTAGTTAGTCATAATCAATTTTATTTTATTTAAATCCTGTTGCTTTTAAAATATTTAAATTACATAATAAGTTATTAGAATAATGAAGAATGTTCGACAAAACATAAGCTGTGAACCATTTTTTTAGTACCAAACTTGAAACTATGTCCTTATCTTCCTCATAATATTTGCTTGTTGTATATAAAACAGAACACTTCTAAATTAAGAATTTAAATTAGTATGCAAAACTACTATATACAAAAAATGTCTAAATATTATAAAATATTAAATAGTTTTGAATAAACATCCATCACAATTTTAATAAATACCACATTTTCAATAAATAATAAATGTTTGTAAATAAACTAAATCTACAAATACATCATTTAACCCTCGACCTGGCAGTTGATTTTGTCTGTACTGGCGGGTGATTTTAGGCCTGTGTGTAAGCCTTTTTTAATAAATTCATAAAAAATAGTTATATACTGTAAATATACTTATGTTTGGTATCAAAATGATCACAATGAAGTAGACTATCAAATAGTATAAAAAGAAAAAAAATTTTGTTTTAGTTTTTTTGTGTGACTTGTTACATTTCAAAAGTTTTTTTTATAAAACATGAAAAGGGGGGGGTTACCCCTAGGAAACATAGTGGCGATAATAAATTAGGAAATGTGAGATAGCCAAAAGTTTATAAATTTTATCTAGTTTCAGAAAATATAAACATTATATATATCTTATAGGTAAAAATAAATTTTGGAAATTTATAAATGTAAACAGTACAAAAATCAGAAATTTCGTTACCGCGGATACTGTTATATTCAATAATTTCATAAAAAAAACTATATACACTACAGAGTTCATACTTATACCAAAATTTAGATAAAAATAAGAGCTATAAATTGAAAATATTTGTTGTTCTAACGGGCCTATTACACGTGAAGATATACCGTGAAACAAAACAACAACAAAACACCGGTGAAATGAAACAAGATGGCTAGATCGAACGGCTTCTTTGTTGTGCTTCACTTTCAATCACATGACGTCACCAAAATAAACGATGTATTGACTATCGATGCATATCGTTGGAACCGGCCACTAACGTAGAATCCATAGGCATGTAAAACTTTGTCGTAGCGTGATAAATACGTACTATAATGACAGTTATATGCGGTCGTGTTAACAGTGCGCTAAAAGCGCACTCTGCCATTTCGACACACATAAACAGTGCGCTAAAAGCGCACTTCGCCAGGTCGAGGGTTAAATGATTATATTTTCACGAAGACCATAAAAAATTACTTAAGAAAGTTTTTATAAAATTGAAGATTTTAAATTTCAAGAATCATAATAATACTACATATATAGTGTATTAATCATTTAAGGCTTATTTACATTAATCCATTTCATTTTACATATTTTATGCTTAGTGCTATTTTAAAGTGATGACAATAAAGACTTTTATTACTAACCCTTTCCCCTCGGAACTGTAATTCTGGAATTACAAGTTTTGTAATGTTTAGTTTTGAAATAAATCAGTTTTTGAAATGTTGCTGAGTGTGATACTTTTCCAAAAATATGCCTAGACAAAGACCTGGATACTATAACGCGAACTAAATAACAATTATTTACAATTACATACATTAAAATACATAAATTAGAATATTTACAATAATTTATAACACTCAACATGCACGAGGTTAAAATCAAGAGATAGCCTAGACTCATAGCCAGTTTCTTACACACTATCAGGATTTCTACACAAAGCAAAAACAGAAAAGAATAATAACAGCTGGTTGAATATAATCCCGACATATTTTAACCCGACATAGCTGTTAAACATTTAAAAATATTGCTCAAACAAGTTATATCTAAAATACAAAAACATATGTCAAGTGTCCAACAGAGTTGGATATCTGAGTGCGTAGGGAAATCATTGCCGGCCATCCCAGTTGGACAACCGATCACAGCAGGCAATGCAACTAAAACTTACCCGATCTGATAACAAACATAGTAGTAGCCACCAGAGTTGGACACTTGATCTCAGAGGACACATTTAGACGAACACTCACCGAGCTGGTGGCAAAATCGTGATGTCCAACTTGGTTGGCCATCCGAGGGGAAAGGGTTAATGGAACTCTTTGGCTACAGTGATGTTGCATGCAAGTTTTGCATATTTTAATATAAATATAATGTAATAATGTAAATCCATAATGTCGTGAGATAAATGCACTAGATAAAATAAGCTTATAGTATCTAAGTTTAAAAAGCATGTCCATTTTTTAATTTTTTGGTTTAAATTGATATTTAATTTACAAGAATACTTTCTAAAAAATGTTAGTTAGTTTACAATTTTTGTATATTAAATTACTCTAAGTAAAGCATGATTTGATTCATAGAAAATTAAAAAAAAATAATTTTCACCTACTTTCCTATTAGGACAACTATTACTTTTAAATCTAGTAAAATTTTTTGATACAAATATGTTCTTTTTTTTATCTTTTAATATTCTTTCATTTGAGTCCACTAATTTATATGTTTACTTGTAATAGGGTAGGTAATGAATCAGGGACTTGTATAAACCTCCCTTGTTTGAGCCCTCTTTATTCTATTTTTTTTCTTTTTTTTCTATGATTTCGGGTAAATAACTATTAGTTCTGTTCCAGGATCATAACGTAAAGTTGCAGAAAACACAACTCTGTTAAAAAATAACCCCTCGTGAGGGTCCAGCCATGTTATAAATATTAGAAATAACTTAAATGTCTACAGAAAATAGAAAGAAACATATAAACTATAAGTATATAAACAAAAATAAAATCACCACACCGAAACTACCAGAATGAAATGTTGTTTACAGCGTACTAACCCATACATAAGATATATATATATGTCCTATCCATATATATATCTTATATTGCATAGACATCAATTTTACATGCTAAAATATTTCCAAATGTCCTAATATTATTGACCATATTGAGAAGGGGTCAATAATATTAGTCAATAATCAATGAGAAACTATGCTTAATCTATAGTTTCTTGTGCAATGCTGGCCTGGTTGCCATTGTCAAATGATGTAGAAATGCGTTGTCAGCCTGTAAGCCCCAACCGCTATGAAATTTATCTACGTCATAGATTTAGATAGATTTATTTGCAACAAATATGTTAATGCTATAGTGTCCTGTCATTAGTCATGTAGTGTTTAACCCTTTAATTAAGCAATGTTATATTTTCTTGTATAATAAAAACTACAGGGTTTTATTTCTCTTTATTTTATCTATTTGTTTTGTTTCTTCAAGGAGTATTTAACCCTCCCAATGTTAGTTGTTGGTTACACGACATCATTACAGGTATTATGGATGTTAGTTGTCGGAAAAACGACAACTACGTAACGGTTTGTTTAAACTCCCGGAAAGACGTTACGAACAATAATGTTTTTATATATATTTGATATCATCATTAATCATCATTTCTCCATGCATATCCCGATAATTGTGAGTAGACGATTATTGTTTGTATGTGGAACACAGATTATCATATGATAATCAACAACACTGTAACAGCTGGTGCTAGAACAGCTGTAAATGGGGTGTACATAGTTTGATTTTCTCATTGTAGTTTTTTTACGTAAATATTGTTTATATAAGTTATATTTTATATATGTGAATAACATTTAGAACAAATTGAATATTTCAGAATGTTTGCATTGTAAATATAAACATTTCTCAAGGTAGCGTGGACTTGAAAATATGCTTTGAAAAAAGAGTTTTTAACTTCTCTTGACATCAACAAAATTTCAGAATAAATAAATAAATTTATCTTTTGCATGTACAAGTTCTGTATAGTTTTATAAATAAAATTATATGTATTATGCTATAGTTATAATATTTTCAATATTTTATATGAATTTTTAAATTTATCCTTTCACTAGTGGCAAAAATGGGCTAACATTAAAGAAACACATAGTGAACAGTGGGAGGGTTAATTTTTTATGTTTGTTTACTTATTGTCATGTAGATGAAAATAATTTAGAAAGAGTTATGTAATAAAAAACGTTAAAGATCCTTAGTGCTATCTTTAACTTAAAGAAGGCAGTGGCAACATTAAAAGATTCATTGACTTCTAGAGCATTAAAAAAAATCTTAATTTTTCAATAAAACTAATTTTGTCTCAAGTATAACTGATACAAGTTCTAAAACGTTACATTTTCTCATTTATCATCATAAACAATTTTTTTAAATTTAATAGGACATTAAACATTAAATTTATGTAATATTGTGAATACATCTCCAACTACAGATTTAGGTTATAAAAAATTAATTAACCCTCCGAGTGATGATAATTTCACTCTTCAGTGATAGGCCATTTTCTTATATTGCGTAGAACTTTTTTTAAAAATTCATAAAATATACCTGTAATATGACATATTATATATCAAATTATTCACAATGAAATTTAGCAAATGGTGATATAAAATAAAAACTTACCAAAATAACTTGAAAAATAAAGAACTACTGATGACCTTGATTTTTTTTTTTTCAAAATTGTTTTTGTTTTTGAGGGTATTTTACACTGTTTTTATGGCAACAAATTTCAAATTCATTATATAAAAAAGATGCAGAGTTTGGTTCTGAACACAAAAATATGAAACACTAGTAGTTTTTCTTCAACAAAAATGTTTTGTTGGCAATGTTTTGTATCAGAGTAAAAAAATCAAATATTTGAAAAAATGTACTTTTTCAGCGTAAAGTTCCATAAATTATTTATTTCTATGTTTGAAGAACATTTTTTGAAAAATTAATACTTCTAACTAACTAAATAAACACTATTTACAAAAATTATAACTTTATATATGTATTTACATAGAACTGTACTCATAAAACATCACTTATTCAGAATCAGATTCAGATCTGGTGGGTGCTTTTCTTTTCCTATTACATCATTTTGCTCTCCAGAAATGAGTCAATTCTTTATATAATTTTGATAATAAATAATAAAAATACGTACTAAATAAAATCAAACATCACACTAATAAATAACAATAACAACATAACCAACAACAACGACACACGATCTACAATGTCTGATTGACTGGCACAACTACAGTTGTAAACAATCAGCTGTTCATGATTAACGTCATCCTGTTTTATTTATGTGCGTGAAAAATGTTTACCATAGAGTAACAAATAAAGGAACTCTTTCCAAACATATTAGTATAACAAATATCTGATTTCCGCCAATAATTATTTCATTACGGCATTTTTCGCGATCGGCTCGGAGCGAGCCGTTATTGATTCACACGCGGACCCTAAGGGCTCGGACCGAGCCGTTATCACTTGGAGGGTTAAAGAGATTGACAACCACATTTAGTTAAACTATTCAAATATTAATGGAAGTGTTCAATAATGTATTTCTTATATCACATCACTTTTACTCTGAACAATATTATATTAAGCCTGACAATTAACTTTTTCCACAATTTAACTATTTCAAAGAAATAGCATTTACTTTGTGTTGAACCAAAATAGTATTTGAGGTCCAATCAAGCATAGCTAATCTGTAAATTTGGCTTCTAATTCCTCAATAAGATAATCAATGTGCAAGCTTAAAACGAGAACTATCCTAATTTTGCCTAGATTTGCTATCGCTTTTTCTAACTATTTGTTTCACATAGTTTAAGTACTGTAATGAATTAATAGTAAAACCTTTCAGTTTTATAATATACTAAGCAAAAATGTTGTATCAAACTACTATCTAACAGTTGTTATGACTAATTAAAGGAGGCCTGACGTCATCGGATGATGGAGAAGAAGTTCCTGATGATGCTGACGGTCACAGAGGGGAAACAGACAACCTTAGTTCTGGTGTAGAGCAGGTAACTAGCGCATTGGAAATAATTCAGTTCACATGGTTTGTCATATATCGCAGGTTTATAAAGACTTTTCAGATCTAAAGTGACCTAGCAACAATTTTTACCAGTGAAATCATGATTTTAAAATCTATTTTAAGCAACAGTCATGTTTTTACCTAAGTCACACAAATTTTAGTTTGTGTCAAAATTAATTTTTAAAATGCTGTAAAAAATATTATCTGTATGTTTTTAAAACCTTTAGATTAAGTAACACTACTAAAAGGTGTTTGAGAATTAATTAGCCATTTCCCTAGCTTGCATAGCACTGTTTAGTAATAACTAAGTTTCCATGTATAGTAGAACCCCGGTTACCAGAAATACAATTGGGGTTGGACCCATTTCCAAAAATGGAAATTTATCATAATCAGATGTTACATTATTTTAGTAATGATTGTGAACAGTAAATGTGTGCCCAGATTGAATAAGTTTTATTTTAAAACTATGTAGAGCATTTATTACAGTACAGTATAAGTTAAAATCGTTTTGAAAAGTATTTTATTTTGTTTCAATGGTTACAATCACTCTTGTTTGTTTGGCTGACATAAATCAATAGACCTACACTACTGTAAAAGTGCACAAATTATTTACACACTAGATAATCAAAACATACATTAAAATAATACATGAAAAGCTCAACAAAAAACAGCCTATTTTGATTTTTTTGAGAGCATTTTGAGATATGGCCTGGTTATATGGGGTAACGGAGTTGGTATGGATAGGGTTCTGGTTGTGCAAAAAAAAGCTCTTAGAATTATAACTGATTCTCAGTCACTTGAGCACTGTAGGCCTCTGTTTGTTGCCACAGGAATCCTTACCGTAGTAAATTTGTATATATTTGAAGTGTTAATTTTAGTTAAAACTAACTTGCATAACTATCCTACTAGAACTATGACACTTGACCATAATACAAGAAACTGTAATAAACTAGAAAGAAATAGATGTAGATTAACAAAAACCTTGAAATATCACTCATCTTTAAGCTTAAAAATGTTTAACAATTTGCCTACAATTTGCAAAGACATGTCCTGTAAAAAGTTCTTAGATAAACTGTGCAATTGGTTGAAGAAACATCCATTCTCTAACATTAAGGAATTTTTCAATTGTGTTATACAAGAAAATGACTTTGTTTGATCTTCAAATGATGCAACAGTAGAGTCTATTTTGTATATTTTCTATAAGGCCTAACCAAATGTGAAAGTTACCTTTAACTAAATCTCTATTTGACGAAATCTATTGATATTATGTAAATGTCTGAATGATCAATAAATGTCTTATGTCTTAAAACTTAAAAGTGTTGGTACTTGCTCCAACTTGGTCTAGAGAATTGGTATGAAAAATGCTTGCAACTAAGCACATCAGGTTGCCTTAATAAGGTAGAGGGTTAGGCCTTAGCCTACTCACTCACATTCCACCACAAACTTCACTGCCAACACATATAAAAACCAAAACATTCTTGACATATTCTAGATGTGATTTATTAATAATAATTAATTTTGATATTCTACCGTGCTTATTGTGTAAGTTCATTTTGTAATTGTTTTAGAACACAATAATTCACAAATAATGTCAATTGTTTTACGAAAGTGTTTGTATGATTAATGTTGATTATTCCTTTTCTCACTAGATCATGTTTCTGATAACCAGGGGTTTACTGTATATCTTATATTGTATAGACATTCATGGTACATGCTAAAATTTCTCCAAACGTCTTAATATTATCATAGACCTTCTATTATACCAGACAGTCGCATCCCAGCCAGAAAATTGAAGACAGTAAAAATCGGAGCGGAGGCAGAGCAACCTAGTAGGAAACATTATAAACAATTTTATACCCCCTGGTTCATGCGACTTAACTGGCCATCTCGGAAATTAGACTTGTGACGTAATTTGATGACGTTACTCCCCCCTCATGTCTAAACGAGGTAATTACCTACGTAGCGTGGGAACGGGAAATGGAGCGGGCCCAGCCCAAACATACAAACAGATTCTTCAACTGTGTCTCCATTTCAGTTAGCGTTGAAGGTTTTAATCTTGGAATACTACACTCATTCCATACTCACAGGAGAATCTTGACATCCTTTTTATATTTGTATGGATAACACTGACGACCACCATGTTTCATGACTTAATTATTAAATTATTTAACAAAATTAGTTACTTTTTTAAAATACAAAACCAGCAATTATACAAAAACTATAATATGTATTGAAATCAACTTCAAATTTCAAAGTTGTAGAGAATTGTATGCTCTATAAAACTATGCTTTCAGAATACTATTTCGTCCAGCCTGATAATTAAAAATAAGTGTTTATTCTAGACACTGAAATGCTAATGTTCCACTTTATAGCCCTATTGTAAAAAAAACTATAATTCTTAAATCATTTCTGGTAGATTTATTAATTTGGTTATTTACAAAACCTTTTACGCTGGTCAAACTTACCTGACCAAGAAATAAAAAATTTCTTTACTTCTTGAAAATTTCATGTCGTGGTTTTTTAATGAATTAAAATGAGGTTTTCATTTTAACCCTTATATAAATTATCTCTCACAACCACGTGATAATAAACATTTACCATTATAATACTTGTTTCTTCCTGTAACACTCGATATGCCACATGTGTACTTTAATTTAGTTTTCTTACTTCAACGAGCGTTGGAATCTGGTGGTGCAGATCTGTAACCCAGCTACTTGGAGAAAAAGTGTTTAGGAGATTGTAAGCGATAGGTTCCATGCTCGGTCCTCTTAATACCGACACGGCGTCCGCTTAACATTTGCTATCGACGTGGATATTACAAGAGAAGCCTGTGGTGTCCATGTTGGATGGTAGTTAGAGTTCGGATTTTGTGTAGGGGAGAGAACTGAGTGTGAGGCTTGTCAGTTACCTGTAAATCAGACCAACACTAACTACGTGGTTCAGAGTCCACGTAAAGTTGTAGGTCCCTTAGTTGCCCTGTCTGTTGGTCTATTAATAAATTGTCCTTTCTGAGGAATAGTTGAACTCAGTTAGTAACCAGACTATACTCATCCTACGCACTTATCATCATTCATATTCGCCTTAAAATACGCACAACGTTGTGTCAGTGTCTCATTAGTAAGTTAGAATGTAAGAGTGAAATCATGTTTTGTAGGACCGAGTCGCGTACGTTTTTATTAGGGCAAAATTTATATTTTCAAACGTTAAAATTAAACAAAAATTAGTATTTATAAGAACTGAGGAAAACAATATGAAGTAATCAGTAACAGAACAGGCTTAGCTTGCAATCCAATTGAGGAGTAAAACTAGTCAGTGATTGGCTTAGTGGGTGTCAGCGTTGATTTTTATTTTTCCAGAACTGAGTTTTAAGACAGTACCATTTAACAACCATTCTGTGAATTGTATGAACAAAAATTACAATTCAAATATAATTCAACTAAATAATATATTATGATTTTCAGTGTATGATCAAATTCAGTAGACTTATAATCATACAAGGTAGATGGGACTGAGACTATCTTGAATACATGGAAACCCAGATAATAAGGAAATTAAGTACAAAATTAATTAACAAATCTTGAAAATGTACAAAACTAATTCATTATAAGAGAAGACTTAAAATAAACAGGCCTGGAAGCAAGTCAAGTAGCAACATCAGATTACTTACTTACTTACTTATCCGGTCCCGTTCCAGTCAATCCTGGGTCTGGGTTGTTACCAAGCCTCTCCATCTTCTCCTGTCCCTCCACATCTCCTCTCTCACCACTTCCCCCCACACACTCCCTCTCTTTTCCACGTCTGTCCTCACTCCATCCAGCCATCTTCTTCGTGGTCTTCCTCTGGGCCTCCTTCCCTCCATTTCCCATTCCTCCATCTTCCTCGGCAACCTCTCTACACTCATCCTTTTTACGTGACCATACCACCTCAACCTTGCTTGTTCCACTCTTTCTCTTATACTCTCCTCCACTACATCCTTCCTTATCTCACTATTCCAACATCAGATTATTTGTTCAAATAATGAGTTTAATTTTTTTTCCAAGAGAAAGCACATTCATCTACCACCCACATTGTGGTACTAGTAATACAGTAATAAAATAATAAACAGTAATAGTATCAATATTAATAATAATAAATAAATACAAATAATACCAATAAAAAACAAAAGCAACAAGTACATTACTGTGTTGTCAAATCACATTAGTCAATATACTAACAAAACCATTTAATGTCTGTGCAGAAACTGATCTGATAGTATCAGGTGGCGTTGAGTCAAAGGTGAATACATTTGGGAGGGCCAATAATTCTTAGAATTTGTAGACCAATACTCATATTATGTGACGGCCTGACCATGCAGTGACTCTACCTAACGGCAGCCTGACCTACTCCTAAGAGCCAATAAAAACACTCCTTATTTATACTTTATACCTTTATTCTTTATTATTCATTATTAATTACAAAGATGCTGATCGTAGATATATGGGCGAATATGAAAGGTGAATGAGTGCTGATTAACGAGTGTAGTCATTGTTACAACTAAGGCCGACTGTTCCTTAGAAAGAGCCGTTTATTAGTAGCCCAAAAGCCAGGGAAACCAAAGGACCTACATATTTACGATTGGTCTGATTTTCAGCTAATTGACAAGCCCGATCCTCAGTTCTCTCCTTTACATAATATCTGGACTCTGACTGTCACCAAACATGGACAATTCCACGTTGCCACGTTGATGGCAATCGTTGAGCAGACGCCTTGTGGGTATTAAGAGGTTCGAGCATAGAACGTATTGCCTCCAATCTTCGCAACATTTGGTCCCCAAGAAGCTGGGTTACAGATCTGCGCCACAAGTGCCAATAAAACAACCTTGCTTCTTGCCGTAATTTTTTTGCTATTATGACCTTTATTTACTATCTTTTGACGGCTAGATCAGTTAAACTAGGGGCTCGGTTGACCAAGATTCTTATAATTGTGCATCTACTGTAATGTTATATTATATACGCTATTGGTTGAATTATCAATGAAATTAAGTTTTATTTTCTATTGCATACTAAACTGTTATTATCAGGTGTTCACTTAATATTAATATTCACTCATTATGTTTATGTAAACTGATTATCCATCTCAAATGCCCCTTTATTTTACTAACAAGAGCATATCCTGATATAGTATAATGTTATTAATAATATCTCATTTTATGAACTGTCTTCAACTTATCGTAAATGATAACTGAATGACTAAAATTACCTTCTTTGCTGAACCCAAGTACGTAAGTGAAGCTAAAACTAATTTAATGATAAAAAACTGACACTGTTGCCATACACGTGTTCTGTTACTATTTTGTTTTAAAACTGTTCATTTTTGTGCTTTAATAACGCTCTAAACTTGACTAATTTTGAAGCAGGTAAATCCGGTAGACTCATGGGAGGAGAATTGGCTCTTTCAACGACGCAGACTAAAAACCAACATGGGTACATGCCAACCTGTTCCTGTACCCATGCTGGTGCCCAACCCCAGTGAGGAGGTCCGTGCCATGATAGGAGACGTAGACGCTGACGAGATGTCAGATCTGTCTGACTGTAGTGATAGTGTGCTTGAGGACTTAGTTGATGGCCCAGGTACCTCATGCCATAAAGTATGATAGATTATTGTAGTATTGTCCATGGTTGTAACTCCTAAGCTGTGGGTAGTAAGTAAATTTAAATTTATTTATATAAGGTTTTAATTTAAACTTTTTTAGGTTATGTTAAAGGGCACCAGGCCAGGAATTAGTATATTAGAGAGATGTTAGTGAACTTGTCTTTTAAGGTAAGTTTGCTGATCTCTCTAATATACTAATTTAAACTTTTTCTAACCCTTTAAGCCCCAAGCATCGATGTCATCGGCATTAAAATTTTGTGCAAGAAACCCCAAGCACCAATCTCATCGCCATGTGAATGTTACGTGAGAAGTCCTAAGCACCGATCAGATTGGCGGCACTTGATAAATTTTGTTATTATCCATGATTCTTACACCAAATCAAAGTTAAAGAGTTTATACGTGCAATAAACAACATATTACACTATCAATAATTTATATAAAAGTGTAAATGATTGCAGCTTATTTGCCAGCTGTACTTACTATCTGAAGTTATTTATTAATACGTTGTGAAGTTATGAGATTTGTTGTTGTTTACACTCTCTGTTCACATTATTTTTATAAATTTCTTTCGTCAATTATTTTTTCAATTTATTTAATGTGTTAATTTAAAAGTTAAGTGATGTATATTTATTACTCTCTGGTTTACCAAATTATGATTACTAGTGTTGATGGTTTGGCAATATTATTCTTGATATGCAATTCTAAATTCTAGCTTTACAAAGAGCTGCACCAACCTTTTTGGAGTGAAAGCTATACTTAATACGAAAACGAAAACTAAATAGTAAGATTTTATATATAATAAGCTAAATTATACATTATTTCTCATAAAAAGCTGATTTATATAAGCATATTTAATATATGAAAAGCACAACTTTAAAATATTTTCATAATATTTTGTGTCAAGTGGTAAATAACGCACCGGCTCACCCTTACATGTGAAATGGTATTGACCCTCTCACCTACTCATATATGTACATTGGTAGTGACCATGTGAAGTAAAGAAGCTCAACAGTGGAACAATTTCCCCTCTCTGCTGAAACTCCTATATGTGCTAAATGTAACAGGCAGGTTGCTTTACTGTATTGCCCAACTATACACTGTATGAATAACATAAGTCAAGAGAGTTGCTCTGGCTATTAATAAATGGCCTTTTCTGAACATAAGTCAAACTCAGTGACCAGACTACACAGGTCATCCACACTCATCCTACATTCAATATAATCAGTCATATTAACTTTAAAATACGCACAAGCTGTGCCAGTGTCTTAAATCTGAACAATTGATTCTCATTTAAAGAAGACTATAAAAACCCCATTAAATTATTTTACTAACTGTTTATAAAATGATCAAAAGTACAAAAATTGTTTGAAATTAAGTTTTTATTTTTAATCAATGATCTAAAACTAATTGACAAAAATAGGCTACCTAACCACTTCTTATCTATATTGTTGATATTAACTTAATGTGTTGCTGCCAACCAAAATTGTAATTGAATTATAACCAAAATAAACAATTTTGCAAGTGCTTACATCCAATCAATTGCTATCTAAATTCAAGAACATCAATTTATATCTTGTTTTATGGACACATTACTCAAAACATTGTTAGCCAAAAAATTTAATCTACATTAAATATTCACCCATAAATTAAAAAATAAAATAGGCTACTTATTTTTTCGCCAACTAAGCAGCTACGGTTCTTTCAGATGACAAGAAATACTTTGAAAGTCAACTAGAAGATGAATCTGAGGAAGAAAAATCAAATAATTTAATAGACAAACAACGAGAAGTATTTTTACAATATGTTAGTGAAGACCTAAACAAGCTAATCAAAGGAGATACAAGTGCCAGGGGAATATCTCCAGATACAGGTCAAGGAGAAACAGTTTTAGGAACAGTGAAGGCGCTTCAGGTATGTCATATCTATGTTACAATAGCATGTATTTTATTGAAGTGTCAAACAATGGAGACACTTCAGATATGTAACTTCTGTGTTACAATAGCACATATTTTATAGTAAATTGTCAAACTGAGGAGGCATTTCAGGTATGTAACTTTTGTGTTGCAATAGCACGTATTTTACGGTAAATTGCCAAAATATTACTCAGAGCTTCTCTCTAAACATTAGATTTTAACATTAATTAAATTAATTGCCCTATTTTATCATGGAACTTTTGTTAATATGTTTGTTGCTATCTAGAACAGTTTGTAAACAATGATTATTTAACTAATCTACTAATATATGTTGATTAACACGTTCAGTGCTAAGGCTGTATTTTCGTTTTCACCATGTGTGGCTGCATATATAAATTAAAAACTTACCCAAATGGCTAACATTTTTTTAAAAAACTCATTTTTGTGATTGTGTAGTGTCAATTTATGACTGTCAGAAGTAGTCTGTATATGTGGAAGGCTCAAAAAAATTTATTTTAAGTATAGCCGTCTAGTCGGCCATCAGCCGCTGGTGATTGACTGTGCAAAAACATTAATGTCCTAGATTTTTTATACAACTTTACTTTGCAATAAACTAGTTATTAATGTAATGAATTGAGTAAAACAAATGAAAAAGATTAAAAACTACTATCATCATGTCCATTTCTAACATTTTTTCACAATTAGTCTAATCTGAGATAAATTTTTCAAAACTTGCTTCAGAACACAATTCAGGTTAGTCAGTACGTTTGTAGAACATAACAGAGAGTTAGTGCCTGAAAAGTCAAGCCCTAACCCTACATCTATCTGAGCTCTTTACATCTTTATTGAGAGGAGTTTCCTGCAGGCAGCATGACTGTAGCCATGCCGCCTCCGCAGTATAGATTCCTCTGCTTTGCTTCCATGACCACCAGTGAGGCAGAGTCCACTGTGACCACAAGTCTGACACCTGTAGGTGTCTCCATGAGGTCCAGTGTCCTCCACAACTCAGTCTGGAGGCCTGGGTTCAGATAGGAGAGTCTTTTCAGATAAGTCTATGTGCTTACCAGGGGTCCCGGGATCCAGAGAAATATCTTTTTGAAGCTAGGAAGTGCAATCCATACCTACTTATGTTGCACCTTCATTACGTATCCCTCCCATGGTTTGATTTCAGGAGTGGTGGTCTTCACCCAGTCCACAGTGGACTGGTCTTCACAGACCACCACGACAGCACCCTTCGACAGGTACATGTCTCAGATTCTTGGCAGCCAGTCCCTACAGCCTGTCAACCTCCGAGCCCACGGCAACCTGTATGTCCCGGAGCTGTGCCTCCTGATCAATTTTTGTCAGAGGGAAGCCCTCCCTGACAATGGCCACCCTCAGACCAACCTCTGTCACTCTGGCATTAGAAGCCTTCGGGTGCTTCTCTACTTTTCTGTTTTTAGAAGTGGTTCCCTGGGACCTAGGCTTTTTCCTAGGTTGACCCTGGGTCCCCTCTCCTGTCAGGGAGGCTTTAAAGCCTGGTTGGTCCGACAAATCGTCCCTACCACGCTTAGTGCCGGTTTTCCGGGCCTCAGCTGGGTTCCCTGACATGCACTGTAGGTTACCCCCAGCGCCCGTCTGGTTCCCGGATGCCTCTGGCACCAAATCCCCGGCTTTTGCCTTCCTCCTTCTTTTCTCTACCCCACTGGGGGCCTTTTTCTCTTACTTGGAGGTTTTACCAGTGTTCCAGGTCTAGGTTTCCCCAGATCCTGGGCCACTGACGTCCCCTCCCCCTTCTCCCCCAGATTCAGCAAGTCCACACATTCCTGCAGGGCTTGCACCTGTAGGGAGGGAAAGTGTGGAGAGGATGAGAGAAATTCTTCATCCTCGTAAGGCTGAGACTCGCACGCCAAGGCCTCAAAGACCTCCTGCGTGGTCCTAATGCCGCCAGACTGGGCAGGGTCCGAAGACTCTCCGCCATTGTCTGCCTCCACCACTGAGCTGGGCTGCTCAATCACCTCTGGCACGTTTGAGACATTCCGTTCTTTGTTTGTACTCATTATTATCAGTAAATCATTTATATATGTGTAGTGTGTGTGTGTGCGTGCGTGTGTGTGTGTGTGTGTGTGTGTGTGTGTGTGTGTGTGTGTGTGTGTGTGTGTGTGTGTGTGTGTCGATGTCCCAAGGCCCATCCATATTCCTTTTGCCACCTCCCCACGAGCATATCCACGCCCCCAAGGGCCCCTGTGGCCTTGGAAGTGCCCGTCTACACGGTCCCATACAGTCACCAACTGGCATTGTAGATAGGATCGGGATTTTTGCCAGTTGATAGGGCAGCCACCACATGCTGGTGAGGCCAGGTCGAACACCTGTACTATCTGGCAGCCCAGTGGGTCGTCCCGGTTTTAACAACTGTACCCTCAAGAGCCCCAGGGTTATGGTACTCGCAGTTTGGCAGCTCCATTCCTACTTTTAGCCCCTGAAATATTGTTATGTACTTGTGTGTGTTGGGTGTGGTGCTGAGTTCAGGATCCACGGGGTCACTACTCCCGTCAGCTGCACACCTCAGCTGCCCCTGCGGACCTAACTCGCCCTGTGACTAATATAAATATTACACCTACAGTTGAAGTATTCTATTCTTGTTGGGTTTTGAAAGAAAGTCAGGAGTTGGTTGTGTGGGTAGATGAGCCACCGAGTTGTATGTTGAGTGTATGTTGGTTTGACTTGACGAGTGTAGTTCAATTGGGTGTCATACCACTTGTGAGTGATTTAGTAAGCTGACTATCAATCAAACAGCCTTTTGAGCCAAAGTGTTTTCTTAATTCTAACCTTCATAAAAAAAGTTCTCTGTCTAGCCGGAAGCAGAGACAGCAGTCAAGTCTCCTGAAGAAACTGATAGCTGCCATAGCTACAGTGTAGCAGAGGCCAGGAACCTCATTGTGCCAACCGTCCAAGTTGATTCAGGTATACCAACAAGTGTTGACCTTGTATCAGTGTTTTAACTTTTTACTTTACTATATCATATCTGAAATTGTACTATACTTTTTTTCATTTGGACTAATTAGTAAGTTATTGAAATTTCCTTGAATGTTGGACAAAATAAACTTATTTCTTTCTTATTTATATGTTTAATAAGAGAACTACTGATTTGCAAGGAACAGAATGGTAGTAATAGGTAGGAGTTCTATTCATCAGCAAACTGCCAAACTCAATTATAAATGCCTCCTGCAGGTGAAATTTGAAACCTGTCAAAAGATTTGAACCCTTTTCATCTCAGCGTCCGGTATTCCGAACGTTCAGAAATAAATTTTTTTAAAATATTTAATAACTCGAAATATATATATTAATGATATAGAAATGTTTGGAATAACATGTTCTATTATAAAAACACTGATTTGTTACGATAGAAGCTTTATTACAGTATCACAACTTGTATTATTTTGCATTAACAGCTGTGTTGATTTTCGTCAGATGTGATCGTCAGCTGAGGTTAATTGTTTGTGTAGTATGGGAGGTAAAAATAAGTAAAATAAAACATAGTAGGCTGCCAATAAGTGATAGTAAAATCAGAAGGAAATAAAATAAAAGTAAGGAAGGAGGGAATGTAACAATTTTGTAACCTATGCATGAAACCTATGACTTATGTGTGTGTGAATGTTAAATTTTAACCATTAAACGTTGACTATTACAATACATGTCATATGTTTCATACTACAACAAAATATTATTTTTAATTTATTAATTAAATGCGGGTAATTTTGACGGTTTTTCAAAACTAAGCTAGCTAGATTTAGTGAGAATGTAATACATAGAAGTGAAATTTGTTGTGATTTTTCATATACATTCTTTTATTTGTAAGGAACTTTCATTGTTATTTTCTATGTTGTTAGTAACAAATATTTTTTTCTTTGCCTAACCACCAATCAATCATTGCATAACCAAACCTAAAAATGTTAAACAATGTTTCTTAAACAATTTTAACATTGTGTACTAATTACAATTTTTTGGGAATCAGACTTCTTGAAAATAAGTCAATTTTTATCTATTTGTAATATACTAGAAACAGTCCAGAAATTAAATACCAATTTTGAAAGTTAAAATATTTGAAACTCATCAAATTGCAGGGGAAGGATCATTGGACATGCAACAAGACAGTGAGTACACTGTGGCTTACGCTACGTTGGCGCAAGTGCGACCTAGCTCTGTAGAACCCTCACCTTCGCCTTCACCTAGCCCCTCTCCGGTACCCATGCCAAGGTGTGTATATATTAACTAACATGTGTGATTGGCTTAAATCTAGCTTCATATTTAAAAAATAGCTAGTCTATCTCAATCAAAATCAAAGAATATTAAAATGGTATTGAGCTGTTTACCCGGCTGTTCTTTAGTGGGCTGTTCAGTACTCCCTCTTAACCAATTAAGTCACCTTATTATTGGCCATGCATCTCTCTGTTCTCTACAGATTTTACTATTGACTTTATTGATGCCCTTATGTCCTTCTCATATCCATATGCATATCCTCTGTTAAACATTTAAATAAATAAATATATACAAAACACACCCTGTATATATTTTCACAGTCATCATGATCTTTAAAGTTCATAATGACGTTGGCTTATTATTTATAACTAATTATTACTTATTAGACTTTTCCAACGTGCCAGTGTTTAACAACACAACGTTTCGGGAGTTACAAGGAACTACCTAAGATTACATTACTTAATCCTACTCATTCTTAACACCTATCCTAGGTCTACTTAAAAAATAATTATGGATACTACATAGTTAATTACATATCTAAAGTACCTCTAAAAAAATACAAATAAACTATAATAGAGTAGTATGTCAAATGAACCTGAAAAAAGAAAGACAAACAATTATACAAATAACATCAATACAAATTACCAGCTTCGACATGCCTCCAAGCTAGCGAACGGGAACTTGAGACTACACCTCCACGAGTACAACTGTCTAATAAGTGACTGGAGTAGGCGAGGCAAGATGTTTCCTCCAGGGTACGCTAGGGGCGCTTGTGTCGAACCGCCATGGGGTGGGTCCTCTCTGGTGCTTTAAGTGTGTTTACCGACTTTTTCTGGGTGTCATTTTTATTGTTGAAATGAGTTTTAATAAACGGGAGCCACAGTGGCCTGATTTCAATACTACTTTGACTAATTGGTTCCTTATTGAGTTTTATTAAAGCGGCTTCTATGAATTACATTTGTAAAAATGTGATTCAGTATGTAGAATTTTAGCTTCCTTCCATTTAAACCTATGTTCATTTTCCCATGTGTGTTTGGCTAACTTTGATTTGGCTGTTTCACCTTTTTGTGTGTTATTTTTGTGCTCTTTTATTCTAACTTCTAGTGGCCGTTTAGTTTCACCGATGTAATCCCTATCACATTTACATGGTATGCTGTAAACTACATTTTTGGAAGCTTGTATTGGGTCTAGTGGTATAGTTTTTGATAAGTGTTGCCTAAGTGTGTTTTGTGTCCTGAAAGCTGTTTGTATTTTATATTTCCTGGCAATGCGGCGAATTTTTTTCCGATACTTTGGGGACATAGGGGATGTTAACACAAGCCCTAGGTTTTTCATTTTGGCTATCTTGTTTGTTTTTATTTCGGGGTTTTCTGCATTTGTTGATAACTTTGATGATAACGTTGATATCAAGGTTTTCTTGGCGCAAAAACGTGCTGTCCGAATCTTGAAAGGACTACCTCCACTGCATTCGTGTAGAGGAATTTTCCGACTCCTTAATCTGCTTACCCTTCCCTCCATTTTCATATTCAGGGTAATCATGACCATGATATATAATGCTGATGATCTCCCAGTTGTCGGCGCAAACCACAGGTATCCGACCAGGCATGGTGACGATATCCGCACTCCCCAACATCGCCTGACACTATCTGAAAGGGGAGTATCTTTTACTGGACCTGTTTTTTATAACAAACTCCCTGCTGAAATTAAAAGTTTAAAAGGGGCTGGATTCAAGAAATCTGTCAGGAATTATTTGATCAGCAAGGAATTTTATAGTTTACAGGAATTCCTGTCTACTTGACCCGAAAACAACAGATTTACATTGTCTTTGTTACTTTGTCATGTGTATATATTATTTTAACACTAGTTGTTTATTTATTTTAAGTTTATCTGTAATGACGAATGAGATATACATCTTTTTGTATTTTATTCAGAATAAATAATGTCTAATGTCTAATGTCTAATATAGCTTTCAGGACACAAAACACACTTAGGCAACACTAATCAAAAACTATACCACTAGACATGGGCGGAGTTAGACCTTGTATGTTGTGGGGGCACAAGTAACAGGTTTATCATGCATTAAATTTCCTGTATCCTACTTTTTCCGGGGGTTCTGGGGGACATTTTTAAAAATTGCAGCTGAAAAACATGACATTTAGGTACCTTTTTTGAATGAAAAATACTTAAACTCAAAACATGAAATTGATGTTTATTTTTATCAAACATAAACATAATATTGGTTGTATAGCAATATAAACCAGGTATATACATACATATTTACTTTCTACAATAGAACGGTCTCATATTGTCAAGCAATGTAACCCTTATATTAACACATTAGCACTACAATTTTAGCACTCCTTTATTAATAATTAAATAAGAGGCAATTTTCTATTACCTTCTTTTTGCATATTTATCCGTTAGTTTATCCAAGTTGAAGCTTTTTACTAAATCAGATTCTGAATAAATGACAGCCAAAGTGGAGAAACGTTCTTGGCCCATGGATGACCTAAGCCATTGATTAATTCTTCTCATTGTCGAGAACGATCGTTCACAAGGAGCACTATTAAATGAAAATGGAAGGGTAAGACAAATTTTAAAAAGCAGTTTGAAATTGGGATAAATATCATCTTGAATTAAAACCAGTTCTTTTAATATTTTAACCAACTCTTAAGCAGTATTTCTTTCGGGTTGATACCATCTGACTCTAGAACACACCGTAGGATGCTCATTTCTGATATGAGCATAGTTTGGTTCAATCCGGGCACTGGATTGCTGCTAAACCCTGATAAAACTCAATTCATTACTTTTAGAACGCATCAAACAAAATTTCCAATTAAACCATCAATTAAAATTAACAACAAATTAATAACTGAGGTCCAAAATACTACATTTTTAGGATTAGAAATTGATAAAAACCTCTCTTGGAACTTGCATGTTGCAAAAGTAATCTCTAAAATATCATCAGGACTATATGCCTTATCAAGATTAAGAAATTTGTGTGAGATTGATTCATTAAAATCAATTTATTTTTCTTTTATTCATTCAATTATTTCATTTGGTATCTCCCTATATGGAGCTACTTCGACTAATAATTTAGATTTAATTTTAAAACTACAAAAAAAAGCTATAAGAATAATCCTAAAACTTAAGCCAAGTGATTCAGTAAAAGAACATTTTAGATCATTAAACATAATGACAGTATATGGACTATACATTTATGAGACAATCCTATCCGTAAAAAGTAAATCTGAGCAATTAGAATTGTTGGGGAATCACCATCAATATAACACTAGAAATCGGAGAGAGATCGCAATAGATAAACATAGATTGGAACTTTATTGCAAAAAACCTAAATACATCGGCTCAAAATATTATACTAAAATTCCAATAGAAATTCAATCAGAACCAAATTTTAAAAAATTCAAAAAATTGCTTAAATCATTTCTCATCAGCAAAGCTCTGTATTCATTTGACGAATTTTAAATATTGGTAACTTTTAATATGCATTAAGAAAATAATGAATTGGTTGTAAGTAAAATTGTTAGTTCAAATTGAAAGTTGTTTTATTTATTAGGACTAGGTATAAGCTTATTTAATGTATGACACCATTCATGTATATGTTATATGTTACAATGAATAAAGAGAATTTGAATTGAATTGAATTGAATTGGATATTTCTGTATAAACGATTCAGATTTCTCTACATTGTGGCAAAGGAACTCTTCACTTGCATTTGCTACTTCCATTGCTTCACCGGCAAACCTTCTTTTGAGTTCACTGATCAAAATATCAAGTATTGGGTAATAAAGGTCACAACGGTACTGTACCTTGCTGTTCACTTCACTGTTATCACTCAAACTCTCTGTATCGACTCCTCTTGACTGTCCAACAGTAGACATTACAAAATATTCATTAAGAGTTTTTGAAATAACTCGTCGACGTTTAGGCGCAATATGTGAACTTGAAGTCGAATGACTTTCTTTTTCCAAGGAACAAGATGTTGTGGTAGTCTCATTGGATTGTGTTGTCATGCAAATATTTTCAGGGAATAAATGTAGTTTGTGAATCCTTGAAAACTGCATTACTTCATTCGACTTTTTCTCTCAGGCGTTTTCACTTCTTTTTGACTCGAGCTTCATAATAATTGCTCCTGCTGCTTTCGCAAATCTTGCTATGCAAGAGTCCTCCTTCTGAAGCGCTTTGCTGAGGATATTTATATCAGTTAAACACTCCAATAAAAATATTAAACATACTACAAAGTCCATGGATGTAATTGAAGCCAGTAATCCTTTGGCCTGAGGAAACTTTGAATTCCTTAGATCATTAGCAATCTTTTTGAGGACGGCACGAATTGCATCAAAATTTCTGTTAACAGATTGGACAGCAGTAGTCCTACACAACCACCTAGTGTCACTTAATTTGTGGATCTCATGTGGGCCTGGGACTTTGATCTGCAGCTCCTTTTGCAGTATTTTGTATTCCGCATGCATATCAGGGTTAGAAAAAAAATCATATAGTGACTGCATCACATTAAAGAAGAAACAACTGTAGTTATTGCTTTCACAAGAGTTTACAAGAACCAAATTAACCTTATGTGCTAAAAAGTGCACATACATGGCGAGAGAATGGGCATCCCTGATGATTTTCTGTAGCCCATTCTTTACTCCGGACATTACACTTGTGCCATCATGTGATTGACATATTAAAGTAGCAGTTATACCTACTTCCTTAAGGTAGTTCAAAATAATGTTTGCTAAGGACTCAGCACTACAATCTAGAGAAACATCCTTCATTGTTAGCAAAATTTCTTTAATTTCTGATTCAAACAAACAACAAACATACAAATACATAATTGTTGAACTTTGTATGACTGCTTCATCGACCATTAAGGCATAAAATCCAGATTCGTTTACCTCATTCACTATTGTACTTAAAACCTCTTCAGTAACAATTTCGAAAATTTTGTTTTGAAAGTCATGACTTGTTAAATTGAAATATCGTTCATATTTTCTTTTGAATTTAGCATCATATTTTGAGTATAATTCACATAACTCTAAATAATTTCCCTTGTTGCCTGACGTTTCTTTTTCATCGTGTCCACGAAAAGGCATTCCTTGTTTGGCCAAAAATAACGAAAGGTCCAAAATTTGCTTAAAATATTCACGATTTTCAGAAATAAGCTCTTTATGAGATGATGATATTTCCGAAGCAATTGTATCCTTTGGCTTTCTATAGTTATGCCACATCGCCATGGAAAATAATTGACTTTCACTGGACGCATGCTTCTCTAATTTTTCCCCTATCTTCTTCCAGTTACTTATGCCTTTTTCAGTTACAGATACTTCTTTATTGTTAGAAGAAAGTATCCTTCAAGCGTAACAGAATACAGCATCTTTCTTTACACTGTATTCTAGCCATTCAAATTTCTTAAAATAAAATGGTGTAAATGCTCGTTTTGAAATTTTAAAGTCTGAAAGTGGATATGTAGTCAAAACTGGGCACGATGAACACGTCTATATTACCAAGGTCCAATCTTTTTGAGTAGGCTCCCTCATCATAAGAAGAAGTAACTGAATCAGTTTGTTTACTTTCGTCATGGCAAGACTTTGAACAGCCTGGGGAAGCTTTTATTAAACACTCAGATTCCGCTTCTTCATCGGTCTTAGACACAGTCGCTGGTTCTTTTATTTAAAAAAAAGTTCTAATGTCTGTTGTTTTTTACTCATTTTGTTTAAACTGTAGATTCCATAGATAAACAAAACAGAAAAATGATAATACTGTAATTAATTAATATATAAACACCACTCATCTCATCTTAAATAACACAAACAAAAACACTTATTTTAATACATGAAGCACGAAAGCGGGAACAGAGCATGAACACTAGCTGACAACAGCAGTTGTCTGGGCAGACTGACTGGGCTGGGCAGACTGGTGCAGACGTGTCAAGACGATATAGCACTCCTTTTGTGACTTGCCAAATAATTGAAACACCGCCGCCGGCTGCGCTAAACTCAACTCGATTCAGTCAACCGCACCAATTTGAAGATGGTAGGTAGTCGAAGTCAACCCGTAATTATATTGTATAAGTGGGATGCTAATACTCGCACTGATCTTCATTTTAGATTAATGGCATTCTAATTTATTATTATTAGTATATATAGAGTCAACATGCATTTAAGTTCATCATTCATTTAAAAACTTTTTTATAAAATTATATTCCTTATAAATTAAAATTAAAATTCACACGAAGGTTGGGGGGGCATTGCCCCCCATAACTCCGCCCATGCCACTAGACCCAATACAAGCTTCCAAAAATGTAGTTTATAGCATACCATGTGAATGTGATACGGATTACATTGGTGAAACTAAACGGCCACTAGAAGTTAGAATAAAAGAGCACAAAAATAACATACAAAAAGGTGAAACAGCCAAATCAAAGTTAGCCAAACACACATGGGAAAATGAACATAGGTTTAAATGGAAGGAAGCTAAAATTCTACATACTTAATCACATTTTTAGAAATGTAAATTCATAGAAGCCGCTTTAATAAAACTCAATAAAGAACCAATTAGTCAAAGTAGTATTGAAATCAGACCACTGTGGCTCCCGTTTATTGAAACTCATTTCAACAATAAAAATGAGACCCAGAACAAGTCAGTACACACATTTAAAACACCAGAGAAGACCCACCCCATGACGCTTCGACACAAGCGCCCCTAGCGTATCCTGGAGGAAACATCTTGCCTCCCCCACTCCAGTCACTTATTAGTCAGTTGTGCTCGTGGAGGTGTAGTGTCAAGTTCCCGTTCGCTAGTTTGGAGGCATGTCGGAGCTGGTAATTTGTATTGATGTAATTTGTATAATTGTTGTTGGTTTTCTTTTTTCAGGTTCATTTGACATACTACTCTATTATAGTTTATTTGCATTTTTTTAGAGGTACTTTAGATATGTAATTAACTATGTAGTATCCATAGTTATTTTTCAAGTAGGCCTATCCTAGGTGTTAAGAATGAGTAGGATTGAGTAATGTAATTTTAGGTAGCACTTGATAACGGGAGTAGTTCCTTGTAACACCCGAAATGTTGTGTTGTTAAACAATGACACGTTGGAAAAGTCTAATAAGTAATATTTACTTCTAAATCATGATCTTGTATTGCAGCTCCAGTTAACCATGTGTAGACTAGTCTTCTGTAATCTATTCTGTCCAAGTACTTTGTTCCTCTTCAACATCTTGCAGGTATTAGTCTTTAAGGCACAAGTCCTCCTTAATTTGGACTATCAATTTTTCTTTGGTATATTTTTTGGTGTGCCAATTTATATATTTATTTATTTATTTGTTTTTTGCCAACAATCACTATTGTAGGCCAGTTTTTCAACACACTCCCATTCTCTCTGCATACCTGAACCATTAATATTTCAATATGTTCTATATTTGAAATACTCATATCCAACAGTTGAATAAATTATTTGATTTATTCACCAACTAATTTGTGCAGCTATCTAGCAGTAAATGATCGAACAAAGTCAGTAATGCAACTGATCAAGTGTCCCATCTGCACCAGTTAATAGTGGTATTGTTTTCATTGGCGGGAAACTCTTGTCATGGAATGGCAATGCGATAAAAGAGCAAAACGTGAGCTATAATCCATGCAACTATATTATATTATGCTTGATGTGTCGAGTCGAGTCAACTCGAGTTAAGCCCTGACTGGACTCAGTTTAATTTCACCTTGATTTGAACTATGAAATGGAATAATTATACTGCTTGCTATTGTATGTGAAGGGGTCGAAAACAAACTTATACGAAGGTTGACGGAAGTTTCCGACTCATTGCTTGGCGAGTTGACTCGAGTCGAAAACCGAACTCGCCTGAAGGTTGACGAGGACTTCCAACTCACTGACCGGTGAGTTGACTCGATTTAAACCCCGAACTCGCCCAAAGATTGACGAGGACTTCTGACTCGCCGGCCTGCGAGTTGACTCAACTCAAGATGTTAGTTGAGTTGACGTGGAGTAAAACGAGTCAAACCCGAACTCGCTCGAGGTTTTACGAGGACTTCCGACTCGCCGGCCGGTGAGTTGATTCCACTTGTGGTGTTGGTTGAGTTAACTCAGGCTAAAAGAGTCAAAACAGAACTCACTCAAAAGTTTGTGTTACTGTCTTGTCAGTAACATTCAGAATAAGTAGAGTTAAGCAGTTTTCTGGAATTTTATTTACTTAATTAATTCTGTTCAGTTAATTTCCCCCACTCGTATGAATAATGTATTTTACTATTATATTTATTATGTTTGACCATATATATTGCTTTTTGATATTTCATTGTCATATTTTTGAGCATTATATTGTACCTCTACTAAAATTCAATATTTAAAGTTTACAAATAGTTAGGGTTTTGGTTTACTCTTAGTTAGCGTGTTTGTCTAAATGTGTCCTCTGAGATCAAGTGTCCAACTCTGGTGGCTACTACTATGTTTGTTATCAGATCGGTTAAGTTTTAGTTGCATTGCCTGCTGTGATCGGTTGTCTAACTGGGATGGCCGGCAATGATTTCCCTTCGCACTCAGATATCCAACTCTGTTGGACACTTGACACATTTTTTTGTATTTTAGATATAACTTGTTTGAGCAATATTTTTAAATGTTTAACACCTGTTTAAATATGCCGGGATTATATTCAACCAGCTGGTATGCATCCGTTTCCGATTCTACTTTGTGTAGACATCCTGATTGTGTGTCAGAAATTAGGTGTCAGTCTAGAATATCTCTCTATTTTATCCTCGTGCATCTTGAGTGTTATTAATTATTGTAAATATTCTAATTTGTTGTAAAATACTGTATGTAATTGTAAATAATTGTTATTTAGTTCGCGTTTTAGTATCCAGGTCTTTGTCCAGGCATATTTTTCGAAAAGTATCACACTCAGAAACATTTCAAAAACTGATTTGTAAACTAAATATTACAAAACTTTAAATTCCAGAATTTTATGTTTCATTAATTAAAACTTTGTTATTTTAACCAATCTTGTTTTTATTTCAATTTAAAACCAGACAGTAAATATTTTTAAGATGCGTGATACTCTTATGTAGAGATTATCAGACCGCTAATAAGGCAATTATTTTATATTATACACTGATCATATTTATATGTCACTTGTATAATTTAATTCTGGACTTTTCAATTATCAGTTAAAAATAAAAAAATAGCAATTTAAAATAAATATCAATAATGAAAAAAATGTTTTAAAAAATTAGTTTTCATGGCTCAAAATTTTCAATGTTTTTCAATAGTATTTTAAAATATATTATACTAATAATATAATAAGAAAAACTATATCACGTAATGCTCCATATTTTAAACATTCAATACAAACATTCAGATCAACATTTAAAATTAAATACGTAGTATTTAAACTTTAAAAACCAGGTGCAATCATAATAAGGCTGAATGACCACAAAATGGGTTCAACCTGGTTAGAACGGGAGAGTGACATGGCTGCCGATCTCGTAAACAAAGCAGCCATGGCCAACCGAGGTGGCTACCCGACCTTACGGGTTACTAGCAGGTGTTCACTGCCAAGCTGACGTATAAACAAGTGTGGCCAACTGTACTGGACACCTGATCTGAGAGAACATTTTTTAACAGACAGTTCCGAGAGGAAAGGGTTAAGCATTTAACGTTTGTCTTATGAAGAATAATTCCAAATGGCAACCACTCCTGTCCCCCTTGATTTGGAAATATTTTTGACGTGCGTCTTGTCTTAGATTTGTCTCTAAATTATTTCAGATCTGTACAGACCAACAATGGACCCAGTCAGGTGTTGGTAGAGGACAAACCAAAGGAGGAACAAAATCCAATTATCGACCTCTCGTTGCCACCGAAGCCTGGTTAGTCAATTAATTTATTTTTTTTTATTTAGTAGTAATCTTTTTAATATAGAGGTTCTTGTTTCATTATTCCTTATTTAAGGAATGACCCGACCTGACTGCTAAATTCTCTTATTGCAAATACTGGAACTACAATGAGTGAGGGAATGCTTCAACCAATTGCGTGACAGATGCAAGCAAGCCGCAACCATTCAACATCTTGCATTGTTGCCACGTTCCACTTCTTTAACTGCAACTTTTTTACAACCTATTTGTTTGATTATGTTATTTTGAGTGTGAGTAGACGTATTATAATAGACTCATATAACCTCCAACTGTCAGTACATAAAATTTGACAATTTTTCATTATTTCGTAAAGTATATACAGTAGAACCTCCGTTAATCGAAATAAAGGGGGGAAAGGTCGTTTCGGATAACAAAAATTTCGGTTAAAAAGTGAGGTGTTTAAAAAGTACCGGTGTTTAAAATGTAAAGAATTGACCAACAACGTATTTAAAATGACAGGTTTATTTTATTTATATAGTACTGTACACACCTAGGCCTACTGTACACTAAAAAATGTTAAATTTAAAACTACAGTCTGTATGTAAACAGAATAAAGTAGGACTACTGTTTTTTTTTTGTAATCTTCTATCTTTCTCTGTTTTTTCACTTGACATCGATTCCTAGCAGCAATGTCTCTCCAACGTTTCATAAGTAACACGTCAGCTGGTGTAGCTCCGTCCGATCGTTCCACAAATCGCAAAGCAACCTACAAATACGTACAATAATACAGTACATGTTTTTGTAAATTGGACAGTTGAATAAAACAACTTAACCTAGAATGATATACAGTACAATAGGTTATCATTAAAGTTCATACGGTACATGAAACTTAAAGATTTGTTAACCCCTACAATAAATTAAAACATGCAACCGTACCTTTAGTGCATTGAAGATGTCATCTGCTGTGTCTCTACTGCTTTCTGCTACGTCACCATCTTCATCATCTGCATCGCTATTGTGTTGGTCACTGGGCAGAACCATATCAACAATGTCTTGGTCTGAGAAGTTCATCTCTGAGTCATCGTCATTCAACCACTCTCTTACTTCTTCATCGCTGATATTTTCTCATCCTGATATATTTTCAACCAGACACTGTATGTTTTCGAGATTTTCAGTTTCTTCACTGTTATCGTCTTGACAGAACAACCCATCAAACACCTTGTTCCAACATTTTTGAAGAATTGACGATTTTACTTTATCCCATGACTGTGCACACCAATAAACCACATGTTTAATGTTAATGGTTTTAAGTATTTCAGGGACAGTTTTCGAATCATTTGTCTCCAGTAATAGTGCTCTCAAAAAGTATGCTCGATAGTGCCTATTGAAACACTCTATTACACCTTGGTCTAAAGGTTGAATCAGACTCGTCACATTGGGGGGAAGAAATTTTACAATAATTTCACCATTCTTAAGATTTTGTGGGTGTGTTGGAGCGTTATCGATTAATAACACAGCCTTTCTGGGGAGACTTTTTGATGCCAAAAATAGGAACAAACTGATCATTTAACCGCTCAGTAAAGAGATCACTCGACATCCAAGCACTTTTCTGGTTACGATAGAAAACTAGTAAAGCATTTTCTGCAACATCTTTTAGCGCCCTAGGTTTTATTTATTTATTTTTTTTTCCTTTTTTTTTTATTGATTTGCCTATCACCATAGGCTTCAGACGATGGTTACCAGAAGCGTTGCTACACAACATAACTGTCAGTCTTTGTTTGGACATTTTGTGTCCAGGAGCAGACATTTCATTTTTGGATGCAAGCGATTTCTTGGGTAGCATTTTAAAATTCAAGCCTGTTTCCTCAGCATTAAATATTTTGTCTTTAGTTTAATCTTCTAAAAACTCGTCCAATTCAGTTTTATAAACATCTACCGCGTCAGCAGACAGCTTCTCTCCACAAATGTTTATTTGACGAATGCCGTACTTAGATTTCCACTTTTCTAGCCAACCTGAACTAGCCTTAAATCCCTCACCTGCCTCCCCCATAATTTCCGAAAGCAGTTTAGCCAATTTCCTGAAATATTGGTCATGTCAGCGGTATTCCTTTTTCCTGTTGCTGAGTAAACCACAAAAAAAGTGGCCTCATTTACTTTTTCATTTTGAGACAGTTTCATGGTTTTTTTGTTTGGCTGCTTTGAAACATGTTCCTCAAACTTCTTTTTGTTTTTCATCCAATCACAAAGCGTTGAAACTCCGACACCCAAATCAGCTGCAACATTTCTCAGAAGTTCACCGTTTTTTATTCTTCCAATCGCTTCTAACTTCTCTTCAATTGTTATTACCACTCTCTTCCGTTTTACAGACATACTGTAGCACAAAATGTACTAAAACGATAATGTACAGTAAAACAATACAGTACAACAAACTCTGAACAGTTCGGAAATCACTGACACTAAATTTTGCGATCAACACAAGAACTCTGAACAACACACAGACTGACTGCACCTCAGTATTGACTGACAGTGACTAATAGGCACGGCCAGGTTTTTCCATGGATTGGGCCGGTGAGTAAGCTAACGATAGATAGGGCTCGACAGACAACAAAGCGGAGAGCGATGACCTTGGCTGGCGCTTGAGGATTCGGCCCGGCATAGACAACAGTATTGGCGCATGCTGCAAAATATCAGTATTTACAATATTTATTTTGCCGTTTCGGTTAATAAGTATTACGGTTAAAAGTGTTTCGGTTAACGGAGGTTCTACTGTATGTACAAATAATAGATCTGTTTTTTTTTTTTTTTTTTTTTTTTTTAACAATCAACTTAGTTCTTTAACTAAGAACCTTGTTCAATGCCTGTTTATTGAATTTAAGATTTCATTTAAAGCTGGGAATTAAGAATTAACTGGGAAGCTAGTCAAAGAGGTTTTCTAGATTATGACACCCAGCATGTCGTTGAACATCGTAAAAGAGGTATTCAGAGTAGATAAGATATTTTTAAACTCCCTTAGTAAAGCATCTTTCCATCGTATTTCAGAAGGAGCTATATTACAGAGCACTGGAATCCATGGTAGGGGAATCGCAATGAGGAAAATGCAGATAGTCCTTACTGACATTTAGAAATTATTGATTGTTTTATTGAATGTAACTAAATTTGTTGTGTTTTTTCAGGAACAATAGCTGAAAGGGAACACTTGAAGTGGGAGAAGGCACCTCCTCTAGCCAACAACCCTTATTCCAAGGAAAACATTGCCCGCAGACAGAGGCAGCGCATGTACCTCAGCAGACATAGCAGCAGTGAAAACTCCATGTGAGACTTTTCCTATCAATACCACTTTAAAACAATTTAAAAATATTCAGTTGCCAAAGAATTTACTGACCTTGTTTGTCTTGATATGAATTTTAAAGGTTCAAAGGTTTGTGATACAACATGTTGATTTTTTCAGGTATTGTTGCTTTGATGGCAACATGGACCGCTTAGTAATGCAATTGTAATTCTGACTGGATTTTGTGTTTTAACAAATAAACAATTTAACTCTGTGTTAAATATTGATGTATGGTAATTGTGAACCGTTTTTTTAGACATTAAGTGATAATAAAAATTTAAGTATTTTCTTGATTTTTACACTGAATAGAGTAAATGGAGCGTATATTTCTGCATGAATATATTTATACACAAAAAAATAATACAAAACTAATATTGTTCACTACACAATATTAAAAATTCGACTACATTTCTGTCAAGAAAAGCTAGTACTGACTAAAATTTTGTCACCTGCTATGTTCAACTTTCTCTATTTGAACTATAAATACATCACCTCTAAGATGCGAATTTGGGCTTTCTTGGTACATTCACCATTAAGAAACTATTGTCCTGATTATTCCCAAATTTTAAAAACAGACCCTCACAGGACTTGTCTTGCTCATCAATTATTTTAAATTACGTAATTTTACTACAAATTAGGAATTATGATTATGAATAATTAATGTTTGATGTTTGTTTTTATTTTTTACAACAAGAAATATGTTGTGTTTGATATCTTATTCTTTTTAATATCACTCAATTTACAAAATTGATTAACTTTTATGTACTTTTACTCATATGTTATATTACAATCCAATCGCTACACACACATTCAGCGAGATACAGCACCTGCAGGATCGCGCTTCAACAACTTCCTGCAATTATACCCTTCCCATCCCAAACCTTGGGGGGAAAGAGGTTGTGTTTTACCCACCCACCCACCCATACACATACATTGGTTTTGACCCACCCACCCACCCATAGACATACGTATGGTTACTTTCTTTGTATAAGGTTTATTATAATATCAATAATTCAGGTGACCCACCTACTTTTGATACTAACATATATGCAGGGCCCACCCACCACTGTACGTGCGTGTAGCTTTGTAAACTGGTGACTCTCCCATACACGTATTGACCCACCCGCCCAACCGCCCACCCGTACACTTACAGTGGTATTGTATATGCACTTACACTTACCTGTATACCCACCCGTACACTTACTAGGTATACTGCGCAGAGGAATTCAGTTGTCCCTAATACCGGTCGAACCACGTTAAGGCTTCGGACTGCGGAGGGCATGGTCCAAAGTTCGAATCCCCAATCGAGCCAACGATCAGTAGTTCACTGGTTGAATAAAGTTCAAGTACAGGCCCGTAGGCCCATGTAAACTGTCAGGTGAAGTTAATAAAAAACATGTCAATCATAGATAAACCAGGTTCATGATTATTGTGCAATTTTATAGTTATAAGTAAAGAAGTTCTTATGAAATAAACTATGTTATAGAGAATTCCCTGAGTTAACTGGGACCAAGGAGCCTTCACTTCTGGAGATTGATAGCAAAAACCGCAGGGACGACTATAACAAGTAAGCAAACAGAATTTAAAATCCTGTAGAACCTGCAGACACTAATCACAACTTTAAACAAAAGACTCCAGATTCTATTAGATCATTATTGTACTAACTGACTAAATATTATTCCATTATTTATTTATTTATTTATTTATTTATTTAAATTCCAACGGTTACACCATTTTGTTAAAACAATACAATATCAATATGGCAAAATTAAGCTATTACAAAGTATACAAAAATACACACATAAGAATATATATAAGAATACACACACACACACACACACACACACACACACACACACACACACACACACACACACACACATATATATATATATACATACATATATATGTATATATATATATATACATACATACACACACATACACACATATATATATATATATATATATATATATATATATATATATATATATAATAAAACAATTTCTAATACTAATATGTTATACTACGGAATAATACTAAATCATACTAACATATACACTTATTGTAAACTATATAATAAGAACACAGATCTAAGGCTACAATATTGCTAAAAGCTAATTAAGAACAAAAATTATAACAATAAAGAAAAATTAAGTTAACCAACATCAATACTATAGGATATACTCTAGATATAGAAATACTATAGTTGCATCAATGCTGACAAAGCTATGAAAAGAAATTACATTAGTGAAAAACTCAAAAAGGACAAAAGAGATTCAATATCAACAAAGACAATCAACATCAATTATCCCCCAGAAAAATTATTTTGACAACTCTTTTAAATGAGGGAAGCTTCATGTCAAAAAAGTCAACTTCACTAGATATGCTGCATCCAATCCTCTGTATCCGTGCCAAACAACTGTTCTGGCTGTATGAGGTAGAATGCTGCCCTCTACCAAACAATTCTTGTGATCTGGTGGCCATAAGTGGTGCACGAATATGTATCCTCTGAAGGAGTTGAGGACAGTCAATGGCGCCTGAGAGAAGTTTGTAGAGGAATAGTACGTCCAAAACTTTACCTCTATCCTCCAGGCCAGACAATCCCATTTCTGAGGCTAAGACAGCAACATTAACCTCTCTGAAGGGGGTTCCCAGCCGAACTCCAACCATTCGAACAAATTTGTTCTGAACACGCTGAAGAGCTTCAATTTGTCCAGCCTGATAAGGTGTCCAGGCCACCGAAGCAAATTCCAAGACTTGCCTGACCAAGCAGCAGAAAATAGCGCTTAATGCCTTTGTGCTTGATATGCCCCTGGTTGATCGAATAATAAATCCAAGAAGGCGATTTGCTCGACTCAACAACTCACTAACTT